>OZ023211.1:3566616-3656175 GCA_963995525.1 Escarpia spicata
AGAGAGAGAACGAGAGAGAGAACGAGAGAGAGAACGAGAGAGAAAGTTAGAGTTAGAGTGAGAGAGAGAGAGAGAGAGAGAGAGAGAGAGAGAGAGAGAGAGAGAGAGAGAACGAGAAATAAATATAGGGACAAAACAAATGTCGACAATATGTTAGTATTATTTTGGAGACACCAAGAATTGTCTTAGATTTCTTTTTACAGACGTGCTTATTACTTCAGTGTTCGTCTCTCGTAGCATAGATATGCTTTGTGGTTAGCGCTCGACGTGTTCGTTACACATATTAATGAAGCGGCAGGTGCGGATACGCCGCCTTGATCCGCGTCATATGTCATATAAAGGTGTGCCCATTGTGCAAAAACGCCAGTCAAAAATTACGCAACATGTAGCAAGGACTACGGCCAACAATTATGTAATCTGACAAACTCGAACCGTTATGACTAATTGTTATCTGTCGCTCACCACTCGATTTGTCTAATGTCCTCTTTCTCCGATAGCAAAAAAACGTAACACATGTCGATGACACGTAAGTAAAATTTACATATGTATTCCAAAAACTACCTTCGGTGTTTTTAATCCATCGGTAGTTAGAAGATCAGAGACAAATGGTGGAAGGAAGCGAATGCACATAGATAGAGGCGAGTGGACCTCTACACCTGGGAGGAGATACTGCCACACTGCCCGCACAGGTAGCGTGTTACTGTATATAGATAGCATATAGCTTACCTCGGCCATATTGAACCAGTTGCATTATCCTTGTTACACTGATTGCTCTCACACATCGTTAGATCCTCTTTTTGCGTCGACGCTACTTTCTTTATTCTCTGGTCAATCATTAATAAAATGTTAAAAACGAATTATTGAATAACAGAAACGTTAATGCAATCCCGTGCGGTGTTCGCTGTGTTTTCATTCGACCTCACGAATTGTTAAAGGGAGGCAGTCTGTTTACCCTGAATTAGCCAGCGTCGTAATTTGTAACATAGTCTAGTGCAGAACACCATATTTCCCAAAAACATTGTCATATCTCCATAAAATCATTTGTTTTGCATTTTTCATAAGTCCATATCATCTAGTAACAAATTCCAATGGGTGTGAACTTCGCACCCGCTTGCCTTTTTCATAATCCAAGATGGCCGACAAGAAAGACATAACTTCTAAAGGAATTGACTTAGGAAAGTGATCTTGGGTTCTAGACATAGGCGCATCTGTAAGCGCACAATTTAAGCGGCATCCATATTTAAATAAATCGTTTCCGTTAGTTTAATATATAAGCTATAGTTGACTTCTGCTAGATTTCTCATTTTTTATTTAAGACGGATATGACCCACGTTAGACTTATTCGGGACTATTTTGAATACTGTTAACCAAACGTTTGCATTGACTCACAGCACACACAATAACGTTTATTCATTCGATTGGAGAGCTAGACGACCGAAATTGTCTGGCTTGTCTAGCTGGTGTGAGCATTGAGTGTACATAACTAGGTTGTTTGGATGAAAGGGCTTGGTAGGTAATTGTACAGATCTTAAACACAATGCGATTTAACACGGGTAGCCAATGCAGTGATTTTAGAAGTGGCACTAAGTTGGAGAATCGAGGAGATTGTGTGACTACCCTTGCTAAAAAATGTAATATCATTGATAGCAATATTATGAAGGAGGGAATTGCAATAATCCAATCTGCTGCTAACAAGAGCTGTTTGGATAGTCTTAGCGACAGAAAGCGACATATGTCGGATATGATAAAAACAGGAACGGTACGTTTGGGATATGTGTTGTCTGAAATTTAAGCCGCAATCAAAGGTCACTCCTAAATTCCGTACTGATGCTGCTGGTGTGATATTTTGACTCAGGATGCATGTTGGAAAAAAGTCATTAAGTTTACCTCGCTGCATTGGAGTACCAATGATGAGAAATTCAGTTTTGTTTGCATTTAACTTTAATTTGCTGTCGGTCATCCATAACAAAACATCTTGGGGACAATCGTTCAGTCGGTTTAGAGAGTGACTTGTATCGGGCGTAGCCAAGGAAATGTAGATCCGTGTGTCATCTGCATAAAGGTGATGATCCAAGTTAAGACTTTGGATTACAGAGCTGAGTGGCGTAGTGTAAAGAGTTAAAAGCAAGGCCCAAGAACGGAACCCTGGGGAATGCCACATGAAGTGGTGGAATGCGGTTGAAAATAATTAGTAGACATTAATCTTTATAGATTAATGTCTACTGGTTAGATATGAAGAAAACCAGGTCAGAGCTGTGCATATCACATTGATAAACGTTTGACAAGAGTGTTGTGATCAATGGTATCAAAGGCGGCAGACAGATCAAGCAAGGTAAGTGCAGTTACTTTGCCTTTATCAATGTTTAATATAACATCGTTGTGTACTTTTAGGAGAGCAGTCTCTGTAGAATAAAAAATTTTGTATGCTGATTGTAGCACACGGAATAAACAAGTTGAGCTGATATGACACCTTAGACGACTTGCTACGACTTTCTCAAGTATCTTAGAAATAAAGCTAGAAATTGGCCTATAATTTTTGAAATCATCTTTTGGCAGTGAAGTCTTCTTGAGAACAGGATTTACATGTGCATGTTTAAAATCATCTGGAAATTTACCCGAACTCAGTGATAAATTTATGATATTTGTTATTGTACCAAGTAAAGAGCCAAGACATGCTTTTACTAGTATGGTTGGTAATGGATCGAGGTCGCTTGAATTGTTTGGGGAGGACATTATTATTTTCCTCACTTCATCAACTGTGGCTGGCTCAAATAGTATAAGTGGAGAATTTACTTGTGGGGAGTCCATTTACAGTTCTTAAAGTATGATATGGAAAAGCAGAACGTATAAGACTGATTAAATTTTTGAAATGACTAAAAAACGATTCACACAGAGATTTGACTGACACATGACTAGGTAGAGATGGAGGGCGGCCGTCTGTGAAGAATATGGTTTAAGCAGTTCCATAGCTGACGTGGGTTATCAGAGTTACTCGAGACCATGTTTGTGTAATAATTTGATTTAGCTTTGGCCATTTGTCTGTTGCAGTAATGACACTGTTTAGAAACTTTGGCGGCCACTTGAGGAGTTGGAAAGATAACTGCCATATCAGTAGCAAAGAAGGGATTGAATCTCGACTCTATTGGTAAAGTTAATGGTAATATGGAGCAGGTCGAGAGGGAGGCAACTGCATTTATGGTTGCATGTTATGGTAGCAAACTGAAGTGTAACTGCATGACAGAGTGCCGGCAGCGCATGTGGGCGCTGAAAACTGGAACGAGTACTGCCTCTGCCCCCAAACTATGCTCCCTCCCACCAACAACTCAGGCATTTGTCCAGAAACTGCTCAGATGTCATTACCAGGTTGCAGAATGGCTAGGAGCCATAGAATCGGACCCCCTTCCCTCAACCCAGGAGAGGTGGGATGGGAGGCAGTCCACGCCAACAAAGCCCTATATCCTCGCACTGTTGTTTCGGGGAGTACCCCTAGCTCATGAGTCTGTACTCAAGCTCATACGATGCCGTTGTGAGACAGACCGACCCTGTAAAGGCAACAACTGTGGACGTACTGGGCGCCAAGTATCATGCACCATCTGTTTGTGCCTGTGCGGGAGCATGTGAATGCAACAATCCATTCAATAGGAAGGCGTCTACTGTGGATGATGATAACGAGAATGTGTCAGATGAGAATCAGTATGTTATTGATGAGTCTAGCGAGCATCAGGAGTAATTGTTGTACCATAATGTTAGTGAGGCACATAATGAAGGCGTTTTGGTGCATGTTTTGGTATAATTGTGTCCAGTTGATCATCCAATAGTTGTACTTGGATATTGTTGATAACAGTTACCTGATGTGCTCTATCCTGAAGTCGAAGTAAAATGTTCATAATAATATCTTGATATGTAGGTTTTCTGAAACGGTCACGAGTTACTGTGACTTACATTGTATGTTTACTGACAATACGTTGAGGAATTAATAACGGATTGTAATCAATAAATAGCCTGTTCATTTGATATGTTCCTTTCAATTTGAATATTTTGTATCAACAGACAAATACCAACCATAGTTGTTGCTTCGGATATTTAGCCTTCATACATCCATTTTGGAGGACATATGATCATTTGGCCGCGTAATGATTCCTCAAGCCGTCAGAATCTGAATACGTCACCCGAAAAACCTATATCCTGACACCAATATCGTCGTTCTGTGTGAATTAGCTCCTAAATTATTGGATTTTAAGCATTTATAGCATATCTGCAGTCGTTTTGACAGCCATATATGATTGTTCTGCAATAAGAACTCATCCAATCTTCGTGAAAACCTCAGAAAAATATTCCTTACCCCCCCCCCCCCCCCCGAAAACCTATGTCTAGACCCCAAGATCACCTTCCTAAGTTAATTCGTTCAGAAGTTATGTCATTTCTAGCATTTCGGCGGCCAGCTTATCGACCATATTCCATTCTGAAAAAGGCAAGCGGGCGTGAAGTCCACACCCAGTGGACTTTGTTACTAGACGACATGGACTAATAAAAAATGCAAATAAATGATTTTAGGGAGACATGACAAGGTTTTCCGGTTGAGCCACTGGACTAGCAGGAAGTCTGCTGATTTTAATGTGGGAAATTAGAAGTCGAACATCAAAGGGTATTGTGGTTAACTCATCCCGCCTCGCATTATTGCCAGTAAATTTTGTTTTGAAAAATTGTATGTTTTATCTTTTGAACATGCTCCGGGGGTGTAGCTTCCAAATTTCGAACGTTGTTACGAGCTCACTAAATACAATTATTTTGCGGGCAGTATACCTTCAACATAGTTATTGCAGTCTTAAGAACAGTATATTAATTAATTAATTAATTAATTAATATACTCTAATGGAAAACTAGGAACTAACTGTCTACGTTTCA
Organism: Escarpia spicata; assembly: GCA_963995525.1. Taxonomy (NCBI): domain Eukaryota; kingdom Metazoa; phylum Annelida; class Polychaeta; order Sabellida; family Siboglinidae; genus Escarpia; species Escarpia spicata. The sequence goes on from OZ023211.1 coordinate 3,571,522, forward strand.
CGTATGCACCTATTATTTTAATAAACATGTAATTTAAAATGTACAACCCATGACGAATACACTTATATGCCGACGAATGAAACTGCAGTTACATTGAAGTTGTTAATATTTCACAAATATGATAAATTACATTTACAATTATTCTTCCAAAGTTACGAAATGGTTGGTCCTTTACAGGGCCGCCCACAATTATGATTTTGTTTTTAATTGTAACGCCATTTTAATTATTTATTTATTATTATTATTGTTGTGAATTGTATTTTTGTATTTATTCAAAAGCTACATAAATGTGGATATAGGAGTGCATGTATGTCTGAGAGAAGGCTCAGTGAAAATCACACTGTCGTGCGTGGCTTGGTCACCATTATGAAAATCCTTTGTTTACTTAAACTGATAAACTGTTGAGCATAATCTGAATATTGCTGGTCCTACCTTAGTGCACTGGATAGCTGAGGCTCTACCAATATATAAACATTTCATGAAGCTATTAAATGACATGTACAGTTGATACGTCGTATAGATGATCAATTGCATAAACGTCAGCATTAATAACAATTTAAAGATATAAATGACAAATTGAGCGACGGTGACATTTCTCAAATATCCTGCGAGACATATACGTCATATTGGCTCATGGCATTCATTGATGAACATCAAAATGCAAATCCTGTTACTCTTGTCTCATGCAGTGACGTTGGGATCGATTGTTACAACAAATGTTGCTGAAAAAAGCATAGCTACATGTACTTGAAAACCTGGGACACTACGCGTAGCGAGGACTTTGATTCGAAAATAACACGTCACAAGAGAATACGTTACAAAGAACGATATGTCTAAAAAATTACACGTCATAATTGCGAAGTGGTTATAAAGTATGCTTAATTCGCATTTAAACTGCACACCTTGGCATTCCAACATTATCAATTATCAATGAAATAGCCTAAGTGTCGAAACGACAGCAATAGAATCGATTCTCTGTCCTCTCGATGAATAATTATCCAACGTTTTTCCCACGGTGGGATGATTTAGTGCATATGGCCACTCCAAAAACTCGTCTTTTGTACTGATCGATAGCTAATTACGTCCATCCAATACGACGTACAGGCAAGGAAATGAGATTTGTTTCAATATTGTAGAATGTGGCATTATTGTTACATTTCGAAGCCACATTAACTAAAATCAAATAACTGTATTATTGGTTGCAATTTCACACACCATAATCAATCTGCCAACACATACTCTCATTGACTTCATTCATTAATTTGTTCAAACTACGGACTCAGAAATAATATGGTACTATTGACTATCTGGGCGTGAGAAGTCCATTGCGCGCTAATTAACTAATACAGTCTTGCCTTTGTAGTATTTCCAATTATCTTACTGATCGATTACAATATCTACCTTGATGACGCAATAGGCGAGATTGTAATAGAGCGTGGATGAGAGAGAGAGAAAGAGAGACATAGTGGGAGAGAGGAAGAGGAAGAAGGAGAGGGTGAGAGACAGGGGGTAGGGGAGGGGGAGATGGATAGGGAGAGGAAGGGGGAGAGGGGGGAAAGGGGACAGGGGGTGAAAGAGAGAAGAGAGAGGGAGAGAGAGAGGAAGGGAGAGGAGGGGTGAGAGGGAGAGAGATAGAGAGAAGAGAGAGAAAAGAGTGAATGAGACAGTGAGAGAGAAGTGATCGGGGAGAAATAGATCAATTATTCTTATTACTAGCAAAAACATCCATAACCTGCCGGGATGTATCGGTAGTTGACAGTCGTGATAATGATATTTAGCAGATGTTTTAAAACAAGCAGCAAGGTTACATAGACATAACGAGTTCGCAGACATACTCGTTGTTTGTTCAAAATTATGAAGGTCGGATAGAATGTGAAGTTCACGTCCATCGATAGGCCCTAATTATGATAGTGTAGATTTGTCAAATAATATTCGTATTGCTATGCTACTGCCAAGGCGTAGGGGCCGTTTTCCCGAAGTATTTGCCGCACGTACATTATGTTTTATGTTCGGAACAACTGATTTACTCCATAAAAGGTGATAATCTTGAGATATATGGGGCATTTGGAAATATATAGGTTCTATGTCATATACGTCCTATTTATTGGTCGTAGATTAATCCTACAAAGTTTGGCCTCGATATTCAAGCCGTCTAAGAGGAAAACGATCACATACTCGCGTAAGTACATACATGCATACATAAATACATTCATGCATACATAATTACACACCTTCATAATTACATACAAATACACATACATACATACATACATACAAACATACATACATACACACACATACACACACGAACCCGTACACACATACACACTTACAAATATACATACACACACATATATATACATATATATATATATTTACATATATATATATATATATATATATACACATACATACATACATACATACATATATTCATACATACATACATACACACTTACATACGTACACACATACACACACACACATGCACACATGCACACATGCACACATGCACACATGCACACATGCACACATACACACATGCACACATGCACACATGCACACATGCACACATGCACACATGCACATATACACACATACAACATATTCGAATTGGCAGTATAGCAATAGGAAATTCACGGAGGATAATTATGCACATTTCCGGTCATCGAATGGTTGACTGCTTTTAATCAACGTACCAAAAAACTTTCATTGAAACAGCGGCACTAGTACACGCTGTAAGAGCCATCTAAATAGACAAGCTAATCAGCCAAGACGATCTTCTTCATTAACCGCAGCCTCCAACGCAATCAATCGCGATATGTCTTGATTCGGTTACATTATTTGCGCTGAGTCTTTGCTGGCAAACCACTAAAGTGGATGATATTGTATTTGCCGAGGCAGACCCAGTTTAGCGCTGCTACTTTGACGTACGGTGTCCCGCAGGGTTCCGTCCCAGGACCAATTCTTTTCTTGTTGTGTAGTAAAGATATCATTTGTGCACGAGATGTACGTTTGCACCGCTACGGTGGTCACACATAAACAGCGTTGGCGATCTGATATTCACCGCATTCTGATAGTCAGTCAAGATGTGTTCTACCTAAAACACCAAAGGAACACTTCATCATTACGATTATGAGTTTGCTGCTTGGCAACTGCAATGCGTACATGGATATTGCCGATGTCATAAATATCCCGTTGTACATTCACTGCACACGAAGTAATTAAAAACAATAATATGTCACATGTTAGGCTGCTATTTTGCACCCGATGGCCGCCTCGAGATGTAATAAACAATAATTGCGTTGTCATGACACGTAGATGGGATTACGTAATCATAACTGTGTCCAAGTATTGGCCTAGAGCATATTGCTTGCGTCCTTGCATGGGTACGTGTATGCGTTCGTGCGTTCGTGCGTTCGTGCGTGTGTGCGTAGGGCCTAATCTGCTCGCATACGACTTGTATGTACGCATCAGCGCGCGTTCTGCAATGAAAGCACAAATCGGCTGCTAGATTGATATATTCGTACACAAATAAACGTTGCGTCGATATCATGGATCGTGTATTCTATACCTGGGTAGCGTTCGTCTGAGAGAAACCCGTTTCAAGATCCATTATGTCATCCAAAAGAACAAAACCTAACGTTGTATGAGATGTTCCATTCTACTACACGGCTCAAGTGCTGGCGTATGGTTGAAATCAGTCTTAGATAACATGTCACAGAAAACACCTTCGAAACATTAAGTGCATAATCAGGCCACCCACGATTTCCAAAACAAACAAACTGCTGAAAGTATGTGCACACATTACCATGTTTGCCGTACTCACGACAAGATGGTGGCAATGGAAATGCCTTACAGGAGGTTGGCAGGCTTTGGTCATGCGCACTAAATGTCGATATGTTAAGCTCCACCACACGGTAGGTTTTTAAGGCTGTTTTTGATTGCTGCAAGCTATTCCTTTATGTCATTTTATACTGATATGTGGTTACGTATTCATATATTAATAATCAAGGGCGCGAACCATTGTAATGGTCATGCTTTTTACGAACTGATTAATTAATTTTCGAAAGATGAACGCGATTAACGCGAGACCACGCAAATGTGCGAAAAAAAAAAAATTGCAAAATGCTCATAATGTTTTAGACGTCATCATCATTCATTATAAACTTTCAAATCTAAGTTTTAAAAACAAACAAAATAAACCAGAAATTTTCGTTATGAATTTGCAAAGTGCATCGTAGGCTTTTCACCCTTTAGCACCGCGTATCGTGTAAAGACATACCTGTTTTATGGTTAATGTCACAAGTAATAGTAATAGTTTTCATGTAACTCTCACTAGAATGTATATGTCTCGCTAAGCGTAATGACATTTCCAAACGAATTTATAAATATAATTCACGAAAGTGAACTTGAATGTATGACGACTGCAAATTCAACGCCATAATTCCGGTACACGAATTTATGTCGAAGTTGCGCGTCACCCAGAATGTGTGGTACTGTAGCCTAGGCCTGGACGTTCTGTATCCGTTGTACGCAGTGGATACATCGACACCAAAACATCACAATAACTGATGTTGTTCCGTGTCTTCAGGGATGAAGCTGGCTTGGATACGGCGACATTTTCATTCTTCCTCTTTCAACTCATTGCCCTTGCACTACTTTCCTTACCACCCGTCCATGTTCTCCTCGGTCTTTTGCTCTTTTTCGCCACTCTCCGGGCATCTGCTTTCTTTGCCATCCGTTCTTCTCCCTATCGCTCCACCTGCCTTGCCCAGTTCAACCGACTTCTCACCAACTTCTTCTTGAAACTTTCTTTCTCACCAACATCCTCCGTCAGGTCTTCCACTCTTCGCTTATCTATTCTCTTTACCCCCGTAATTCTCCTGACCCAGTTGTTTTCGCACACTTGCACCCTCTCCTGTTGTTTCTCTGTCATTGCTATAGTCTCTAGGCAATACAGGTAGGCTGGTGTCACACATGTGCCCTCTCCTGTTGTTTCTCTGTCATTGCTCTAGTTTCTAAGTCATACAGGTAGGCTGGTGTCACACATGTGCATAGTACCTTTCCCTTGAGTTTTCGCGATATGTGCCTGTCTCTCATCACACCTTCTACATTTCTCCATGCATTCGCCCCTGCTTTTATTCTCCTGCTAATTTCTGTTTCTGAGGAGCCATCCCAATAATTGATAATATAAGTTAATTTGCGTTTAGGTTCATGCATTTGAATCGGGTTGGTTTTAATAAATTATATTCGATACATTTTGCATATCTTTAATGTTGCACACATCTGTATGCAGTCCATGATTGGGAACAGTTTTATAATAAATATATATATTACTGTTTTAAATGGGAAAATAATTGTAAAGTAAACAACACGTTAATTACATTATACAAATAATAATAAAAAACTAAAATATTGACTTCCCTAACAGCTACCAAAATTGGATCGTTAGCTTATCAGCTACTCCTACTGTGACACGTAATGATGAATTACGCGTGGTGGTGTACTGGTTAGAGCGTCAGATTATCTGTCGTGAGATTCCCAATTCGATTCCTCTTGCTACCTCTTCGAGCTTTGGGCAAGTTCATTCACTCCACGTTGCTCCAGTTCACTCGTATGTATGAATGAGTACCTGTGCACAAATAGTCGTCACGTAGTAACTGCAGTTAGGCTGGGTGCAGGTCAGCCAGGGAGTAAAGCGCTTTTAGCAGTCCTAAGGACTGGATATTGAGCTGTTCCATAAAGGAGCGTTCATATAAACCATGTTTTTTTTGGGAAAAGTAATCACGTCATGGAATAAGTATTTTAGTTTTGAAGTGCATTGGTTCAACACACATATACCTATAATTACATATGTAATATTAACAAAAGAGTATATTTTGATCATTTTATTCTATTGCATCCGACGATTAGTTGTTGCATAGGTATTTGTTACTATTTAGAAACTGTTTTGCTTGAACAGTGCTAAGCTACACACAATATCATTTTTATTTGGTATTATTCACATGTGGCAGAGTAAACAAGTTATCTGAAAAATCATCTTATGTGATCCACACTTTACTCCCTGACAGACCTGTTTAATCGAACACCATAAACAAGCTGTGAACGCATGCACATAACACCTTCACAGTATCAGTCAGACAAGATGTGTTCTACCTAAAACACCAAAGGAACACTTCGTTACTACGATTATGAGTTTGCTGCTTGGCAACTGCAATGCCTACATGGATATTGCGGATGTCGTAAATATTCCGTTGTACATTCACTGCACGCGAAGTAATTGAAAACAATAACATTTCACATGTTCGGCTGCTATTTTGCACCCGATGGCTGCCTCGATACGTAATAAACAATAATTGCTTTGTCATGACGCGTACACGGGATTACGAAATCATAACAGTGTCCATGTATTGGGCTAGAGCATATTGCTTGCGTACCTGCGTGTGTACGTGTATGTGAGCGTGCGTTCGTGCGTGAGTTCGTAGGACCTAATCTGCTCACAAACGACTTGTATGTACGCATCAGCGCGCGTTCTGCAATGAAAACACGACTCGACTGCTAGATTGATATTGTTATCACAGATAAACGTCGCTTCGATATCAAGGACCGCAGAAACTGTAGTGTTCGAGCAGTGCTAAGCTACACACGAGGTCATTTTTATTTGGTATTATACACATGTGGCAGTGTAAACAAGTTATCTTTAAAATCATTGTATATGCCTTGAATGGTCTAGCGCCGAACTACGTAAGTGAGTTAATTGGCTACCGTCCCATCAACAGAGCAGCCTCGCTTACTGTTCGTACCGGCCTCACAAACTGTTACTCATGGTGATCACCGTTTCACGGTTTGCTCGGCGGTTCTATGGAACAATTTGCCTCCTACGCTCAGGACAGCAACATCATTACAAGTGTCTAAAACACTTCTGAAGACTCACCTTTTCAAACAAGCGTTTTTATAATTCACCGACGAGGATATTTAATGTGCTTTCTTTAGATAAATATATTTTTGTTTTATTAATTTCATAGCATATTTACGGTTATTCTTCATGTATAAATGAATGTGTTGAAAGTAGTTTTTAAGACTGTTTTAATATATGTATTAATTTAAAGTTTTTTTTATAATATTTGTTTAATTGTTTTTTTTCGTAACTATATTTAAGGTAATGTTATATTTTGTTTACATATTTATTTCTTAGTAGCATTTCTTTTTATGTAAAATACTATTTTATATGTGTGCATGTATGTAAAGCGCCCGAGAACAATTTTAATTGATCGGGCGCTACATAAGTACTTTTATTTATTTTATTTTATTTTTATGTGATCCACACTTTACTCCCTGACAGACCTGTTCAATCGAACATCATCTCGACTGCTCTGAGACACATCAAGCCACGCTGCAATTAATACGCAAAGACTATTCTATTATTAAACAAGTATCACAAGCCGTGAGCGCATGCACATAGCACATTCACAGTATCAGTCAGATATGTGTTCTACCTAAAACACCAAAGGAACACTACGTTATTACGATTATGAGTTTGCTGCTTGGCAACTGTAATGCCTACATGGATATTGCTGATGTCGTAAATAATCCGTTGTACATTCACTGCACATGAAGTAATTTAAAAAAATAACATTTCACATGTTCGGCTGCCATTTTGCACCCGATAGCCGCACCGAGGCGTAATAAACAATGATTACGTAGACGGGATTATGTAATCATAAATGTGTCCACGTATTGGCCTAAAGTATATTGCTTGCGCACCTGCGTGTGTAAGTTTATGCGTTCGTGCGTTCGTGCGTGCGTGCGCAGGGCATAATCTATAATAAATAAAAGTGCATATTTTTTATTATATTATCATTACTGCTAAAAGTTATCTAACAGCCCCAAGTTAATTGGCGAGCTTACCATTTATTAGACACACAAGATACTGCCATGGTGTTTGCAACAATATGGTTTCATAAAAAAATATTTTGTAAGAATATGTTATGTAGGATGCTATGAATAGGATTTAGAAAGCAATTATATACGTAATTAGTTCTGTTGTAAGCATACCATGTGACTAGGATAGACGGATTATGACACGATAATAATAATTGGTATACCTGCTCCCTCCTTGTCTTGGGGCATGTTATACGTGTATTTATCAGATGAAAGTACAGAGACAAGAATACAGACATAAGCAAATAAGTTCATGTCAGTGCCATAAGAGCTTGACTATGACAAACCAATAATTCCTTTAAATTATGGGAGGACTATTATATAGTGCAGTATCCAGGACTGCTCAAAGCGCTTCACAATTTACTTTCTGACAGACAATCGAACACCATCTCGACTTCTCTGAGAAGTATCAAACCACGCTGCATTTAATGCGCAAAGACTATTCTATGAAGAAACAACTAACACAATAGTGAGCCCATGCACGTATCACATCCACAGTATCAGTCAGACAATATGTGTTCTACATAAAACACCAAAGGAACACTTCGTCATTACGATTATGAGTTTGCTGCTTGGCATCTGCAATGCCCACGTGGATATTGCGGATGTCGTAAGTATTCCGTTGTACATCCACTGCACATGAAGTAATTAAAACAATAATATTTCACATGGTCGGCTGCCACTTTGCACCCGATGGCCGCTTCGAGACGTAATAAACAATATTTGCTTTGTCATGACACGTAGACGGGATTACGTAATCATAACCGTGTCCTTGTATTGGCTTAGAGCATATTGCTTGTGTACCCGCCAGTACATCCCTTAGATAATTTGCCTAACGTGGCTAATGTGCATGATCTGCCCACATACAAGGTAGTATTTATCACATAATCTCAACACAGGTCAATTTCTCTTCAGGTGAAATGGAAATGGGCACCAAAATGACACCCATCACACAATCGGATGTAAATTCGCATGCGTCTAGGATTTCTCGCTGTCAGCGTCCCAAGAAGCAAAATGTCTTTCATTAGCACAGCGTCCGCCGTGGTCCGAGACTCGGGTTAGTGGACAGTGCATTGACCTTATCAACACAAGACGTATCGTATGTGTGCGTGCGTGCGTGCCTGCCTGCGTGCGTAGGGCCTAATCTGCACACAAACGATTTGTTTATACGCAACAGCGCGCCTTCTGCAATGAATATGCACAAATCGGCTGCTAGATTGATATGTTGTACACAGATGAACTTCGCGTGGATATCATGGACCGTGTATTCCAGACCAGGGTAGCTTTCGTTTGAGAGAAACCCGTATCAAGATCTATTATGTCATCCAGAAGAAAGAAACTAGAGTTGTATGAGATGTTCCACTCTACTACACGGCTAAAGTGCTGGCGTATGGATGAAACCAGTCTTAGATAACATGTCACAGAAAACACCTTCGAAACATTAAGTGCATATTCATGCCAACCACGATTTCCAAAACAAACAAACTGCTGAAAATATGTGCACACATTACCATGATTGACGTACTCACCACAAGATGGTGGCGATGGAACTGCCTCAGAGGAGGTTGGCAGGTTCTGGTCATGCGCACTAAATGTTTATATGTTAAGCTCCGCGCACTCGGTAGTCTTTTAAGGTGGATTTGTAATTGCTGCATGCTATTCATTTGTGTCATTTTCTATTTATATATGGTGACGTACTCATATATTAATAACAGTGGTGCGAACCATTGTAATGATCATTTTTTGGGGATCTGAGTAAGTAATTTTCGAAAGTAGAACTTGAATAACGCGAGAGCACGCACGTGTTCAAAAAACAATGAAATTGCAAAATGCTCGTCAAGTGTTAGATATCTACACATCATTTCGGCATCCTCACATTCAATGTAAACTTTGAAATCTAAATTTTAAAAATAACCAAATTAAACCAGAACTTTTGCTTATTAATTTGTGAAGTGCATCGTAGGATGTTTCCTCTTTAGCGCCGCGTTTCGTTTAAGGAAATATATGTTATATTGTCATTGTCGCAGGTAATAGTAATTGTTTTCTATATTTTGCAATGTTTGAAATATCTGTTTTATGGCTATTGTCGCAAGTAATAGTTATTGTTTTCACGTAGCTGACACTAGAATGCAAATGTCTCACTATGCGTAATGACTTTTTTAAAATGAATTTATAGATTTCATTCATGAAAATTAACTTGAACGTATGACGACTGCAGCCTCAACGCTATAACGCCGGTACAGTACACAACTGTAAGTCGAAGCTCGTCGAAGTTGCCAGTCACCCGGAATGTGTGGTTCTCTAGACTACGCCTGGACGTGTTGTATCCGTTGTACGTAATGGATACGTCAACACTAAAACATAACAATAACTCATAATGTAAGTTAATTCGCGTGTGTAATGATGTATTGAGCGTGGTGGTGTACCGGTTAGAGCGACAGACTCTCCGTCGTCAGATTCCCTCTTCGATTCCTCCTGCTGCCTTTTCAAACTTGGGCTAGTTAATTCATTCCTCGTTGCCTCAGTTCACTCATATGTCTGAATGAGTACCTGGCTATAGGCAGTGGTTGATATTTGAGTACAAGTAATCATCACGTAGTAACTGCAGCAAGGCTGGGTGCTTCCCAGAGAAGTTGAGATGGTGTTCCATTGAACAGGTCAGCCAGGGAAAAAGCGCCAAGGACTGAATATTGCGTTGTTCCATTAAGGCGCATTCTTACAAAACCATATTTTAGCCAAAAGTAATCACGTCATTGAATAAGTGTCTTAGTTTTGAAGTGCATTGATTCAACACACATTTACCCATAGTTATATCTGTAATATTAATAAAAGAGTATATTTTGATCATTTTATTCTATTGCATCAGACGATTAGTTTTATCTTAGGTATTTGTTACAATTTAGAAACTATTGTGTTTGAGCAGTGCTAAGCTACACACGAGGTCATTTTTATTTGGTATTATGCACATGTGGCAGTGTAAAGACGTTATCTTAAAAATCATTTTATGTGATCCACACTTTACTCCCTGACAGACCTGTTTAATCGAACACCATCTCGACTTCTCTGAGACACATCAAGCCACGCTGCAATTAATGCGCAGAGACTATTCTATTATTTAATAAACAAGTATCACAAGCTGTGAACGCATGCACATAACACCTTTACAGTATCAGTCAGACAAGATGTGTTCTACCTAAAACACAAAAGAAACACTTGGTTATTACGATTATGAGTTTGCTGCTTGGCTACTGCAATGCCTACATGGATACTGCGGATGTCGTAAATATTCCGATGTACATTCACTGCACACGAAGTAATTAACAAAATAACATTTCACATGTTCGGCTGCCATTGTGCACCAGATGGCCGCTTCGAGGCGTAATAAACAATAATTACTTTGTGATGACACGTAGATGGGATTATATAATTATAGCTGTGTCCATGTATTGGCCTTGCGTGTATACGTGTATGCGCTCGTGCGTTCGTGCGCGCGTGCGTATGGCCTAATCTGCTATGTAACAGCGCACGTTCTGCAATGACAGCACTTCTCGGCTGCTAGATTTACATTTTTGTACACAGATAAACGTTCCGTCGATATCATGGACCGTGTATACTAAACCAGGGTAGTTTTCGTTAGAGAGAAACCCGTATCAAAAATCCATTATGTCATCCAGAAGAACGAAAGAGTTGTATGAGATGTTCCACTCTACTACACGGCTCAAGTGCTGGCGTATGGATGAAACCAGTCTTAGATAACATGTCACAGGAATCACCTTCGAAACATTAAGTGCATATTCATGCCACCCACGATGTCCAAAGCAATTTTCTATTGATATGTAGTGACGTATTCATATAGTAATAACCAAGGGAGCGACCATTTATAATGGTCATGTTTTTTAGTATCTGAGTAATTCATTTTCAAAAGTTGAACTTGAGTAACGCGAGAGCACGCACATGTTTGACAAACAATAAAATTGCGAAATGCTCATCAATTGTTAGATATCTAAACATTATTTAGGTATCATGATATACATTATAAACTTTAAAATGTAAGTTTTTAAAAGAACCAAAATAAACCAGAACCTTTGGATATTAATAATTATTTGCAAAGTGCATCGTAGGCTTTTTCCCCTTTAGCGCCACTGCTTGTATTCTCGTGCGAATTTCTGTATCTTACGAGCCATCCCAATACCTAATAATATAAGTTAATTCGCGTGTAAGTTCATGTATTTTAATCATGTTTTTTTAAATAAATGGTTGGTTTTAATAAATCATATTCCAGCACATGATTGAGAACAGTTTTCTAATTGAATAGTTATTACAGATTTTTATTATAGTTTTAAATGGGAAAATAATTTTAAAATAAACAGCACGTTAGTTTCATTATTCAACTAATAATAATTAAAAGGTAAACTATTAAATTCCGTAACAGGAACCAAAATTGGATTGTTAACTCATCAGCTACTGCTACAATGACATGTAATGATGTATTGTGCATGGTGGTGTACTGGTTAGAGCGTCAGACTCTCTGCCGTGAGATTCCCCATTCGATTCCTCTTGCTGCCGTTTCGAACCTTGAACAAATTCGTTCACTCCACGTAATTCCAGTTCATTCATCTGTATGAATGAGTACCAGGCTATAGGCAGTGGTTAATATGTGTGTACAAATAGTCGATACGTAGTAATTTTAGCAAGGCTGCATGCTCTCCAGAGGTATTGAGCCGGTGTTCGTTTGAACAGGTCAGACATGGAGTAAAGCGCTTTGAGCAGTCCTGAGGACTGGATATTGCGCTGTTCCATAAAGGAGCATTTTTATAGACAACATGTTTTTATATAAAATTAATCATGTCATTGAATAAGTGGTTTACTTTTGAAGTGCATTGGTTCAACACATATATACCCACACATATATATATGTAATATTCTTAAAAGTGTACATTTTGATAATTTTATTCTATTGCATCCGATGATTCGGTTTAGCTTAGGTATTTGTTACTATTTAGAAACTGTTGTGTTTGGACAGTGCTAAACTACACACCAGGTCCATTTGGTGCATTACGCATTTGGCAGTGTAAACAAGTTATCTTAAAACTCATTTTTATCTTATCAGTTAGTTAAAGCGTTTGCGTCAATTTAAGAACAGTTTGGTTATCCAATACATTGGGTAAACAAATACAAAAATAAAAATGCATATTTGTAACCATATTCTAGCCTTGGCGAATGTTCTATTTGTATATATCAGAAGAAAAAAACATAGACAAGAATATAGACATTAGCAACTAAGCTTATGTCAGTACCTTAAGAGGTTGATTGTGACAAACCGTTAATTCCTTTAAAATGCGGGAGAACTATTATTAGGTGGTGTATCATTCATATTGTAACGCAACAAAGATAATTCTGATATAGTGCAATATCCCGTCTTCATGACTGATCAAAGCGCTCCACACTTTACTCCCGGACAGATCTGTTCAATGGAACGCCATCTCGACTTCTCTGGGAAGCATCAAGCCATGCTGCAATTAATGCACAAAGACTATTCGTGCACTGATATTCACCACTGTCAATAGCCAGATACTCATTCATGCAGCTGAATGAACTGGAACAATGTAGAGAGGACAAACGTGCCCAAGTTTTGACACCGCAACACAGGATTCGAACCCGGGTTCTCTCGATTGAGTGTCCGGTTATCTCGCCACTGTGCCACTGCATTCAACACAATTATAAGTGATTCAATATTATAATAAATATAATTACCGGTAGACCCCACTTTGGCCACAATTTAAGTTTGTAATAATTTTTCTAGCTACCATGTATTTAATAGGTTTTCAAGCTGTCTCAAGATATGGTGATATCAATTGCATCATCATCAACCACAGGAGTGGAAGTTGTGCATGTATATTTATAGGATCAGTATCACCTGAAAGCAAAGATGAGTTAATAAACCAGAACAGATCATTGTGTCAATTAATTAATGATGCCTGAACACACCGGCACTAGTATCCTGAATGCAGCATTTGTAAACACAAACTGGTCATTCTTTGTTTATAGAAACGTACCATATTTGTTAACTATAGTAAAGACTTCCTGACTGGTTTGCAAGTACTTGCTGTCCAGTTATTACGTTTAGTTGGATTGGTGTATTAAAATTAATGTTCTATTGTCATTGTAATAAAAAGTATCAAGTGGTTAGCTAAACAATTATTTTCCCCAATCATGAACATTTTTATTACAATTTCATATTATGGAAACCATAAAACAATGTGTAAGCTTCATTTAAATTGTGTTTATACTTTACAATGGATTATGAATACACATATACTATTCTTATTGTTTGTTAAATATTAAGTCTGTATTATGATGATTCATTTTATGTAATTAAATTATTTTGTGATTTATGTATTAATCACTGTTCAATGTGATTGTAAAAAACTGCACACAATAACACAATCTGCAGTTTGCAATAATGCTGTTCTTTCACTATAAAACTACACACCACATACACTCTGTTCTTCTGTTTTTATGTGACATTAAACATATATTAGTATATGGGATGTTTTGCTATGTGTAATGTGTCAGATCATATAAAAATGTAAACAGTTTATGTTAGTGGAACAGAAGTACCTAATATAACATAAGCCAAAGGAAATATTTCATATAAAAGTTTATGGTGGAAATGTTTATTTAACGAATGTTGCCATACACTACTAGCACTTGCAGCGTGGGTCGTTCACTCGTTGTCGAGTCGATGACAAGTTTCCTTACGCTCGTGTTGGAGATGACAAATGCATGTTTATCAACTTTATTGCAAATGACAACAGCGGTGGTTCCCAGCAAAGTGTCATGTTTTATTAGTATAACGCATGTCTGATTTCACCAACTGACTATAGTGTGTGTTTATGGAACGAAAGCGGACTTTCGAACGTTGTAAACAGAATGACTAGCAAACGTCCGGTGTTGTGTAATATGACCTGATTTCCGCGCATGCGCAGAGCCTGTCAACCTCATCTGGAAATGCCTTGTTTAGCAAAAGGAGGATGTCAACATAGCAAAACATCCTTGAGATTGGCCCCGTAGGATGATGCCATGTCGATCTAGGCCAACATGGAGGAGAATGGTAGAGGCTGAGAATTAATTACGGCAAATGCATAACAGCTGGACTGCTAATGGGACCGGATAGCTATGCACGCAGGCTGCAGACCGACAGAAATGGAGACATCTTGTTCCTTCTGGTAAGATCGAAGTAGATTAATGTAAGTAAATAAGTAACCCTAATTCACCACGATATATAGGTGGACACACCTAGTAATTAGTAATAGACAGACTAGTACCACTCAATCTCGCTCGGCCAACATGTTTATCTCACCCGCTAAGGGGTATTCTGAGGTGGCTTAGAAGAAATAAGCCGCAACATGTGGCGGTCATGTTGCACCCGAAAGACACTCGAGTGACTCTATACACTATCAATAGATAACGTAGTGTGTCATTGTCACCAAACGTCTAGTGTCCCGTTTCGGTAATCTTATTAACGTAATGTGGCCATTGAATGCGAGAGTACGGGAGATGTTTCTAATCACCCGACAACAACCACACAGGTGTACATGGCCTCTTGTCATTAACGTTCGCTAATAGGCGTCTCACAACAACGTTACGCCTGACCAACGTTGTCTTGCTCTAGACGGCTGGAGTAAGACGGAATTATACGACACTCTACCAACGCGACTACATCACACGTTCCAGTAGATCTACATTCTACACTACTAAGAACGGTATTCGTTCGGTGAACCATTTATTAAACACACTATAAATTGTGAACGTCTCCGCTACAGTGCAGCATCGCGGGATATAAGAATACACGCAAGAACGCAATTGAATAATACCGAAGAAACGAATCTCGCAAGCACGCGATGTAGTTCAAGACGTTGGGTATATTTGTTAGTGACTGTGAGAAGTGTTGTTTCCGTTCAATCGTCTCCTGTACATGAGCATGACACGACCGTCGTCCAGAAAAGGTGGCGGGTTCTCACCAGCTATATGACGAAGGGTGGAGAACAACATGTCCGTCAAATCAACGTTTCTGGTATCTGGCTTACTTGAGAAACTAACACACGGTTAGTGCAAACGTTCTAACAGGATAACCAACACAATAGAGGCTTGCATTTTACAGCTGCGTTTCCTGGGTTGCAGATTAAATGTTTTGGAAGTCGAAGTTATTCTTGGTCAAAAACAGTCCACCACACGATTCAACAACATGTACAGATTCGAACGTTCGCTTCTGTTCTTCTTTCTCAGTCCATGTGGGCGCGTGGGCACAATAGTCGATTCGTAGAAAGTTACATTATTTGTCCAGTACGCTCGCCAGGTAGACAATTGCGGACTATTTGTCCTAGGCCAAGGCAAATAAAATTTAATCTATTATGCATATTAATATGAGGTATATCAAATACGCATGTTTCCATGTATATCTGGTGTAGAAATGTAATCAGCGTGACATGTACATAAAGGTATCCCTACGATGGCAGAACATATTTTCTCCAAATAGCATGTCTTAATTCTCTAAAGTAAAGATAAGTTCTGCTGTTGTGCGATATCCAGTCCTTATAGCATTGTACAAAACGCTTCATACTTTACTCCCTGGCAGGCCTGTTCAATCGAACACCATTTCGACTTCTTCATTCTCCATTCGTAGAGCTGAGTGAACTGGAGCAACGTGGTGTGAACGAACTTGCTCCAGGTTCGAGACGGCAACAAGAGGAATCGAACCCGGAATGTCTGGGTTGAGAGTCCAGCTCTCTAACCGCTACGCAACCGCTGTACAAACATCTTCCAAAATAATACCATCCTCCATAAACAGTGTACGGCAATCGAGCCAGAATATACCATTTCCCGTGTCCTGATCAGTCTGTTGATGGGTTATGTAGCCGCCTTACACTTTTGCACACATTTCGTAATGTGCGACACTCTTCGAATGCAGTGACACGTATACTTGTTGACCATTGCGCGTGAGCAGGGCAGGAAGTCACGCGGTCTCCAACAGGAAGCACTCGGCCGTCTAGGCACCGACGGCATGTGAAAGGTTCTGTTGCAGAGAACAGGAAATAACGTCATTGTGACAACCTTGCGTGCATAGTACGGATTAAGGTATACTGGCATACTAGTGAGGATTTAGGCTTGAGATTCCTCTAGTAACTCGGATATAAAGGGACAAAATTGGTGGGAAAAGGATGGGTACATATATTGGATTGTGCGTGCGTGCGTGCGTGCGTGCGTGCGTGCGTGTGCATGCGTGCGTGTGAGTATGTGTGTGTGCGTATGCGTGTGCGTGAGTGTGTGTGCGTGCGTGCGTCCTAAAATTGGCGGAAAATCTTGGGCTCGGATGATTGTGGATATCGGTGCAGACATTTCGGAAAATACGTGGAAGGATTGAAGAGATGGGTATTGTTATTACGTAAATATTATTCGTAAACTATCCATAGACATATATTAAGATACGGCTGTAGCTAAACGATAGTCAGAGAAAGTGTATTTGAGAAAGTTAGTCGTAGGCCATAGCCGAAGCTTCGGTGGACGATAATCGGGGGAAATCAAGTTTGCCGATTTAACAAGATTTAACAAGATTGCCATCCAGAGAATTAACTCTAGATGGCAGGTGGACAAGGAAGCCCTTTGGCTTATCGAGATTCCAACCCTTTTATCTACATATATCCAGCCCTTCTGAGGTATGTGTCGATTTTATTTTAAAACATATTCACACTACTAGCACCCACACAATCATCAGATAATCTGTTCCATTCAATTACAGTCCTTTGTGAAAATGAGAACTTTCTTACATCTAATCTACACTGCTCCTTTACTAATGTAACTTCATGTCCTCTAGTCTTTCTATCTTTCTTAACTGAAAAAAACATATTTCTATCAATATTTATATAACCATTCAATATTTTAAACACTTCTATCTGATCTCCTCTCAATCTCCCGGTCTCTAGTGTTGTTAAACCACATTCTTTTAGGCGTTTTTCATAACTAAGATCCCTCAGTTTTTGTATCATTTTAGTCGCTCTCGTCTTTACTCTTTCTAGCATATATATGTCCTTCTTGCGATATGGCCTCCACGCTTGTATACAATATTCTAAATGAGGCCTAACTATTGTTTTGTACAGCGGTATTATTAGTTATTTTTCTTTGTATGCTATATTTCGTCTAATCAATCCAAGGATTTGATTTCCTTTTGAAGCTGCAATTCCACACTGCTCTGACACCTTCATGTCAGCACTAATTGTCAGCCCTAAGTCTTTTTCTTTTACAGTAGTACTTAGTACAGTTCCCCCCATTGTATATTCTACATATTCGTTCCCATGTCCTGTGTGAAGGCATTTACATTTCCCAAAATTGAACAACATTTGCCACTTTTCAGACCATTTGATCAACCTGTCAAGATCATCTTGTAAATGCTGTCTATCTCCATCACTTTTAATCCGTCTAAACACTTTTGTATCATCTGCAAATTTCAACACCTTGCTAGTTATATCATCGTCCAAACTGTATATTAAGAATAATATAGGTCCCAGTACTGATCCCTGTGGAACCCCACTCAAAACTGATTTCCAGTTTGAAGCCTCCCCATCAACAACTACCCGTTGTCTTCTTTCAATCAGCCATTTTTCTATCCAGTTAATTATACCATTTCCTATGCCATGGGCCTTTAGTTTAAGCAGTAATCTTTGATGTGGCACTTTGTCGAAAGCTTTTTGAAAATCTAAGTAGATGATATCTACTGGTGATCCATCATTTACCCACTTAGTGATATCTTCCAAAAAACATAACATATTTGTTAAGCATGACCTCGCTTTTAGAAACCCATGTTGAAATGGGTTTATCAAGTTATGTTTAATAAGAAAATCCACCATGTGAACTTTAATTAGTCTTTCTAATAATTTACAAATCACCGAAGTTAAACTAACTGGTCTATAATTATTTGACTTGTTTCTCGAACCTTTTTTAACGTGTGTCTACTGATGTGTCTACTGTCCCGCGTATTCGCTATGGCGCAGTATAACCGAAATAAACAAGGCAATCTAGCGTAAAGTGTAACGTTTGTGCACATTAAACAGTCTTCTTAAAGACATAGGGAATAGTGTAAACATAGTTGACTATACGAGAAAAATACAAGTAAATTCTAGTTAGCCGTGCAAACGGAAAGTAAAGGCAACGCGACATTTGGTGTGTGTCGCGTGTAGCAGTTTGATTGACTTTGCAATGTCCGGCTCCGATAAGATGTGGGTTGAGGCAAAGTTGGTCGATTTTGAATGTCGGAGTTGTGTTCATGTTAGAAGTTTAAAGAAGGAAGTAGACGATTTAAAGAATATAGTTAGGGTGTTGTGCACGCACGCACACACACACGCCCGCGCATCTACACAGTGTAATGACATAGTCATCGAGTAACCAATAGTCAAGTAATCATGTTTTGGTCACTGTATTATTACACATAATATTATGACTGTTCATAGCAAACAACTATTGGTTGTGAATAAACCAATAGGAACTCGCCGTGGTTCTTATCTTATGTGGTAGTTAATGTCATAAATGGCGCAACAACATGTTGCATTAACACGAACAAATCTAGCCAAACGTCTTGTGTGAGAGTCTGCAACAACACGCTTTGAACTTTTGATATACACACTGAGGTTTCTGTGTTATCTTCTTGATTCTCTGTCGTCACGGGTGAGGCTGGCCTAGATTCCGTTCCTCGATTTCAGGTTTCTTCTTCTTCTTCTTTTCTCTCAGTTATCTCGCACTGCTCTCTCCACCTACTGTCTCCATTCCCCTCTATCTTTTGCTCTCGTTCTCCACCCCTCTCCCAATCCTTCCAAGTTTCTCTTTATACACACCTCCTCCCATCGCAGTCTAGGTCTTCCTCGCCTCCTTTTCCCCTCCACTCTCTGGGCATCTGCTTTCGTTGTCCACCGTTCTCCTCCCATTCTCTCCACATGCCCAGCCCACTTCAGTCGACTCCTCACCAGCTTCTTCTTAAAGCTTTCTTTTACTCCAACCTCCTCCCTCAATTCCTCCATTCCTCGCTTATCAATTCTTCTCACTCCCGCAATTCTTCTTACCCAGTAGTTTTCACAAACCTGCACCATCTCTTGTTGTTTCTTTGTCAGTGCCATCGTCTCTAAGCCATACAAGTATGCCGGGGTAACTTATGAACATAGCAGCTTTCCTTTGAGTATACGCGATATGCGCCTTCAACGTTCCTCCCCTGTTTGCATCTGCCTTTACCCTCCTGCGAATTTTGGTGTCTGGGTTACCTTCCCCGCATATCGCTCCACCCAGGTATACAAAACTGTCTCTTTGTTTTAGTTTCTTCCCCTCCATGTGTATTCCCAGCTCTTTGTGTTGTTGCCCCACCCAAAGTACCTCCGTCTTCACCAAACTAATTTTCAGTCCATGTCTGCTGAACATATCCTTCCACTCTGTCAGTTGTTCTTTGAGATCCGCTTCCCCGTCCACTACCACTGTCAGATCGTTTGCTTACAGCACCTCCAGGAGGATATATCTTGTACCAGTCTTTCTGCTTAGCAGTTCCACCTCTGCGAGAAATAACAGTGAGCTCAGGATGCTTCCCTGTCTCAGGCCAACATTGACTTGAAACTCTCGTGACACTCCCGGTCCACATAACACCCTGTTCTCTGTTTCTTCATATGTCCCTTCTACCATCTTAACTTCTGCCTCTTGGATCTCCATCCACCTCAGTGTCGCCATCGCCACCGCCACCGCTGTTGGTACGGTATCATAATTTATGCTTTCTCTAGGTCTATACATCTTATCGCCATATCTTCCTTCCCCTCCAATTTCTTTTCCACTAGCTGCCACAGAGCAAACATACCTTCAGTTATTCCTCTTCCTGTTCTAAAACCCTGCTGTTCGTCCCCGATTTCTTCTTCCACTACTGCTTTTATTCTGCCATCCAGGACTCTTTCCAAAATCCTCAACGTATGGCTTAGCAAAATAACGCCTCTGTATTTTCCAAGGTCATGCACGTCTCCCTTTCTTTTCCATACTGGAACAATCAGCCCCGTTCTCCACTCTTCTGCAGGTGTTCAGCAATCTTTTTATCCACCACATTACAACTCGTTCAGCCACCACCAACATCTCCACTCACACTTCATCAATACCTGCCACCCGACATTTCTTCATCGTCTTCATTGCTCTCTCTACTTCAGCATCCACAATCTCATCCACCTTTACTTCTCCCTCAACTGCACTTGGTAGATCTAGTTCTCTGTTTTCCCTTCGGTTTAGCAATGCCTTGAAATACTCCTCCCAGACCTGTAGCACCTCTTTCCTGTATGTAGTTAGCTTTGCGTTTTTGTCTTTGATCACTCTTCCAGCTTTCACATCCTTGCTATCATCATCAATCTTACGGGCCATGTTATAGATCACCTTCTTTCCGCTATCCTCATCAAGCTTTCTATACAGCTCCTCTTCCATCTCTCTCTTTGCCTTATCCACAGCTCTCCTAGCTGCATTCTTGTTCTGTCCATACAGTTGCTGTATTGCTGTATCAGGTTGTCCGCCATTCCCTTTGATCACTTCTATCTCCTTCCATACCTCTCTCTTTTCTCCAATTGCTTTGGCTTTTTTCAGTCTACGAAGTCTGGTTTTTGCTCTTCGAGGAAGCTCCTCCCTTACCAGATGTTCTATAGCACTGCTCCTCTGCTGCTTCAATGACAGCATCTTTAACTAATTTCCATTCTTCTTCCACTGTTCCTAATGTTGACCATAGTTTCACATACTTTGATTCCACTCTATCTCTACACGCACTGGCTGTGTCCGTGACACTTACACAAAGTAATGGTCTTCCGCCACACACTTTTAACCTCCTTACTCTTCTGCATACGCACAACGAAAACGAGGGGATTGTGTTGCGTAGTCACGTTTACCCCAACGATGAGCTTACAGTCCTTCACCCGCGACATTTTGTGTATCCTCACTATCAGCAGATCAAGCTCTGTCTTATGGTGGCCACCCCTATAGGACACTTTATGGCTTTTTCTCTTTTGGAAGAACGACCCGGCCACTGCCAGCCCATTTCCATCACCAAGTCGTCTAGCTCCCATCCCTCTCCGTTTCTTGTACGCCTTCAGAATCTCCCGACCGAATTATCTTCTACTATCTCTGCTGGACCCACGTGTGCATTAAAATAACCATCTATGCACATCATCACACGCGCTTCTACCGCTCCCATCATTCTCCCTAGCTCCTCCCTGGAAGCCCTGTTCTCTCCCTTTGCCCTTCCTGTTTGAGGTCCATGCACAGACATGATGCACACCAGTTGTTTTTTTCACCATCATCCATGCCATAATGATCCTCCATTGCCATCTCACTACTCTCAAGACGTCTCTACTAATCTCCTTCGTTACTATGATGCCTACACCGTTATTCCTTCCATCTCCTCCTGCATGTAGCATCTTATACCGTCATGCCAGTGTCCTTGCCCGATCTCGTTTCCATTTGGTTTATTGTACACATAACACCTCTAATTTCCTCGTATCCATCATATTTACCACTTCCATTGCTTTACCCCCTTTACATCGCCCCCAAATTGAGACTTCCCAGCCGGATTTCGCATCTGGGTTGCTGCCGGCGAGACGATCCAGCTGGGCTTCGCAGATTTCTCACCACTGCCGGGCAAAGTGGCGCGTCGGCTACCCTAAACGCGGTAACTAAATCGAGACTCGGGACCTGTGCCATTCATTGATTGGGACATTGTAGCCACTGCAGAGCTGCCCAAGCTGACCTGCAGTGCGGTTTAGTATTGGATGTTACCTTCTCCTTGGAGAACTGTCTGCCAAGACTATCGAGCCCCACCTGCCCGGGTTTAAATTTGGGGTTTCCTTCCCCTATATAATTTGCCTAACGTGGCTAATGTGCATGATCTGCCCACATATAAGGTAGTATTTGTCACATAATCTCAACACAGGTCAATTTCTCTTAAGGTTAATGGAAATGATTCCCCCAACTCGGTATCAAAAGGGTTACAATCATCTAGCGGTCGGTGAAAGTTTATAGTCTAGCACGACAGAAGACGGCATCAAAATTACACCCATCTCCATATGCAATCAGATGTCAACTCGCATGCTTCCTGGGTTTCTCGGTGTCAGCGTACCAAGACGCTAAATGTCTTTCATTAGCACAGCGTCCTTCGTGGTCGGGGACTCGGGCTAATGGAAAGTGCATTGACCTAATCAACACAAGACGTATCGTGTGAGTTGTTTGATCTATAGTTAACATAGGAACCACCCTCCATTAAAATGATAGCGCTCACCTTCGATGCGTGCTACACGCAATGTCATAATATGTAATCGTATTCCGAATCAATTTATATAACGCAACGGTATTGCCTGGTGACGTCAAAGATAAGCTGGGTTACAGTCCATAATTCTATTTCAGTAAGTCTCGTTTTACAACGAATTTCTGGACAAATCCAACCAATATACAGTGTAAACTGACTACTAAGGTCACCCTGGCGGCTGGACAAAAGTGACCTAAATAGAAAGGTGACCCTATTAGCGGGATTAATTTCCTACACTTTACTGTAATATCTTGGACTGTCCTAGAGTGACCTGAATTACGAGGTGGCCGTATTACCGAGGTGACAGTAAAGCGAGATTCCGCTGTACTTTAAACTGTGACAACTTCTTGTGTAAATGTGATGTTCTTTTTAACGAATTCATCGGGCAAACGTAATTGGGCGGATAAGCTGGGAGATTTCACGTCGGCATAAAGAATCGACATATAGCAAATGCAAAACAACACAGTTTAGACACGAACAACTGGGAACGGTGTAATGTCAACAGAAGACAAAAAAATTAGCCCGGATTCAATGCACCCATGTTGACAGCAGTATTCAGCTCCGTTTTAATCTCAAAGTTTGATACGTATTAATGGCATGTAAGTAACCGAACTGATACAGTTGTTCCATAAACATACATGGAACATATTGCGTGCCCTACCAATAGTGATGATGTTGCGGATTTACGTGATTTATGAACGTTTGTTTATTTATTTGGGCGTGTCTGTTCATTGAAGCGTACGCTGACGTCATATGGTCTTGATACCACAACGCTTCCCGAATTTTTTGATTTTATGTATTTATAAACGTTGGATGTATCTTGACATTCTATCTGAATGTGTGCCACTGACTGAACTGTCACGGTCTGATGTGCGTGGCTAGAAATAGACTTGCCATTCGTCTTGGAATGATTGCTTACAGCAGGAATGTATTGATAAATATTGGCAATGGACTTTACCCTGGACATGTCAATGGAATGTACCCCGAGTCTCGACAAGTCAAGCGAAATAACTATTATCAACATTGATTCCACGTGTAGTGTGTTGGCTACGTTGCTATAATAAATAGAACATATATGTAAATGTAATAACAGTAATATTATATGACAAATGTTCACATAAGTGGTCTTGGGAAAAAAAGACCAACAAAACTTGTGGTTATGCCAAGCTTCAGCAATGGTATAATACCTAAGTAGAATAACGTTATATCAAACACGTATGTCAGACGTTTCCGGGTGGAATGAGATTAGACTAGAACACCATACCCCGTTACAACATTTGCCTTTAATGATAATATAAAACTATTTTAATTGGGTTAATATTATATAACAGTTGGAATTGTATTCCAGATCATCGGACCTATACATAACAAACTGTTCGAAGATCTTTAAGTAGAACTAATGATAGGACGTATGTTACAGGTTTGTCTTGTTTTGTAAAAGTGAGTGTCATAGGTAAATGTAAACATATCCGATAATTAATGTGGCAGACTCCTGTAGATTATACATACATTTTCCAACTTCAAGTTCATAAATATCATGCAATTTTATTAAATTTAAACATGTAAAGAGGGCATGTGAATAGTTTGTTTTAAGAATGGAACGAACTGCATAATGAACAATTTTCGATATGAGTTTTGTATGTGGATCCCTACAAAATGATTCAGTATGTCAAGTAGGGGTAAACGGAAGTGTAATAAATTATTTTAAGTGCAGCTACTGGTAGGTAGCGGTTAACTGTATTAATTATGTATAAAGCACTAGTTAGCTTGTTTTTGCATGCAATTATATGTTCTTGCCAATCAAGCCTGTCATCTATATGAAGACTTAGAAATGTTATACATTTTGTTCGCTGAATTATGTTATTAGATATCGCTAATAATAATTCTTCGTTCTGAGCAGCACGAGATCTAGAAAATAACATGCATTTTGTCTTAGAAATGTTTATAGATAGTTTATTGGCACGAAACCAGTCAGCCAATATTTCAAGTTCGTTATTCATATATTTATACATTTCATTAATTTGTTTTCCAGTTTTTTATGTAGTAGTGTCATCTGCAAACAATATTGTTTTGCACATATTTATACAGAATGGAAGGTCATTAATATATAAAATAAACAAAAGAGGACCGACAATAGACCCCCGTGGGACACCGTGTGACATCCTGCTGAAGCGAGTCACTAGAACTGTACTTAATATATTGTTTCCTGTTTGTCTTAAACCATTTGAGTGGAGTACCCCTTATACCGTAATATTCAAGATTATGTAATAGAATTTGGTGGTTGATAGTGTCGAATGCTTTACTTAGATCCCCCAAAACAGCAAGGACAAGGTTATTTTGTTAGTGCATTAATAACTAGTAATTGGTAATAAAGCATTGGTTATTGTTCAATATATTGTTTTTCTGTATAAAATCAGAAGTCCTTCTACGTACAACTTTTCCTAGTATTTTATCAATTGAAGGTAACAAAGATAGTGGTCTATAATTAGAAAAGTCATCAGTATCTTTAGACTTATAGACAGGTATAATTGTTGCTATTTTTATTTCGTCAGACACTATTTCCTCAACTATTAACTTATTTAGAATTTTTTTAATTGATAAGGCTATTTTTTCACCGAATAATTTCATGAGGCGGGGACTACAATTGGCATAACCAGTAGTGGTCTTAGGTTGAAGAGACATTACTATTTGCCTGATTTCATTTATATCGGTCGAACGCATGACGAGACTTCTTGGATTTTGTTTAGGACAATTCTGAAGATATTTTGTAAATTGTTCTTTCGGTTGAGGGATTGTATTTGCGTGGTATGAACCAACATTAGTAAAACATTACAAAATATATTCGAAATGTGATGAGGGTCCTTAATTATATCGTTATTATATTTAAAGTGTGACGAAATGCCTGATTTATCGTTGTTTTTCCCAATCATGGTTCTAAGTGATTTTCAAGTTTTTTTAGGGTCGGTGTCTAGACTCCAGTCAAAACACCCTGATGCACCCGTTGTCATGGTGGGCGACTTTAATACATGCACCGTGGATGGCGTATTGCCCTCCTTTTAGCAGCAAGTGACCTGTCGCACCCGTCACAGCAAAACAGTTGACCTATGTTATTGCTCAGTGGAAGACTCATAAACCTCGCAGTGTCTCCCTCCCCTGAGGCGGGCAGATCATAACATTGTTCATCTACAGCCCAAATACCGTCAGCAACTTAAACGTGTTCCGCCTGTCAAACAACAAGTCAAGGTGTGGACTACAGACGCAGTAGAACACCTGAAAGGTTGCTATACCTGCATAGACCACCCATGACATAACTGAGCGTGCCGATATTGTCACTGACTACGTTAAATTTTTTCAAAACTCCATCATCCCAGAAAAGACTGTCACTGAATACTCTACCACCAAACCCTGAATGACACAGAGTGTAAAGAAGGCAGTGGTCAACAAACAGAAAGCCTTCGAATCTCGAGATGAGAGGCCCAGGCAGTGCTTAGGGTAGAAATTGGCCGTGCCAAATCAGCCTTTCGAGACAAAGTTGAACATCAATATCAGACCATGAACACTCGTACGGCCTTCAGAAATCCTAAAGCGATGGCCGGTGATGTCATTGCTAATCAAAATATAAGATCTTATACAATACCAGATGCTATAGAGCTAAACAAATTATATACTCGCTTCGACAGCAAGGACTTTACATCCAAGTGCACAGAACTTCTGGCAACCGAAAATTCGGCTTTAGCTTTGCAAAATGTTCATAAAATTCGGCTGAATCCAACTCTTCTACGCAGGATCGGCGCCGACTTTAACTTTAGTACAAGCGAACAGACTGGCGCATATAAGGTCTCCCAATTCGCCAGGTCCAGGCACCTGATTACGTCATTACCAACATTACCTTGTCACCTGACGACGCTATGAAAAAACGGCATCGGTTATTTATTTTATGCTTCACAAACAAGTTCAGACAAGCCTTCAGCGTCGGTTGTTTTTTCAATAGATCGTGTTTGCCAAAATACCACATTTTTATTTCGTTAAATTCGCTAATAATTATCTTTTTTTTGCAACAAAAACTGCACCACAGAGTTAGTTAGCACGAGCCGATCACCCACGTACTTCGAAATAAGGATTTATATAGCCGATTTCGATATTTTACCCCTGTACACAATAAACTATGTCGTTTTGTGGTCTCTTTTGTGAAACACGTGTCTCGCGTTATGACATGTTTCTGTTATAAGATAAACTGTTGCTGTTTATGTAGTCGCCTTTGTGAAACACGCGTCTCTCGTTAGGACACTGCTCTGTTAAAACTATGTTCTGTTTTAGTTAACCTTTATGTTTCTTAAGGAAGGTATTCATCCTTCCGTGTACACCATGTCGGATAGATACCGCTCCGTCGAATTCGAATACCTGTTATTAATCGCGCCTTATTATAACACCTGATTTTAAACTCGCTTTCATCAATCAAACCAATGGCTCGCTAACTGTCGGCCTCTTAGCCGACCACTACCGATAAGTGGCGCCACTCCAGCGTCTAGGTTCTCCGGAGTGGCGTGTGGTGGTGGAGGTCCCGCCCTGGGCCCTCTACCATCATTGCCACCGCGATCTACCCCGTCGCCATCGCGTCGCTGATTGGACAGCTTACGATCACGCGACCTCATTCCGACGCCCGATGCATCTTGGGCTATCGACCAGTTAAACGTCATCATCCGAAAACCAGGTCTGGCGAAATCATACCAAAGTGAAGCATGTTAAAAGGTAGGAGAAGCTATGCAAATTTACTCAAATTTCATGGCAAATTATCTGAAACTATGCCTACATACTACTAAACATACTAAATAACGAAAGCTGTACCGTCGAAGCGCGGTCAAGGTAAAACGTGATAATTGTCTCGTGGTATATCTAACAAACCAAGCGGTGTCCTTCTGTTGTGCTGCTATGCTGGTCCACGCCGGCACAAAACACAGGTTCTGGCATAGGGGTTAATGATAATCACATCGTCTGGTCTACAAAGCTCTAACGGGAGAGAGCATTCTGGAAATTATGGGAAAAATAAAATCTAAGAACCACCCCAATGGGCCCGCTAGATCGCACACAATGGGCCCGCTAGATCGCACACAATGGGCCCGCTAGATCGCACACACAATTTCAGCCTCATACATGACATCATACAACTGACAGAGATAATTGCCATTTTAAAATCGTGACCCGCCAAGATCTCCCCTGAAGAATTTCAAAACAATCAAAATCTACGTAGCACACCAATCGGCCCGCTAGAGCATATACAAAATATAACCCCATACATATAAAACTAAGGGAAATACTGGTCCACAGACAGACCGCCAGACCGACAGATAGAGAGATCAAAAACCGTAGTGTTTTGTAACATAGATGTTTGCAGACTGGTTCTGCAGCGTGCAAAACCATCCGTGTAGCGGTTAAGACCACCAGATAGGTTGTGTTTCATTAGCTCGTTTTTTTTAAACTCTGCAGCATTGAGTCAAAGTCTGTGAGAACTTGATAACAGATGCATGTAACAAGCGTGTGCCCAGTCATCCAGGGTCTAGTAACGAGAAGATGATAACAATGAAATAGACGTAAAGCGGATATTCCACGTCGTAAGGTTGTGTAATTACTAGCTTGACTTGTTCGGTAGCGAAACAGACACCCCGAGCAACACCGGCTAGTACGCAGTTGACACGAATCAACAGAAGGATAATGTATCTAATTAGCAGTCCCTAAAGGTGTTCATTATGCACATTACTCGTAGGCAATTACGGGGCATTGTACAACGTACACTATCAATGCCTGCTCTTAGTAATTAGTTACGATAAACACGCACACAGCGTCGCAATTTCTACTCAATGCTTGTTTGTTGGAGGAAATAACATTTCCAATTAAGTGAACGTAACATGCATAGACGTCGAACCTTGGTGAATATTGGGTGCTGACGCTCAGCAAAACTATCCAAATGACTGGCCGTATAGTTGCTGATTGGAGGCGATTGCTGTTAGATATTTTTCGCCGGATCGAGGAGTTTAGAGTTTATGATTTTTGCGGACCAAACGGGGGTCCAGTGCTGCACATTCGTCGTTACCGTGCCCCTTCGAAGCTCACCAAAAACGTTCAACTGCATTCAATTGCCAAATGCTTAAACAGGCAACGCGAACTAACGTATTTGTATAAATTGCATTAAAATACAGGTTTTTCCTCATGTATACACGATGGCCATCCGCAACAATCGTCCAAATGTCGCCGTACAGCGGACACGTCGACGTTTTCGCAACGAGCATAACGAGCAACCATAGCAACCCATGTTGCCAGCAGAGGTGTCGACATAACAAATACTTCAAATAGTACGCGTCCAAAACGAGACCGACTGCTATTTTCGACGTTAACTGTTTTTCCATTACTTAATATTGTGAAATGAACTGAAACGCGTTTAAGAATATTGAAACATGTCCTGCACGCAGTGTTGTGTCCTGCAGTGCATGGTCCGGTGTACCGGTCTGGAAGTAAGTTCCGGTTCTGTTTTGCGTATTATAGTTTGCGTTAATGATACGCTTAGTTTTTAATTGTCTAAAATTACACATATCTCCGTCAGTGTGGCATGCATGAAGCTGAAATTGTGTGTGTGATCTAGCGGGCCCATTGGGGGTGGTTCGTAGATTTATATATTTTTTTATACGTTGTGGGGTGGATCCTGGGGGTAACAATATTTAAATGACACATATTTGTCAGTTTGGCATGTATGAAGCTTAAATTGTATATGTGATCTAGCGGGCCTATCGGGGTAGTTTGTAAATGTAGATCTTTTCGAAATACTTCCAGGGGTGGGGGTCTCGGGGAAGTCATATTTTAATGACACTTGTCTCTGTCAAATTGTCTTGAATGGAGTTGAAATTTCGTGTGTGATGGTCACAATTTAAAAATGGCACTTATCTCCGTCAGTTTTGCATATATGGGGGCTGATATTCTGTATGCAGTCTAGCAGGTCTATTGGAAGAGTTCCAAATTCGAACGGAGGATGGGGTCACCATTTCCAAACAAACACGTTATTCGTTTCGCGTGCATCTGGTACGGGTAAGTGGAACAATAAAGGGAATTTCGGACAGTTACTGGACACTTTTGGCGACCCTCTCAACATGGTTTGGGGACCCAATTTTCGTTTGTCTGCAACTCAGTTAATGTTGCCGACTATCGGAAATATAGTTATACTCCTTCAAATCCCGTTCTTCAGTTCAAATCAAATCACATTTATTGTAACTCATTACAACACATACAATACAAATGAAATTAAGACAAATCATACATATAACATAATGAGACCAACAACGGAAGACCATTATATAATGTTATACTCCCTTTGATATATTTCAATGTAATTATCATTATATTGAAAATATTGAATATAGTTATATATTAAGAATATGTTTTTTCAACAGCGCTAATTACACCGCATGCAGCTTCGACGGAACCTCAGTTCGACACATGCAATGACATGGAAAACATCATTCGTGGGCTCACATAACCTATTGTCTCGATCTACAAAACAGCACGTAGACGCTACATTTGCTCTGTTAATGGAGTTTAATTACAAGCGCAATGAGCGTGTTTGACGAAAATCTGTGCTATATATGACCACGCTAGTATTAGTATCATCATTATGTTACATGCTTGTTTGAATGGCGTCATGTTCCAAGCCTACGAACATTATTCATGAGATGTAATACGCCCGTCTGTACCTCAGAGATCACCTGACTGCGGTGGCTAAGTGTGCAATGCAGTGGCGATCTTGCAATCACCACCAATACGCACGATCAAACTGGTAGCATATAGGATATGTGAATAAGTACTGGTACAGTGACATTAACGATACAGGCTTGATATTTCGTAGGCTAATAGAGCTTGCCTCCGGCTCTATGGGTATCCCTGAGTCTAGTGTAGCAACAATAACTGCCATGTTCAAGGACGGTTACTAACCAAATGATTTGTGTAAGTGCAGATTTGTTTAGAGCGAATGGAACGCGTGCTTCGTCTCAATAGCAATGCTGAAGGCATCTTCCTGTTCTTGGTGAGTTATAACGCTCCAATACAAGGTCGGCTAATACTTAGCCTGTTCAAATTGCCACGCAGAGCAAGACAACAAGAACGCCTTTGGCTGGTGGTACAATTTAAATAAGTAGCTGCGGACAAGTGTCTGCGTTGGTTTAGTGACATAATTAGGGGGGTTGGCCTTGCGACCTCCACCTTGCAAGGAAGAACATGTGGCACTAACAGAGGAGACGACACCAATAACTTGGTTTGAGAGCAACACGGATTGGACAGGTCTTAAGCCGGAGCAGCTCATGAAAGCTACAGCTGATCGGTAAAAGAACCTTCGTTTATTGATGATCATCATCGTGTTAGCATTGTGACAGAGAGAACAAAACAACACAACCTGGTTGTAGTTGACGGACGCAAGCCTTCATTATCATTCATATACTATAATGCGTCGGAAGACGACGTCAGTAACGACGTGTGTGTGTGTGTGTGTGTGTGTGTGTGTGTGTGTGTGTGTGTGTGTGTGTGTGTGTGTGTGTGTGTGTGTGTGTGTGTGTGTGTGTGTGTGTGTGTGTGTGTGGCGTGTGTTTGTGTGTATGCGCGCGCGTAAGCGCGTGTGTGCGTGTGTGCTTGCGTGTGGGCGGTTTGAGTATGTGTGTGTCGTGAATGTGCGACAGTCAATGTGTGACAATCAATATTCCACAACCCGACACTGCGGTCGTGTTTTCGAGTTGGCCGTCAGTGTAGGAGTACCGTACGTCATCGCCCTAAAACCACGCTAGCAGATATCATTTGGGACAAGCGACGTGTCTTGCAATACAGCAATTACCTCCGCTTCGCAACTGCTAATAGCTTCTTTTTAGCTCAATTGTAACTATCCATCGACTGAAGAACTTCTATTTTTATTCCAGCGGTTTATTGAATGCATTTGCAGTCACCTGTGCGTACAGATAATGGCACTTGCCTTAATGGAACTCATACAGCTGAGTTAACTAAGTCGGGTTCTCTCAGTCCGAACCTCTAGCCGCTGCACTACTACTACAGTAGTGCCAACTTGAAAGTGTCAGAACAGCGTGGGATTACTGTTTGGAAGGGTAGTCTAAAAGATAAATACAACGTATAGGGTCTAAGAAAATATACATAACTACGCATCTGTATAGTACCTTCTTTAGAATATCGTATACAAGCTCGGAGGCTTCAAATGGTTTTCGAAGTAAAATGCATGTGCCGAGAGTTAGGTAAAATATGTTCACCTATCCGCTGGATTATTCGCAATTCCATAGACAAGGACGTTAAGATGAGATCACATAAGTAATGTGTTTAAACCGTGTTTATGTTATCGAACGGGAATGACATGTATTCACATTTAAGATGGAATAGGGTAGCTTCGATATAAGAAAGTCACATTTATTCTCACAGATGAATAAAAATTATTTGAAGAATGTATGTATTGACAGTACATACATTCGTATATACTTATTTCTAAAGGTTTATCAAAAAGTTAAATTTAAAAAATATTACCTTGTTTTTTCAAGACTGCTCTAACTAAGGTCATATTAACAGTCAATGTATTCCTAACTGAATTGGCACCATACACAGTAATTTGGATATTCATATTTCGTTATTTCATAACATTTAAAAGCTGATATTCAGGTGGTTGTCATGGCAATGGCTTTCGATGATGTTCCAAAACCTTGATTCCATCCACATATGCTTAGATAATGTTGGTTTGTTTTTAATTGTGTAGAGTGTGGATGTGTTTAATTCAGGAGAGTAAACCATAAACCGATATATACAAATAGGTGCAACAAACTTCAGTTGATAAAAATAAATAAGTTAATATATAAATAGGTTAACAATTAAAATGTTTTAACATAAATATGTTATAACAATTATAAGAAATAATTAGATAAAACAATAACTATGTAAAAATAGGATACAAAATCAAACCACCATTTTCCATTATAGAGAGCTGTTGCCCAACTAGTCAACGTGGTACATTCAACAATGCAATGACACATTACATTTTATTACTATTCATTTGATTATCTAAATATTAGTGACGTTGACACCGCGTTGACACATTTAAATTGAATCCGATCCAAGTGTGTTGTGCCTAGATAGGCATACCAAAGTGTTTCTGTAATCTGGCTTTGCATTGTAATTAATACCTGCACGCTGTATTCAACGGGACGTCAATGTAGGAGATTCAAGACACGTCAGTCGTGCCTTTTACAGAGTTTCTACAGTTATTCGCTTCACTTATAAACTTCATGACAATTAGTCGTATGTTGCGTCCACCAGTATATTGATCATTAATATATTTTAAATTGTAGTTAATATCCCAACGGTCGAATGTGCCGCTGGATCGCTACACCGCTTTCAGTAGTTAAGTCATTCAGTAGTGGTTGCGGGTGTGACATATGTAATTGACGTATCACATGAGTATATTTGCGTTTTACAGTTTACTTCCGGACATGACTCGACGTCCAACCCCGAAGGTTCTGCTGCTCTCGTCGCTAAGCTAAATGGAGTATCCCCCGTGCCTGAACGGCACCGAGGAAGAAACGTATCTCCTGGCCTCGCAACCGGAAGTCGCCCTTCCCTACATCGTCATCGTCGCCTTAATGGGCTTTGTGGGAACTTTAGGCAACCTACTAATCATGGCGACGGTCGGGTTCTCCCAGAACGAAAAACATGTCGAGAACATGTTCATCTTCAATCTGGCGTGTTCCGATATTGTCGTTACAGCGTTGGTGGACCCGTTCGCTGTTATAGGTAGGTTGATGTACCAGCGTGTACCATAATTACATACATACATGCGTGCATTCGTGCATGCGCGCGTACGCACGTACGCACGTACTTAGAAACGTACGCACATACTTAGATACGTACATAAATACATACGTACACGCGTACACGCGTACATGCGTACATACGCGGTACATACGCGTATACCTACATGCGTGCATACGCACATACGCACATACGTACATACATATATACGTACGTACATACGTACATGCGTACCTACGTACGTGCATACATACATAGAGCTTGGCGTAACAGTAACTACGCACGGCATGTAACCGTACGAATACATATCATTTGTTAATTATACACTGCTGCTACGCGAGTGAATGATATAAATATATGTACTTTTTGTTGATTGTCGATATGAAACATACTTTTGCTTGGAAATCGACACAGAAAACCGTTTTCAGTTGTTTGATATTTATATTATGGGGATTCCAGTATTCAACATACTTTCAGACTGTTATGTTTATGTACTGGGCATGATGTTACTGTATATAATTGCAATAAAAATGTAATTTACATATTTACATTTTTTCTGCATTTACGTAACAACAGAAAATATGTACTTCCAAACAATACATATATTATTTATGCATTTTTTATTATAAATCTGGGTATATATATGCGTTCTTACGCAAGTTAGCCTATACAGTGTGAAGTGTGAACGTTCTCCGTTTCAACAGTAAACATATCCAGTAACTTTCAAATGTTCTGGGGAAGTAGATACCTTCATCGTAGTTATGTTTTTAAGTCCCATACGCAGTGATCGTCGAGGCACTAATTCCATTTACCCATTCACAGTACTAAGCTGTGTTTGCTGCCATCCTTCACATCTCGGATGAAACACACTGCCCTTCTAGTAACAGCACGACTTGAAACACGACTTGAAACACAATGATGCTTTGATACCATTGAACATGTGTTCGAAACGTGCAACAATTGCAAATATTGAACGGTTCCTGTATTGTGACGAGAGTGAGTCATTGACGAAGCGAATAATCGTCACCGTGGAGATGATTTCCTTGAGTTCCTTCAACACGGACGTTATGAATGCGAAGGTGGTTGGTACAGAGTGTGCTGTCAAGCCTGATACGCCAACATAGCTTTTGGTGACCAGTGCGTCCTTGTCATGTTTATAGTGTACCACCACCGGGTGAACTGTGACCTGGTTCTTGTCATAGTAGACGGATGCTATTTCATCTCTCTACTTTCCGCATAGCCCAACTGCACAGCGGCTTCCGTGATATGCATCATGGACTGCTTGAGCAACTTCACTTGTTCATACTGCGTTTTTACCCTATCACAGTCCGCTCAGAAGTCGGCCATTTCTTTGATGAAAGCATCCACAAATTGTTTCTTTGTTGCCTTCATCCCCATAAGCATCACTTTCTTGACTATTCTTCCTTTATATTCCACATCTTGGCACCGCCATACATACATACATACATACATACATACATACATACATGCATACATACATACATACATACATACATACATACATACATACATACATACATACATACATGCATACATGCATACATACACACATACCTACCTACATACATACATACATACATATACACACACACACACACACACACACACACACACACACACGCATGCATGCATGCATGTATATGTGCACGCACGCACGCACACACACATACACACATACTCCCTGACCTTACAATGAATATCATATTGTAGTTTATATAGTTTATGATGGTCAAAATAAATAATGTCTGTCTGTCTGTCTGTCTGTCTGTCTTTCTGCCTGTCTGTCTGTCTGTCTGTCTGTCTGTCTGTATGTCTGTCAAATCAAATCAAGTTTATTGTAACTCATTACAATACATACAATACAAATCAAATTAAGACAAATCCTATATAATAACATAATGAGCACAACAAGGGAAGAACATTATAT
Source organism: Escarpia spicata (assembly GCA_963995525.1). Classification (NCBI taxonomy): domain Eukaryota; kingdom Metazoa; phylum Annelida; class Polychaeta; order Sabellida; family Siboglinidae; genus Escarpia; species Escarpia spicata. The sequence continues at coordinate 3,607,596 of OZ023211.1, forward strand.
AATGTTATACTCCCTTTTGTATATTTCAATAAATAATATTATTATATATTTCAATATCATTATATTGAAAACAAAAACAGCGTGCATTTGAAGAATATATAATCATGATTAAAAATTATGTTATATATTAACATCATTGTGTAAAATAAATTGCTTAAGTATACATTTGTAACTAATTATTGAGTCGTAAACGTAAGTCTTGTGCTGAAATGATTCCAAATAATAGCACCCTTATTTCTTATAGCACGAAGTCTTATTTCTAAAGTAGCCTTGGGTATATGAATTTGTGCAGATTGTCTTGTGTTATAACTATGGACATCTTGATTAATTGTAAACATATTTTCAAAGACTGTTGGTAAAAGACCCGTCTTGTATTTATACATAAAAATTGTATTGAATATATATACAATTGTCTGAAAGTTAATATATTTAGTAATTTAAAGATAGGTTTCACCCTATCACACGTGCACACGTGCACACACACACACACACACACACACACACACACACACACACACACACACACACACACACACACACACACACACACCGTATAAGTAAATACTTGCTTACGCACATTATTGATACAAAAATACTAACAAAGGATAGACACGTTTTATTGATTGTGAGAATTAACAAGTCTGACAAAGTGAACACAAAACGACCCTTATCTATTGATTTGCAATCAGTACGATCTGGAATTGGAGTTAACGTAACTGCCGCACGTAGTCATCAACACTAGCTTCTTGAAGATCCACACTGTGCAAATGCACTGAATGCTATTATTGGTACACTATTAAGCTGGAGAAATAAGGTTAGGGAACGTCATTGCGTGCAAGCTTTCTGGACACAATGCCGTGACATCAGTCAACATGATCCGATTATATGTTTAAACGGACGAAGAACGTGATTAATGTATCTCTTAATCTCGACCCACTCCGTAAATTCTTCGTGGCGACGTTCAAGATTTTGGCCATAGTCTGACCCACACCATAGATGTTGTCGGACATTACGTCATAGGTCGGGGGGTTCGGGCACAGCTTTTTCAAATATTTTAATTTCTAAACAAGTGGAACTGGTTCACCCCAGACGGAACTCATTTGCCTTTGCGGGGACACGATCGCATCCACCGCACCCCGAGCCTAATGACCTGACAGAGAGACCGATAGATAGATATATATTGACAGACATACAGACATACAAGCATACACATAAACAGAAAGAAAGAAAGGTAGAAAGGCAGACAGATAGCCAATAGCCAGCTAAGCAGTCACGTAAAACAACGAGTTGTCAACTCCCGAGGGCCACGAATGGGCATTTGATGATGTTGCAAACATTGGAATTCACTTTTATACTTCCAATCTGCTTCTGACAATATTGTTGAGCTGGCTTAATGCAAGTCTAAACAGAACAATTGTGAATCTTCCAGATGATAAACGACGAACCTCTTGCTTGCCTTATGCTCTATGCCACTGCAGGCGAGGTTTAAATATGGCCACTCACTCGCGATGATGATGTAAGGTGCATAATAAGATACGGATGCAGAAAAGGATTACGTTTGGGGAATGTTGATAATCCTTGTCAAAAGCGTTGTTAATCTGAGTGAGTGATTTGCATAAGTACATTAAATACATACATGCATACATACATGTATGCGTGTATGTATGCACGCATGCATGTATGTATGTATTTATGTATGTATCTATGTATCTACGTATGTATGTATGTATGGATGTATATATGTATGTGTGTATTTATGTACGTAAGTATGAATGTACGTACGTATGTGTGTACGTACGTACATACGTACGTCTGTATGTGTGTATGTATGTGTGTATGTATATGTGTATGTATGTATGTATGTATGTATGTATGTATGTATGTATGTATGTATGTATGTATGTATGTATGTATGTATGTATGTATATAAGTATGTACGTATGTACGTATGTACGTATGCACGTATGCTTGTGTGTGTGTGTGTGTGTATGTGTGTATGTGTATACGTGTGTATGTGTGTATGTATGTATGTATGTATGTATGTATGTATGTACGTATGCATGAAAGCATGTATTTATTTATATATGTATGTAAGCATGTCTGTGTGTGTGTGTTTGTGGGTGTGTGTGTGTGTGTGTGTGGTGTGTATGTGTGTGTGTGTGTGTGTGTGTGTGTGTGTGTGTGTGTGTGTGTGTGTGTGTGTGTGTGTGTGTGTGTGTGTGTGTGTGTGTGTGTGTGTGTGTGTGTGTGTGTGTGTGTGTGTGTGTGTGTGTGTGTGTGTGTGTGTGTGTGTGTGTGTGCAAAGTTGGATCCAGGGGGAACTGAGGGGCACGTCTCCCACCCTAGACCCGCCGTTACCGTGCCCCCCTCCCCAGACCTTTGACATGTTTAGGTGAAGTTACGGCGATGCGGTGGCGAAAAACTTTGAACAGCACACCCCTTCCCCCGTCTTCCGATGTCCGATGTCATGAACCGACAGCGGAATCGTGGATAAGATCCGAATCAGAACACCGAATACGAATTTGCGTCGGGGGACAGTGGACGATTTTTGGCCTTCCTAGACTATCTTGTCTGGATTCGCCTTTGGTGTATGTGTGCTTGTTCGTGCGCATGTGTGCATGTACTTGGTATAATTTGCATTTGCCGTGTGTTCCCGCAGGCGTCGCTAAAGGCAAACGCTTCTACGACGACAAGCCGGGCCTGAACGCCGCCCTTGGTAGCGTGTGCATGATCAGCTGCGCTAGCTCGCTGCTCAGCATCGGCTTCATCGCCATCAACCGATACGTGTACATCTGCAACTACGGCCGCTACCGATCCATCTTCACACGCAACACGACGGCGGCATGCTGCGTTACCACGTGGCTCTTCGGCGTCGTAATCGATGCGCCGGCGCACGTGCGATGGACGAGCGACGGACACCCGCCGCTGCACACGCGCGACACCAGCGAGCACGTGTACGCCTACACGGTGTTTTACCTGACGGTTGGCGTCGTCGTGCCCTTTATCGTCATCACCATCTGCTACGTGCGCATCTTCATCTACATCAACGCCGCCAAGCAGAAGGTGCGACGATTCACGCGTCAGTCGGCGCACAAGACGCTCATGAAGGCGATCAGACAGGCGCGGATGATGCTCGTCATCTTCCTCACGTTCACCGTGTGCTGGACGCCGTACCTCGTCGTCCTCTATACCAATGCCAACCAAAAGTTGCCGCACCTATTGCTGCTGTACGCGGCACTGTTTGCCCACCTGCACGCCACCGGCAACTTTGTCGTGTACGGCGTATGCAACAAGCGTTTCCGAGACGACAGCGCGGCGCTGTTGGGCCGACTTCGACTGCCGTGTGTGCGGCTCAAGGCCTGTCTCTCGCAGAGATCCTCGTTCAAGGAGCGTCCCAAGAACCACACTGAGGAGCCAGTCGCCCTCAGTGCCCTCATGTCGTGCCCCTATCCGGAGCCGGTGGACGCATACGACGAACATTGTAACGGGGACTTTGTGAACGCCGGCCTCAAGCTCGCTGACCCGAGTTGTAGACTCGCTGAAAACAAGGCTAGCACGAGCAAAAATCGGGGACGTAGCTTGAGTCGAGGAGAGAGCTTCAGTCTGGAACTGAGATTGAGTCTGGAATAGGGCATGAGTTTAGGGTGAAGTTTGAGGCTGGGACGGAGCTTGTGTCTGGGATGGTGCTTGAGTGTGGGTTGGAGCTTGAGTCTGGGACATAGTTTGAGTCTGGGACGGAGCTTGAGTATGTGACGTAGCTTGAGTCTGGTACCGATCTTGAGTTTTGGACATAGCTTGAATCTGGGTTTGAGCTTGAGCCTCGGGCCCATCTTGAGTCTTGGACGGAGCTTGAGTCTGGGGCCGATCTTGAGTCTATGACCGAGCATGAATCTGGGACGGACTGTTAATTTGAAACCGACTTTGACTCTGGGAAGGAGTTATTCACACACATTAAGAGGCGCGCCTGGTCTATCTAAATTGCCAGTCTCATTATAATCTGGCAGGCTTTTCACTTGTAACCCTAAGTGATATGCTCAACGTTGACACAGCGATATTTCTTCGTATTATTACAAAATACTTGTACAGTGGTCGTTTGGTGATCAATCACACGTTTGAATATATTCATATAGACGGTTTATATAATTAGCTTTCCGCTTAGTGAATAGGTCAGTGGGTTCTCAGCAGTGCAAGCGTCTGTTAGCGGATTGTAAATAGCGATCTATAATCTACAAAGACTGCAGCGAATATGACTTAAATCAATTATTTATGTCGGTTATTGCGAAATCAATCAACTGTCTTGCACACGTATATTATTGCTGGACATTATGTGTCTATGATACGGAATTATAGTAGTGTGAGTGATCTTGCGCATGTGATTAATCACCGATATGACTACGTTACACACGTCGCAGCATTTGTGGGCAAGGTCATGTTTGAATAAAGACAGACACACATTTTGTATATTGATTGTGTTGTCATTATACACATCGTTACAACATGCCACAAACACAAAAGTCAAGGAGTCAAATTGCAACAACGTAACACAAACATAAAAGTCAACGAGTCACCCATTAACACACCTAATATCTCTCACACAGGTGCCATATTGTGTCGTCAACACAAAGTTAACTTATATAACGTCCTGCAGAGATTAAAACTAGTTTGAAATTGACGTGTCGATTCTGTTACACGCATAGTGAATGGATGAATATATGAATGATTTGTTTCCACAGTCAACGCGTACATGTGTTTATAACAATATTTTACATTTGTGGAAATGGAGACATTTGAAGTGAAATAAATTCAGAGGGAAGAAGGCTACTGCACAAGCCTAAGTTACGGGTATGCACCCTCTCCTTAACACACTTACCCTGTACGAAGTACAACAACGCTGAATCGTAGCGTTCACCTGGACATATTGACGACGAACAATAGCAGCTGAAGTAGTGTCCACTCGCGTGCTTTAACAGTAAGCCATTGTTTGTGACTAAGCGTCTGACACTCGCTGGGTGTCAACCAAACCGTGATGCCTAAGGCAAAGCCGCCCAAGACCGGAGCGGGCGTAAGTGGTGCAATCGCGGCCACTGCTGCTGATAACCAGCTAGAAGGAAGCGCCGACGCGGACGAAAGCCACAGAAAATACAACAAGCTATGTACGTTTACCAGAAGTGCTTGCAAAGCGTGGTAGCTGAAATCATCAGGAGGGTCGACTGTTTTATCCGTGAGACAACCACGGCGCTGACCGAACTCCGAGTCAGCCTGCAATACACGTAAACCCAAGTCGGGGAGATCAAAGAGAAGCAGTCGAAGGAAAACATTGCCGATCTGACGAACAAGATGATCGAGTTTGAAGAAATGATCAAGAAAGTCGATAACGCGTTTGATTACCAAGAAAACCAGTCAAGACGCTTTTTTCTACGTTTCGACGGCGTTGCTGAGGTCGACGGCGAGACGTGGGAGCAGACGGTGAAGAGCGTGCGCAGGGCTATGAAAACCGCACCTAGCACTCCCCGAAGCTGAAGTGCGCACCATTAACATTGAGCGCGCACACCGAACTGGCGGTACGGGGACGAGAGCCCGGACCATCGTGGTCAAGTTCGAGTCGTTCAAGGACCGCGAGCTGGTACTGCAGGCGGCGAAGAAGAAACGCTCTCGTGGCATCTACGTCGACGAGAACTATTCGGTCATGGCGAGGCGGAAAGAACTGCTACCAAAAATGATGATGGCCAGGGAAGAGGGCAAAATCGCGTATTTGTCATTTCACAAACTGGTGGTAAGAGAGCGACATGATGTCGTAAAGCGTGGTTAGACAACCAACTACACGCTGACTATCCTGACAAACGTTGTTGTGATCACTTAACCATGGCGTCAACTACACAAGAAAATTACGGTTTAACGCCTCCATATGATAGCCGTATGATTATAATGAACACTGTTACGAACACAATAATGATACTGATTGTTTGTTGTATAACGATTTGCCCACTCAATGGAAATACTACACCCCAGCACAATTCTCAACCAACGTTAGCAGTGCTGGCAAAAATCAGCCAAATAAACTGAGTATGATACACGTTAATACACGGGGTTTAAAAACTAACTTACCCAAGATTAAAGACACTACCCAAAGCATCAGGTATAAATTTCATATAATTGCTATATCAGAAACGTGGTTTAAAGAAAACAATTGGGATGGAAGTAAAGTAAACTGTCACGATGTTGTATTTCGGGTTACAAACTGTACTGTAATACCAAAGACACCAAACAAGGTGGTGGCGTTGCAACATGTGTGTAAATCTGTACTTAACAATTGCCAGTCTTCTGATATTTGTTTAAGGAAAATATTGTATTCTGTTGATGACTGTTTTGAAAACATCTTTATTGAGATACAAATTAGTAAACACGAAAAAATCAATGACGGTTGTGTGTACGAGTAGAGAAAAATGGCGTCGTTAGTTAAGTGCTACAAAGGTCCTGCCGGCCACACATCGAAGATGACGAATGCAGATTATACTATAGACACTGCAAAACTAGCAGAAGAATTAACAGCACCTCAATGAAAGTGACGACCCAATATTGTCGCTGTGCAGTTCTTTAATAGTAGGAATTCTCACCTGTATTTTAGAACACCTCTAATATCGACCACGACCACGCCTTGTAGCATTGCTTCACACGCGCACATGAACAGTCGCCGCCATGCCCAGAAGAAAAGACAGCAAGTCGGACATTGAGCCAGCCGCCAGTGGTTGCTCAGCTGACACAGACAGCAATTTGATTTCGCAAATGCTATCGTTATTGCATGATGAGAGAATTGCCAAACAACTGAAAGAGGTTCTGTTTCCACAGGATTTAGTCCTGAAGATTGACACACTTAATGAACAAATTGTCACTCTCACCGAACAATTGTCTGACAAGTGCAACAAAATCGAACATCTTGAGAAAAGGATGGTAACTCTGGAGGATGAATTGGATTCGCTCCAGCAGTACACCCGACAATCCAATCTCCGCATCAGTGGCATTTGCGATGACTTGCGTGGTGAAAACTTGGAAGAAAAAGTCATCGATATTATCAACAACAAACTGCACGTCACCTCTCCCATTGAGCTCAGTGATCTGGAACGCTGCCATAGACTTGGCCGACCTGTCAACGAGCAGACGAAACCCAGGACGACCATTGTTCGCTTTCGCAGTGAGCACTGCAGAGATGTTGTGTTTCGCGCCAGGGGCGGTCTCAAAGATGACAACAAAACCTGCTATATTGAAAATCGCATCTACCTCAACGAAGATATCATGTCAAAGCGCTCCAAACTAGCGTTTGAAACCAGAAAACTTAAAAAGGCAAGTAGAATTTGCCAAACTACCTGTGTCTATCGCATGTAGTTACGTGGCGTGATGCCGTCGTTTCTGACTCTACTCATTAGCCAGACTTAACCTTTCATTCATTTTTTATTCTTTGTTTTATACGTTTCTTTTCTTGCAAATACAATGTTTAGTGTAACAACGAGTAACTGATTGTTAGGGTACTTACTAATTAACCTGATACGCTTTTAGTATGTTATGAACAACTGTAATTATTTTATATGTCATTATCATGTATATATATATATATATTATTCATTCATATCAATATGAACAGACTAACACATTGTCTAATGTCGTTCTGACATAAATATTTTGTAATGTAATCTAATTTTGCAATGTTACACAAACGTTGTATACCTAGTGTTTAAATGGCTCATTAATTGCTTGCTAAAGGTACATGTCTTTTCCTATGTGGTTTAATAATGGATGGCATGCCTGTAATTGTTGGTTTACTTAAGACGATACCTTTCAATTATAAATTTTAATGCGGTGTCTAAGTAAGCCTAGCACACATTGTTGTTCTAGGGCATATAATTATATATATCAAACATGGCCTCGAATACGGTTCCACTTTGCTATGAGCAATCTTATAATTAATGTAACTATGCAATGCTTATATATATATGTCGTGGGTAACTCCTTTGTTTATTTTGTAATCTCTCATCTAGTGTATTACTGTACAGTGGTTTAAGCTGTTATATCTCACTTCGTTGTTGTGAGCTATGGCATGGTAGTATCTTTTTATGCAGCCAGCAAAGCCTTTTACGTTTTATTTGTTTCTGTTTCTTCTTGTTGACTATGTGATATGTTGACTATGTGATAGACAATACTCAGAATTATATTATTCGGTTAGCCAAGTCATTATTTATTGCCTTGTTGGTACAAATACCCTCGTTATACACGGGACCTTGCACGTGTACATATTGGTGTTTCATACTTGTTAATCTACCAATTAATGACAACACAGTTTGATCGCATTTTCTTTCACACTTGGGTGGTATTGACAACAACAATTTAATTAACACATTAAATACTGATAACAATGAACTGCAAGTCATAAAACATTCATCGTATTACGACATAAATCACTTTAAGATACTTGCTGATGATAAAAATGGACAATTTTCAATACTCAGCTTAAATATTCAATCTATAAATTCTAAATTTGATTAACTAGTTTCATTCGTTAGCTCACTACAGGACATCAATTGAAAATTTAGTGTAATTTGCCTACAAGAATGTTGGATATCCAACATAACCGAGTTAGCAAATATACAACTACCTGGGTCCGCTTGTATTGCTCAAGAAAAGAGTAGCAGTAACAATGGTGATTTAATCACATATTTTAACAAAATATTCCAACATATAGTAAAACTAAACATAAATACATACGAACACTGGGAGGGTCTAATTATTAATGTAACTGGAGGTGGTTTATCAAAACCAATTACTACTGGCAACATACACAGTCCTACGAGTATGCTAAGAGAACATGTCAGGCAATTTATTAATGAATTCGCCACATTGATCTTATCAATAGAACAATCGAACACAAACATTAGCATTGTCGGCGACTTATATCTTAATCTCCTCAAGATAAACGAATCACCAATTTGCAGTGAATTCTTCGATCTGTTGACATCTCACAGTTTATTTCCACAAATTACACTTCCCACAAGATTATCACTCTCAAATGACACAGTAATTGACAATATATTATGTAAAAGTCAGAGTTCTATATCCATAACTACATCTGGTATATTAATAAATAAGACATCCGATCACCTCCCTTGCTTTATTCTCTCAGAATTTTTTTTGGTATATCCACCAAACCTAGATGGATTAAAACTAACACAATAAACGATAAAGCCACTCAAAATATAGTAAATTACATTAATTCGTCTGATTTGTACAACTTACTTGACACAAATTTGAAGACAGACCCTAATCTAAGCTACGACATTATATTCGAAGTAATTGAAATGGCCAAGAACAAGCATATGGTAAGTAAATTAGTTAACTTTAATAAATACAAACACCAAACATCTAAATGGATTACCATGGGTCTACTAAAATCCATAAAGTTTCGAGATAAATTATATAAGATAATGAAACTTACAAATCCCTATTCAAGGGAATACGAAATTGTGCGTATTAACTTAAAAACTTATGGTACCATATTAAAGAGAAGCTTACGTGAATCCAAGCAACACTATTTTGCGTCAACTTTCGCTAAATATAAATCTGATATCAGAAACACATGGAAAACTATAAATGAAATTATTTTAAGAAAAAACAAGAATCATTCAGTATATTTAATAGAAACTGCAAACACTCTAGATATAGCTAACATGTTTAGGTGACACAGATTTTAGGCATTACTTTGATAAATATTTTAACTGCAAATGTGTACTTAACAACGTTGACGAACTAACTGTACACAAAAACAATAGACAACACTCCATCTAAAAATAGTACCGGGTTTGATTTCATTTCAACCAATTTGCTAAAACAAATCGCACCTAAGATAATCAAATATTTACTGCTACTTATAAATAAAGTTTTGAATACGGGAATATTCCCTACAAAACTAAAGGTGGCCAAAGTTATTCCGTTATTTAAAAACGGTGACCCATCGATAATCAACAACTATAGACCAATTTCTCCCCTGCTATATCTAAAGTATTGGATAACATTATGGGAAATCAACTATCTTCCTATTTTGAAAGTAACAACCTTTTTATGAAATCCCAGTAAGGCTTTCGTTCTGGTCACTCGAAGGAATATGCTGCATTAGACCTTGTAGACCGAATAACAACCTACATGGATAATAATGAGGTACCTTTCAGCATATTTCTTTATCTCTCTAAAGCATTTGATACCTTAGACCACAATACATTACTTTGTAATTAAAACATTATGTACGAGATCACAGACTAAACTAAACATTGAATGCTACACGGAACAGTTGGGTTTTTAAAAGTCGTTTGAATGTGGCTAGCGCTGTGACTGTCTTTAATTCTAACGGAAGAGTGTTCAACATCCGTGGGGTCGAAACTGAGAAGGAGCGATCGCCATATTTGCTGTTGGATGGCGGCACACGCAGGTCGTTGTTGACGGCTGAACGTAGTGCACGCGCTGGTCGGTACGCGTCGAGCAAGTCGGTGATGTACGACGGGGCAATGCCGTGTTACGCTTGGAATGAAAGCAGCAGTATGTTATACACGATTCGCTGCTTCACCGGAAGCCAATGGAGCTTCTTTAGCACCGGGGTGATGTGCTCTCGCCTGTTGCAGCGGACTACCAGTCGAGCTGCTGAGTTCTGCACTCTCTGCAGTTTCGAAATAAGGCCGTCTGGGATGCCGAACAGCAAAGCGTTCCCGTAGTCGAGTCTCGAAATGACCAGTGAATGTATTATTCGAGCCGCTGATTTCTCCGATAGACACGATCGTATGGAAGCAATGTTACGCAGGTGAAAGTATGCAGCACGACATAGGTGTTGCACATGGCGTACCATCAACATTTCAACGTCGAACACAACGCCGATGTTGTAGGCACTCGGACTAGGAGTGATGTCACAGTCGCCGATCTTTATCATTGTGATGTTGTGTTTCTTCTGGTTGGTGCGTGATGCCAAGGCGAGCGCGATTGTTTTGTCCTCGTTGACTTTCAGCAAATTGGTGTTCATCCACGCGCGGACGTCATTGACGCAGTGTTCAACTGTATGCAGCGATGACAGTCTGTCGATTTCATCAGTGATGTCGAATTTGATGTACAGCTGCGTGTCGTCTGCGTAGATGTGATAGTTCAAGTTGTGTTGTTTGATGATATCGCCGATTGGGGACGTGTAGATGGTGAAAAGCAATGGCCCCAATGCTGAGCCTTGGGGAACACCGAAAGCGATATTAGAATGGTCGGAAGCACGGCCTTGTATTTTCACAGATTGTGTTCGATCGGTCAAATATGAGCGGACCCATTCTAGCGCGGAGCCAGACACACCAATGCGTTTTTCTAGACGCGAGATCAGAATGTCGTGGTCGACGGTGTCGAATGCGGCAGACATATCGAGTAGTACGAGTATCACCCCGTACCGCCGGTCTAATGCCTGAAGAATGTCATTCTGTACAAGCACTAGAGCAGTTTCAGTTGAGTGGTACGGTCGATAGGCCGACTGGTTCCGGTCGAGTAGGTCGTTCGCAGTTGCGTGATCGAGTAGGCAACGTGCGACCTGTCTCTCGAGCAACTTGGAGACAAAGGGGAGATTCGAGACTGGATGACATATGACTCATGGATTTGGTTGTGAGCGTGTAGACAGCGCTTCACTGTTTGTGAGGAACACTGCTAAGCCCAATAGGTCACACCCGCGCGCACACAAATACACACACACACACACACACACACACACACACACACACACACACACACACACACACACACACACACACACACACACACACACACACACACACACACACACACACACACACACACACATTCACATCACACGCGCAAATATAACGCCAGCAACACGCCTAATTAGTTGACGTTGTCGTGGTTTAGCAGCTGTAATTGGCTTAGAATAGAACTGTAAATATATGTGCTACAGCTGTGACTAATATGGATAGCTTCCCAGTGCAGACATAATAATATGAAACTATTATGAATGTTGTCCGACTAAGACCCTACTCAGTAAAGCTTTTGAAACTGTAGTACACTCGTATGGTAAACCTTTTGAAACTATTATGTTAAACTCGTGATGCCTCAGGCTGAAGCATTTCAACTGATGCATGATGAATCTCGACCATATACTAGTTATCGGATTGTGGTAATGTCATAATTCATGTCAACAGTAGAATATTCTTATTAACATTAGTCAAATATGCCATATATTTATTGTTAAATTGCACATTTGGCAAATGCATAGTTAAGATGCCATATCGATTTATAATGTTAATATTGCATAGGATTTTGGTTTAAAAAACATGCAATATTCATCACGCTGATTACAGACACAGCGAGCAGGGCCATTTCAAGATATCGGTATATTTTCAACTTAAATAAAAAAGAATTCTTAGAATTCCCTAGTAACCTTTCATAGTTGTTAGCACCTAAACGTAATACTCAAATTAATAACAGTACGTCATTCTGCTGTTTGTTTACTCAGAATGTGATGTTTGTGCATTGTTTGTTGAAACCATGCAAATGCACACTTCGTGTTATCGAAAGTTTGAAGCGAGTGTGTGTAAACTACGCTATTTTAGGGTGACCTGATATCTATCGGTATATTGTTTTGGCCCAGTATGTATACATTTCTAATCCTAGCCATGTATTACGACTCTATCTAGTCAACGAGGCAACCAACCATTATGCAATAAAAATAAAAAATGTGTGTTACCGAATGCACGATACAATGAATCATTCTACGCAACGTATGCCTACTTTCAGTGGTGACCACGAATCAATCAATATGTTGACTGGGCACATTCAAATATATTTCTAATCTTAACAATGTATTATGAACCTATCCAGACAACGCCTCAAACTATGCTGAATTGACAAAGCACCATTAAAGAATTAACAGTTGTTGAGGTGGCAATGTATTTGTCTTATTATGGTTATACTCTCCATTATTATGGTTATACTCTCCATTATTATGGTTATACTCTCCATTATTATGGATATACTCTCCATTATTATGGTTATACTCTCCATTATTATGGTTATACTCTCCATTGAATACATAAACTATTAACACTCAAACCATCACACGTGGATGCGTATCTGGTACTAAACCCATATAAATACCAAACTAGTTTAATTCTTAATTGCTTCACTATATTGTTAGACCTTTACTCAAAGAGGTGTTGATCAACCGAACAAGCAACTTCAAAAGGTTACTGGTCCGTCAGAAAAGATACGGGTCAAAATTTACATAAAGTTACATAAAAACAACGGCACAGTGCATGAACGTAAATGACCTGCCAACCAATACTGAACAACGATTCTACAGTTGTATTGCCAGCTTAAAATAATTTAATGAGTACATGTCAGTTAAGTGTTATACTGATCATATGTATGTTTACAATGCTAATTGATGTATCACCAGACTGCTAATTTTCTGGTAACTGGTTTCAAATTATTGAAACCAAAGATAATTAACAATCGCTGTCGTGCCGAACGGCAACAACAATTATATCATTATTTTCCAAAGAACATCCGAAGAGCATTGCCTGTTTGGACATGGTGGTGGTCCCATGTTCTGAAGACAAAACCATAAATATAAAAGATCTACGGGTAATTGTCCAACTTTCTCTCGCGTCCAGGTGACGAGGATGTTGCTATGATCACACGCATACCGTCACATTGTTTCGTAAGTTTCTCTATCTAGCAGCAAATATACATGACCTTCGTGATACTCCAGAACTAGTCTTCTAGATAAAGAATTCGCCTAGAATTAGGTGAAAATCCACCCATCCAGTACGTCTCAGGGCACGTATTCTCGAACGTCTTACGAATTTCTTAGCGCCATTTTTATACAACAGTTTTTCGCATTTACGATACGAATATAAGCAAATGTGGCGTATATATTATTTCACCCAAAAGGTCGCCAACCCAAGAGGTCGCGTAACGTTTTCGTCACTTTTGTTGCAGTGCGTTCAGATGGCGATTTATCCGTTATTTGGTGTTACAACGTCGCCAAAATGCATTAGTAAATTGTGTATGAGTCAATGACACTAATGTGTGTTTGTCATGTTTTATTGACCGCTGTAATTGCATAAATAACGTCTTTGAAAGCAGCCCCCGCGCCTACGCAGCTAGTCAATGCAAAATCCCATAATGAAAAGCAAGGAGCCTATTTGTTTACAAATTATGAAAACAATAACTTGACTTACTTGACTTAAAGCTCTTGCCGGATATCCAGCGTAAGGGTCACATCGCATTTTGTATCATTGCTGTCCAGTTGGGGCGGTCAACGGCCAACCGCTCGGCCGCCTCAAGCGTGAGGCCCAGTCCATCCAATTCCTGCTTTAGGCAGTCGATTCATCGACGGCGAGGGCGCCCACGGGGCCGTTTCCAGCCGGTATTTTGTACAATAGAGCGGTAGGGTAGTTTGATGTCATACGTTATAGGTGGCTGAACCATCGAAGGCGTCGCTCGGCAATGAGTATTGATGCATGCTGTTGATGAGGACGTTCCATGATCGTTTTATTACTGATGTAATGGACCCACTTTATGTTCTCGAGGCGTCGGAGGCTCTTTATAGCGAAAGCATCAATTTTCTTGGCCTGTTGAATGGTCAGATGCCACGTCTCAGAGGCATATAGAAGGATGGAAATGACTAGAGCATTGAACATTTTAGTTTGGAACCCCGCAAAATGGAACGTCTGCGCCACAGAGCTTTAGATAGTCGTTTCACTGCACCCGCTGCATTGTCGATTCTAATTGCGACTTCGTGGTCGACAGAGCCATTAGCAGATATGATGGAACCCAGGTAAGTAAACTCATCCATATTCCCATCACTTTTGTTTTGGCCAAGCTGATGGAAAGACCAACAAGGGACTGGCTATAAAGCATAGTTCCTTGGGGGACGACAACGAGGTCAGCATGCGATGTGCAGAAGATGGCAATGTCATCTGCATAATCCAAGTCTGTCACGACAGTGTGTCCAAATTTAACACCAAGGGAAGAACCTGCATTTCTCTCAAGTTTTCGCATGATAATGGTCAATGGTGAGATTGAACCGGCCAGAGGCAACCACACAGCCTTGAAGTACACAGAGCCAATGTAGAAAAGATCTGAGGAATCATTACCGACGCGGACACAACTGTGGTTGTACAGTAGCTTGAACAATTGGCATAACTTTGGGGGCAGGCTGGTGTTCTGGATGAGCAGCCATAGGCTCTTGCGGTCGATGCTGTCAAAAGCAGCTTTAAAATCAATAAAAGCAATGGAGGCTATTTGACGAAATTCATTTAGCTTGTCGATAATCTGGCGTAGAGAATATCTGATCAATCGTGGAACGGCGCGGAACGAAACCAGCCTGCTGAACTCTTCTTGTTGACCGAATAGCGTCAATATAACGATGTAACAAGTTGAGTGCAAACATTTTACCAGGTATCGATAGAAGTGTTATTCCTCTGTGATTGCTGCATATCAGGCGGTCATCCCTCCAATCAGTAGGGATTTCGCCGTTTACCAAAAACACAGTTTATAACATTTAGAAGCCACAAAACCATACAGGATCCACCTGCGTTGAGCATTTCAGCGGTGACATTGCATATTACAGCCGCACGTTCATTCTTCAGTTTTGGAGAGAGCCTTTGTCACTTCCTCGACGGTCACAGGTGACTCTCAGATTGGGAGAATGTGGTGCACTGACAGGAGTATGAGAGATGTTACATGGGTCCTGTTCCGGACTGGAGGCTTGTGGAGGAGACTGCCAATGTATTCTTTCCAGCGATTGATGCAGTCTTCTTTGTTTGTAAAAGTAGAGTCGTTTTGATCGTTAACAAGATTGATTGTATTATGGATTGTGCGACCAACTGTCAGAGTTCTGAATTCCCGATACATGGTGGCATGACTGTTGTGAATGACAGCATTTTAGATGCATTTGGCTTGATATTTCCAGTAGTTTTCTTGATCCTGTTTGGACGGGCGCTTTTTCGAGACTATTTCAGTTGTCGGTAGGAGTCACTGTTGCCGGAGAGTCTGGCTTCATGACATTCGTCGATGATTGAGAGTGTATGGGTCGTGATCCATGGTTTACGAGCAGTTTTGACATGGCCGATGGTAATTTCAAGTTTGGGATACTTCTGACTTGAAAGTATTCCATCTGTCTTCGAGATCAGTTTCTTCGAGAGAAGCAAGCGCGCCAAAAGGGTTCGAGATTTCAATGGCATAGCATTGTGAATATCTTGTTCAAAGAGAAGATTAGTTTTATACCGCGGTGTAGGTTTGCATTTGGCGGGTGTTTTAATAATCATAATAATAATAATAAGATAACTTCTATTGTGGCTAAATCCTTGGAAAACAAGCTCAGCGGCGCTTCAAAACAAAAGGATTGGTCATTCTGAAAATCCATAAGCAGTATTTCAGTTGTCAACAGATGGGTCTAGGCGCTATGGAGCTATGGTGTATAAGCAAGGTTGTAAAGATAAGTGTTTAAATGATGACGGAATTTTATAATATTTTCAACTGATCTAACACTAAGAGGGAGCATATTTCAAAGAATTGGTGCAGCAACAGAAAAAGCCCTTGTTTCAATGTTAGTGTTGACTCTAGGAACAAAAAGTAGTTGAGAAATAGATGATCGACGCTGGTTAGGTTTTCTTACAGGAGTAGGCAATGAATGCAAATAAGATGGTTGCTTACTGGACAGTGCCTGGTATGTTATGGTACAGATCTTAAATATTATACGATATCGTACAGGAAGCCAATGCAGACTTCAAAAATGGTACAGAGCGAGAAAAACGAGGAGATTTTGTAACTACTCTTGCTAGACAATTTTGGACACGCTGAAGTTTTGTGATATCCTTGCTAGTGATATTATTAAGGAGGGAATTGCAATAGTCAAGTCTGTTCCTAACAAGCGCTGTTGCAATAGTTTTAGCAACATAAATATGGCAAAGATCACGAATATAATAAAATAGCAGCGTTTGAGATGTGTGTTGTCGGAAATTGAAGTCATATCAAAGATCACTCATAGATTCCATACCGAGGTTGCTGGCGTGATGTACTGATTGAAAATATGCCTAGGGAAAACCATCAAGTGCATTCGAGTACCAATAATGATAAATTCAATTTATTTGCATTTAATTTCCACTTGCTGTCAGTCATCCATTGGAATTTATTTTGGAGGCAATCACTAAGTTGGTTAAGGGAGCGATTTCTATCCAGGGTAGCCAACGAAATGTAGATCTGAGTATCATCAGCATAAAGAAGATGATCCAAGTTATGTATTTATATAACAGAGCTTAGTGGTGTGGTGTCTAGAGTAAAAAGCAAAGGCCCAACCCAGAACCCTGGGAAACACCAAATAAAGTCGGCAGTGCAGTTAAAAACCAGTTTCCAACCTTTACAGTTTGGTATCTGTCAGTTAGATATGAAAAACACCAGCTTAGAGCTGTACCAGATATGCCGTACCACTTTAATAAGCGTTCAATGAGAATGTTGTGATCAATCGTGTCAAAAGCGGCAGAGAGATCTAGTAAGGTAAGTACAGTCACTTACCATTAGTAATTTTCAAGTTAATGTCATTACGGGCCTTTAAGTGGGCAATCTCTGTTGAATGAAACTGTCTCTATACTGATTGTGACACATTACTTAAAACATTTGTGCTAATGTAAGACCTTAGATGACTAGCTACAACCGTTTCTAGTATTTTGGAAATAAAGCTGAGGTTAGAAATATATCTATATAACTGTTTAGGCTTTGTTTAGGCAGATGTGACTTCTTAAGAAGTGGTGTGACATGGGCGTATTTGAAATTATCAGGAAAACAGCCACAGCAAAGTGATGCATTTATAATATTTGTCATAGGTCCACTTAATGTATCGAGACATGCTTTTAACAGTATTGTTGGAAATGGATCAAGTGCCCAAGATTTATTTGGGAAGGACATCATTATTTTCCTAATTTCATCAACTGTTGCAGGCTCAAATGACACAAGTAGAGAATTTACTTGTGGAAAGTCCACACTGACATTATTTAAAGTATAACGTGAGAAAGCAGAAAGAATAATCCTGATTTTATTCTTAAAAGGATTAGAGAACGAATCACATAGAGACCTAATCGACACATGATCAGGTAGCGATGAAGGAGGCCGTCTATGTAGAATGTTCTTGATGCAGTTCCATAAGTGACGCGGGTTATCAGACTTATTTATGTCCCATATTTGTATTTTAAAAAATAATCTGATTTAGCTTTGGCCATTTGTCTGCTATAGAGGCGGCATTGCTTAGAATAGCGCGACCTGTCTGAAGGCGAGCGCGATTTGCGTCATACACGCTCTAAATAGCGACGACGCCTTTTAGATAGTATAATTTCGGAAGTCATCCATGGAGCCGGTGGCCTTTCTGACACACATTTGGGTTTTATAGGTGCATGTTTGTTAAGTAATCCATTGAGCACTTTATAGTACTGTTCATATAAATCAAATATATGTACTTTTAGCTATGTGATAAGGTCGGATTTAAGGCTATCAGTCATTGAAGCTGTAATGTCAATCCTGTGAATGACTCTCTAAGACACATCGTGTTTTGACTCTAATGGGTTTATAGAAACGTTAACATTAGCAATTACATTATGGTGGTCTAATAACCCATCTGAAACAGTAGATGCTTGGATATTATTACAAGTTGAACGATTATCAAGAGGTCAAGCCAATGGCCATCTCCTGCTAGTAATAAAATGTTTGCTAATTCCAATGTTGGCGTAGAGCGGGGGATAGATTTATCTTATAACAAACATGAAGACATGGCAGGCTATGCAAAATTGACAGAGTATTGGAGTATTCGGCACCACGATATGTACGGCAACTGACGAGAGCCACACTGGCGATTTATTGTGATATAATCGAGCATCCTCTTTGTCCTACAATTGTTGCTGTATCACGTGTGTGAATGTCTCTCTTTACGAGGGAACTAGGTGTTTGCATGGCGAGGCCGTTTGAGAAGCACGTTTGAAGAAGTCGTTCACCGTTGTCGTTTGTTTCGTCTGGGGAGACGGGCCAAATAACATTGTGCCATAGGTTTCTTGAAGCAGGCGATGTGGAGACAGTCGCATTTAGATCGCCGAGAATGAGAGTGGCGTCATGACGGCTAAGAGAGTGTCCGATAGTGATTCATAAAATGTGTTTTTATGTGCATCGGAGGCCACATTAGTTGGAGCGTAACACACAATGACAGTCAGATTGCCATGTCGATGATGCAGACGAGCCTTGAGGAGGCGAGACGAATTGGGCTCCCTTTTATAGTCAGGGGTGTAAAAATACACCTCAGTTGTTCACATCTTTCTACAAGCACCATTTTTGGATCAGCATTATATATAGCCATGACATTTCATTTTTTTGTGGGAGCCAAGCTAAGCTCCCGCTGTGGCGGCCATATTGGATCAATTAAATATGGCTACCGTCCAGAGATAGGTTGTGTAATAATTTGAGTACCGAAAGTAGTAGAACCATAAATAAGACATTAGGGAACCATTTTATGTTGTTATTTGACCGATTCCAGGTCTAGGTCACATGATAAAATTACATTTAAGGCTTTTGTGGTTCAAAATAGACATTTTTTAGCATAGGATCACTGGATACAGCGTTATATCGCAAGCATGTTATCCACATTTTATCACGATATCAATGTTAATGTGTTGCAATAATAAATATAATATATGATTTGACAATTGATGCTCCTAGTGGAAAAAGTACCCTAGTCACTGTCGGCTTAAGACTTAGGCAAACGAGCTTGCAGTATGGTTATTCTGCGTCTATTCATATACTCATTGGTCATGGCCGATGTCTCTAAGTTCTGTTATAGTGATTTTTCTCATTTATGTCATTATAACGAGTAAAATGTTCGTATGTCCCGGATACCAAATTAAAATGTACTTGAGTCCTAATATGGTCAATCACCTTGCTACATAAAGTCACGTGATACCAAAATGGCTGATGCAGATAACGTTGAGGTGGGATAATATGGCAGCTGAAAATAATAAAAATAAGAGACAAAACGGCCAAGAAGCACTCCCCTGAAATTGTCTACAAAGGAAATAACGTTTTATAAAGACGCAGGAATAGGGTGGGCGCCGTGCTAGCACAAACCTGTAATTCCTCGCAGATCCACCAAGATGAAGCTCTCTTATTGATCCGGAGCGCAATGGCGCTAAGAAAGCGAATCCTCAAGACACAAGAGCCATTGAATGGTTCTTTCTCGCCCCATTGTCTCAGTTCGCCTGTAGAAGAAACATTGTTGCGTTTTTTAAATGTTGTTCTTCAGGGTGCTAGTAGCAATATCGATAACTCTGGTCGAGTTCAATCCGATAGCGATGCTGCATTGGGTACTAGGGCAAAGATCGCATGCACTCTTGATATACAACACGAGCAAGTGCGCATCTTCGTCAGACAACACGGTAATCCATCACAGTAAGGAGCGTAAAACTCCATTCCCGCTCTACCATGGTATCAAACTGCATGGAGACACCAGACTCAAGCGCCACATTGAGAATTTCCATCGCTTTGAGCTCTCTGTCTCATATGACCGCGTGATGGAAGTCAAGGTGCAGGTGGCTCGCGCTGTCTGCAAGCGGCACGCTTGGGCCGGGGTTGTTGTACTTTCGAATCTGCGACTTTCTGTCTTCACCTCACATGACGTAGACAACATGGACAGCAACAAGACAGATAACTTGTCACGCGGCGATTTCCATGGGACATGCATGACTGCAACTAATCACCTTTCGAGAGAGAGCTCTGGCGTTCGTCGATCGGCAATCACACTTGATCCCGTTGACACGTCACACCCAAGTTGCCAGATAGCTATGTTATTGTTCCTCCTGTCGAAATCAACAAAGACGACATTTTCGTGTCTAGACGCGGCGAAGGAAAGGTTCGACCAACACACAGTCTAGTCCCCGGTGCTAAAGTAAAATATGACGCCTCGGTATCGCATGTTGCGGGAGTGTTTAAATAAGGGTCAGCTGGAGAAGGGTGATGTGGTCACATGGGCAGGTTTCAAATCGCAGCTCATGGATGATGCGTCTATAAAGTCTCGGGCAGAAATCAGTATCCTCCCCTTATTTCCCGACAAGGCCGCCGATTTCGAGTGTAACATTCTCAGTAGAATGATTCTTTCTAAACCCATATTGGCTATTGTATTATAACGCTTTAGAATGACGTTAAGTAAGTAATAGTGGATTTGATCAAACGCAACCCTTTCAATTTTTTGGAAATCACTGGCAAGATAGAAATACGACGATAATTTTTAAAGTCAGAAACATCATCTTTTTGAAAATAGGTATGACTTTTGCAATTTTGTATTTGTCTGGAAATATATTAATTATTATTGATTGATTGATAATTAGAGTGACTGCATTGCTGATATCATTGTTATCAACTTTAGTAATTGTGTTGAAATACCGTCTTTTCCACATCTTGATTTTGGAGGTAAACGATCAATTATATTAACAGTAGTTTCCATGTCAATTAGGTTAAAGTTGAAGTTGTGAAATATCGGGGTTTTCATATAATCTTAGTGTGATTTAGCTCATAGTTGTTTTAGAGGCTACAGTTGGACCAGCATTAGTAAAAAACGTGTTAAATCTGTTTGCAATAATGCATTTGTCGCTATTCATTTCCCCATCGACTTTCAACAAATCTGGAAATGTTTCTTTCTTTTGACTTTTCTGAATAATTTATTAATAAACACGATGTCTTTTTAACATCATGCTAATAATCACACTAACACCATTATTATATGCTTAAGCCTTCTAAGTCCCAGTGATGTATTTAGGATCTCTGGGGAACAAAGCGGTACACAAGCCTATAGTACGTCTCCGCAGCTATAGGCCGTGCCAAAATGACAGCTGCAACACAAAAATCTGGTTGACATTTATTATGTAAACTTAGATTTAATATCTTTTGGAATATACACTTGTACCGTATACTCAGGTATATAGTAAAGCAATATATCTTTATAAATAATTGGGCTAAAGTGATACAAAATCGTAATAACGGCGTTCTATAAGGAAACATTTCGAGCCATGCAGAAGAATGAACCTCTACAGGGACATAAATACATGTAGCAAGATAATTGAGTCACTGAGTCAAACAAATTAGCAGTTATGGTTTGGCCAATGTTCAGCTTCCTTCAATATAACTCGGCATTGGTCATGTATTATTTGTTGCTACTACGGAATAAAATGACATGACATCACTACTGTATCTGTAAAATACATGCTAATTGAAGCACTTATTTCAGGCTTGCTTGCTTCGAAGCTGCTCTCCCTCAAGTGTCTACGGAGATGCTACTTCTATATCGAAGCTGAAAATAACAATAATTTAGAAATCACTCTTTTCGATGAAGCTTTGTGGATCAATATGAAAACACAGTTAGACTCATTTTGTTCAATTATTCGTGGCCTTTATTGTAACCTTTAAGCGACAAGTCTTCCCCCAAAATGCCGACTTGCTTCTTAAGACCAGGCCATGCAAACTTCTCAGCAACAAGCGTCTAAGTCGCTCTGATATACAGATGAGAAAGGCCATGGATTTCATCTAAGACGATGCGTTGCCAGGTACCAGGTACGGGCGGCCTGAGTCGTCCAGTGGAAACGTCGCAGCAGATGTAATCCTTCCCGCTGTCGAGTGGAATGTCACGGAGGTCGAAGCGGGTGAGGGCTGTTGTCCAGAAGAATGCAGCGCAGTTACTCTTACCGTCGACATGGCGGTCAACTGTGGTGAATTCCGAAATGTACGCCAAGTGTCTCTGCTGACATTAATCACCAAACCATGAACTGCCGTGCGGTAAAACAAATACAGTTTGTAGGTGATCTACCTGTGTGCTCCTCTACAGAAGCACTGCCTACTAGGATATCGTCCAAGAAGACCAACACGAGCGCAAGACCGCTGCAGACAGTGTCCATGAGCCGCTGGAAAGCTTGTGCTGCATTCTTGAGGCGGAACAGGATCCGTAGAAACTCGAACAGTCCGAAAGGCATGATGACTGCTGTCTTGCTGATGTGAGCTGGGACCATCTGGCGATATCCCCATAGAAGATCAATCTTCGAAAAGATCGTTGCACCCGCAAGTTGCGAATAGAAATATTGAATACGGGATAACGATCGGGTACTGTGACATCATTCAGCCGTCAGTAATCTCCGCAGGGCCGCCAGCCACCACAGTTTTTCGAAACCATGGGTACGGGAGATGCCCATGGGCTTTCCGAACGTCGAATGATCCCCATTTCATCCATCTTTCTGAATTTCTCCTTTGCAACAGCAAGCGTATCTGGTGGTAGTCTGCGGGCTCTGGCGTGGATTGGAGGACATGTCGTTGGATTGAAATGTTCGACACCGTAACGAACGGACGGGTTGGAAAACTCAGGACGAGTGATCGAAGGAAATTCATCAAGTATCCTCTTAAAGGAATTGTCCGAGTTGACATGGTTGACAGTGAGTGCAGACTGATTAGAGTTCTGGTTAGAGTTTTGGAGTGCGACACTGGTGAAAGACGTTGCATTGACCAAGCGTCGACTTTGTAGATCTACCAGCAGGCCGTGTGCCTGAAGAAAATCTGACTCCAGTATGTGTAGTTGCATATCAGAAAGAACGAATCGCCATGTGTAGTGGTGGTTCGCATAATTCATCGGCATCTCGCGAAGCGAAATCAACTGTCGATTGGCTCCTCACTTGCAACAGCTGATCAGCAAGTTTCGCTAATGTTCGGTGTTCTTTAAAACCGACCGTGGCCAGGTGCAGTCGAATGTCTTCCGGACTCTGCCGAGGGAACAAACTATCAGTGAGCATGCACGGCTAATGTCGCCCAAGAGAGCTAGCATTTCGTCCATTAACTCTGATTGACATCGGTCCCCTAAGCACTGGATGTCAAGGAGTCGGTCGGCACGTTGACGTCGGGAAAGCCGAACATGTCAGTGAGGCAAGTTTTCAAATGTTCCAATTTGTTACTCTACGGGGAGCTTCGATGATGTCTATGAGGCGCAACGCTGTGTTTTGAACTAGTGCTACCTCTACGTAGTGGTATTTTGTGTCGTCTGAGGTAATGTACCGAAGGGCAAGCTGCGCCGCTGCCTGCTGCACCCATACACGAGGGTCGTCAACCCAGAAGACGGGAAGCTTGAGCCCAATTGCGTTAATTGTATTACCGTCGTTCTTTGTCACGTTTGCTTTGCGTGGATTTAGTAGCCGTGTGCGTATATATTTAGAATACCCTGGATTAACCGCTAACCCTAGTTCGATGCTACATGTCTCAATGCGCATGTCTTTTTGCCGTATTGCACCGAATACTTCCGGTTAGACGTGGATACACGCAAACAATAGCATATCCGCATATTAATTATTTTGTGAGCCGTGTCAAATGAAGAATAATGGTCAAACATGTCACAGTTATCGTACAATGTGAAGAACAAGTAATTAGATGGGTGCACGATGAGTGGAAACTTCGGATATTGGCTAAAGAATAGTCAGCCGGGCTGACTTGGCTTCGGGACAAATACGTTGTCAGCCGAGTTAGTTGTTTCACTTTAAAGCGTTTTGTGTGTTATTAGAGCGCATGTTTTATAGCTTTTCTATTCTATAACACACTCAAGATGCCGTCTTGGGTCGCCAGGGTCACCAATGAAGCTCAGTTAGTAACGACACGCATTTTACGAAAGAAGAATGTATAACGCTGATCAATTTGCAGCCAAGTAACTAAAAATAGAGATGGTTTCGCGCATGCACATTTTTGACTTTACAAAGTACGACAAATAAGCACGATGACTGACGTTTTTTGTATTTGCGACTGTGTGCACAAAACGCAAATAACGAAGGCAGGCCGAGGCGCAACACGTCATTGTTGTCACGGTGTTTGCAACAGTGACAGTCGGTACAACGAACGTGAATATATGCAAGGTGTCAGTTGGGTGCGCTTCCCCAAATACCACCGAGATCCTGAGCGCGGCTAGTGTTGTGCTTAGCACATCCACCTGACATGCCAGCGCTCTGACTTCGAAACACGGACCAGGCAGGCATCATCACACACATGTTTTCACATCTCAAGGTATGTCATTTTGTTTACCAAAAGTTGTCCATGTTGTGGAAAGTGCCTATACGAGGATACAATAACGACAAAGGTTTCCTGATCTACACACCGAAACGACAATACTTCTCCATGATGCTTGTGTTAGTAATGGTCAAAATATTTGCAGAAGAGAACTTGCTGTACCGACTAGCGTGATTCCACATTATGAAGAAACATATCAATTAACAGTTAAATAAGCAAACATACGACGATATGTATTGATTTCTACTATTGGAATATAAAATCAGACACCAGTTCGAACTTACTACTAGTTTATTGCATGAAATAATAATGCATTGCCTTAAATAATAAAGAAGGCACGCGTGGCACTGTCAGATAAGCTGAGTTCAACTAAAGCAACACTCGTCAACACGCCAGAAGGTACAAGACGGCGCACAAACAGTCAACTCGTGGCACAGGAAAATGGCGCATATCCTCCTGCTACGCGGAGTACAAATAGGTCGGCAGAGGTCGACATAGTTCGGCAAGAGGTCGGCAATGTTCGGCGGAATTCGGATCGCCAACGAACCCGGCTTAGC
Source organism: Escarpia spicata (assembly GCA_963995525.1). Taxonomy (NCBI): domain Eukaryota; kingdom Metazoa; phylum Annelida; class Polychaeta; order Sabellida; family Siboglinidae; genus Escarpia; species Escarpia spicata. Next base: position 3,633,284 of record OZ023211.1, read on the forward strand.
CTTGTCATACAGCCGAACTACGACTGTAGCGAGGTACACAGAACCTGTCGGTGTCACGGGACGAGGCTTCCATCGGATCTTAGATATCTGAAGTTCCAGACGAGAGGGGACGTCATACTCGAGGCGTTGTTGGGTTCCTCCACTCGTGACGTCACCCGTCCACATTCCGTATTCCTGAAACCGATACCGTGACGGATTATATCGACTGCGTCCTGTGATCCTCTGATCTCGACGCTGGCGCAAATCACAAACGTAACATGACATCTTGCACATCCGGCAGATCGTGATGCGATTCTGATGTGATGCCTTGAGACAAGTCGTCGGCTCCGATGTACACCGACTCCGAGTGCACTTGTTGGATGTTCGTCACGTGATATCACACCAGTCTGTGGCGCCATCTAGAGGCGGCACTCAGTATCACCGGAAGTATTGATGGACACAATTTTGTCACAGATAACACCAATGACGCAACACTCGGACAAGTGTTAGTCGATTGCCAATTGCTCTTGACAAAACACACGAACGACCAGATCGATTATCAGGAAGAGTTGACACTGTCGTACCAGATTCACATATGTTTCAGCCAATCTTCGCCACTTTCCATACCAGCATGATTGAGGCCAACCACACAACAAGGGGAACAGTTGGAATCGTTTACAGCCGCGGATCGTTCGCTGTAACTGTACGGTCAATGGCCGTCAACCACGGTACAATCAGTCGACCTCAGACGTCCATCTCAGTCGGGAACAATAGCAGCCCTCGATGTGAACTAACCGGTAGCGGAAAGTGAGAAATGTTGCGTAAACATACTGGTACGGCGTTACTTTGCTATGCTCCAGTTTCTTCCGTGGACCCGGAATCTCAATGCCTTGATGTTCCACAGTCGGAACCACGGTCGGATCCAAGATCGGATCCATGGTCGGATCCATGGATAGATCCATGGTCAGATCCAAGGTCTGATCCACGTTCGGATCCACGGTTGGATCCATTGTCGGATCCATGGTAGGAACCACGGTTGGATCCATGGTAGGAACCACGGTTGGATCCATGGTCGGATCCACGGTTGGATCCATGTTCGGATTCTTGGTCGGATCCACGGTCGGATCCATGGTCGGAACCACGGTTGGATCCATTTTCGGATCCACGGTTGGATCCAAGGTCGGATCCACGTTCGGATCCAAAATCGGATCCATGGTCGGATCCACGGTCGGATCCAAAGTCGGTACTATAGTCGGAACCACGGTTGGATCCATGGTCGAATCAACGGTTGGATCCATAGTCGGATCCACGGTCCGAAAGACTATTTCTATACTATCGACGGTCGGTTCCGATCGGGTTTCCTCCCCAGCATACTTCAATATCCGGCGCATCGCGCAAACAGTTTCGCACACGAAGCAAAACATTTTGCCATCTTTTTCAGACAACAGTCAAAGAATGTGCTGAATATGTGATACGCAAGTTTCGCTGATTGTTACGTACGTAATTAACGTAGGTCACGTAATGGATCGTCGACGGGCGGGAACTCGATTTAGAAAATGACATTAATATTATTGTGTTCTATAATTTTGGTAATTAACATTTCAAAACCCATATATAATAAAGGTTCTCTTCACTGACGTTACATAATAAGTATGTTTTTATATGTCGGAAGACGGGGGACTATCTCGAGCGCCTCCACCAAAACATGTTAGGGGCTCAGCCCCCTGGGCCTCCTAGGTTCTGAAGACTAGGGACTATGACACTCCTCGCATATGATGCGTATGGTTATTATAATGATTTTTTTATTCAAAGTTTCAAAAAATCGATGTTATAAATACCGTTCAATAATATAACTGGTAATCACTGGCGGATTAAGACATTCGTGGGCCCTAGGCACCAAGTATTTTCGTGGGCCCCAGGTCAATCCAGATATTGTAGTCTAGGGGGCGTACCCTACCGTAGTGTATTGAGCGTACCCTCAAAACACTACTGTTAAGTTCAAAGCACTACCCATATGTACCTACAAAACACTACTCAATCTCAAAGCACTGCCGTCAGTAAAATTTACCATACAATTACGTCTCCTTTTTAATACACTAGGGTCAAATTCGTAATCGTTGGAGCCAAATAGAAAACACAAATATATAGCTAGTGTGAAATAACATAACATATTAGAAATAAAATAATTATCTATTAGGGTTAAGATTATTATAATTAGTTATGGTTGGAGACAATCATGGTGGGTTTGGGTTATTTATAGCATAGTAGTTATAACCAATCAGACGAAGAGAATAAATAGTTAATGTGAAATATCCTTATTAAAGTTATTATATTTAGCTATTTAACTAATCAGATGGCGGGGTTAAATAGTTTGTGTTAAATGTCATTATTCATAAGCGTTAACGTTATTATTATTAGTTATGGCTGGAGTGAGTTATGATTGGGGTTAGCGTAATCAGAACTTAGAACTCAGAACTCAGAATCAATTTATTTGACCTATAAATACGCTACATATACAATGAATAACGTAAGTAATAGATAAGGTCGGGAGACTCCCATTAAGATATATAATATCGCTAGCACAGGAGCCACCCCATTAATATAAACAACAATAAAATTTACATAACACAAATCATAATAGCATATGACTTGTTTTTATAGTTGACAATTACTCATTGTATCAACATACATACATAATACAAGGACTGATTATATGTATTCCTGTATACATTGACGTACAAATGGATATTTAGGTATACATTTCAACACCTATTACGAATTACATATAAAGCATTATTAGTACTGAACATTCTTCAGGATAGTTCGTTTTCAAATCAGAAACTTTCACTTTTCATATCCAAGATGTTTAATTTACCTGGTAGAGGCTTTCGAAATTAGGAATTGGGAGATGACTAACTTGTAGGGACATTCGTTTTCCGCGATCGCGGAAAATCGTGTTTTGGAACGGAATTGGGTTTCTGAAACGGAAATTTCGCGATCGTGCAAAATGGATGGAATTCCGCGTAATCGACATTTTGACACAGGATTTACGTTTTCGAACAAAAACTCCCAAATTGCTGAAAGAGTAGAATTACCAACACCGTAAATGATACTGACTTCGTTGGCCATGTTTTGAAATAAAAATGATTATTATGCAACGTTATTCGTTTATTTTGGTTGAATTATGACGCAGGATTTTTAAAACCCACAAGACAAATCGTTGCGTAGCCCGTGCTACCTTGTGTCAACCGACGTAAACAGGGACGCGGGCGGAAGGCGCTAACATAAACCGCTTCCTGATCGTTGCTGCTCGTCCGCTATGCGCATTAAAGATATGTTGTTAATTAACTATACTTGTCACATCGTTATAACACGAATAGGTGTTCGAAAACAAAACTTGAAGGAATAACAACAGCGTAGGTTACGCTGACTCAAAGTTCTAACAAATTCCGTTGGATGGCGTTATATATGACTAGCTAAAATGGTTGAACACAAATAGTTAGTGAGACAGCATTAGTAATTTGAACATTCGTAATTGTTAATATGATTGCTTGTAACATTTGTTAACTTATAAATTAAGCACTGCTGCATTAGAAATAACCAGTAATTGTTATGTTATTGTGTGACAGGAATTATTTTATTATCTAAATTGACTATGTACGGTTGTTACTGTGTTGTAAATATTGCACAAATAAATATTGTTAGAAACGTTACCCACTCAGTAAAACAGTATTATTTAGACGAAGTAATCCTAACATTGTGATATTTTATATATTACAAGTTAAATTTGAAATAAAATATTTCTTTTCTAAACAGAAATGGGCTTCTTTAGGCAGTATGCCATTTTAAACAGAAAATGTCATTTGACATGGAAAATGCTACATTTGAAACAGAATTTGTTTTTTTAAAGGAAAATACGTCGTTTGAAACAGAATTTGCCTTTCTTCTGAAACGTATTTTGAAACGGAATTGAAACTCATTTGCCTTTTTTGAAACGGAAAATCAGTGTCCCTAAACTTCCTGATTACTGCAACATTATGGGTAGTATATAATATTATTATAACAGACGGTGCGGTGGTGGTAGCTGGAACAAGGAGAAACATTACGTGATTTTCGGTCACGTGAAGATCAAGGTCATTACCGGTGAAGCGCCAAATGGTGACAGTTGGCGTACTCATGTTTGTGGTGGCGCCATACTAACGCCCATAATTACCTTTAATTTATTTTCGTTGTAGCACCTTCTGGTGGTAGTTGTTAACTTATACTTCCTGTGTTGCGTCCATTGACGGGTAGTTGGTGTACTATTTTATTTTTGTACTAACTTTACAACTCAAATTCGTTAACTTTAGTTACGGCAATCAACAGACGACGAAGACCGCACTGACGACGAAAATAACATACGTATTTTATTGCGCCTGTGCAGCCGTCGCCGGGATTAGCGTCGACAGAACCGGCGTGTCTCGGCGGATATGGCCTTGTTAGCAAGGTGAACATCTCGAATATATATATATATATTCGAATATACATATATATATATATATATATGTTAGAAACGTTACCGCAAAAGGATCTATCACCCCAGCGACGCGTTGCACGTGGTACACATAAATGATTGTCTTCATTGGAGCGCAACAATCGAGTTGGCTGACGTCTGTTCAAACATTTGATGATATACTGTGGTGCACAGCCAGTCAGTGCTCGGTGCGTGAGTAGAACTATCTTATACTCTACTCTAACTGCTATTGGCAGCTTGATCAATAGAGGTATGACATGATAGAACTTCCTGGCGCCGTCGACAAGGCGGGCCGCCCAGTTCTGTACTCTCTGCAACCGTTCTAGTTGTTTCACAGGCAGTCGGTGGAGTAATGCATTGCCAACGTCAAGTCTGCTGGTAAAAAAAGCATGTATGACTTGTTCTGTCGCTGCAGGTGTTAGATAACGTCTTATTCTTGCAATATTTCGGAGATGGAAAATTGCAGATTTACAGACAGCAGTCACGTGCGTCTCCATCTTCATCTCGGCATCGAACTGTACACCAAGATTCCGTATATTCTGAGTTACGGTGACCAAACAGTCACCAATGCGTAGTGGGCGCAGCTCAATTATTTTAGTTGTTGCGCAGAGCCGAACACGATGACTTCTGTCTTTGAGTCATTCAACTTTAAAAAGTTTGTCATCATCCATGTCCTGATCTCAGCTACACATTCTTCAATACGGACGACAGCCGCAGCAATGTTCTCTTGGTGGGGTTTCACTGGAATGTAGATTTGAGTATCATCCGCGTAGAAATGACACATCAAATTGTACTTGCGAATAATCTTAGCAACTGGTGCTACATAGATGGAGAACAGCTGAGGACCCAGCACGGAGCCTTGGGGTACCCCGTATACCAGAGGACGAGCAGGCGATGTAGCACCATGAATGTTGACAGACTGGACTCTGTCTCTCAGATATGACTTAAACCAGTCCAGTGCATCTTGGACCACTCCGATATCATGTGAGAGTCTATGCAACATCACTTCATGGTCGACGGTGTCAAACGCAGCCGATAGATCAAGGAGAACCATGATGACAACATTCTGATTGTCCATTGCGTGCAGGATGTGATTCTGCACACAGACAAGGGCCGTCTCAACACTGTGATTCGGCTTGTACGCTGACTGATAGGGCTCACAGATATATATGTGTGTGTGTGTGTGTGTGTGTGTGTGTGTGTGTGTGTGTGTGTGTGTGTGTGTGTGTGTGTGTGTGTGTGTGTGTGTGTGTGTGTGTGTGTGTGTGTGTGTGTGTGTGTGTGTGTGTGTGTGTGTGTGTGTGTGTGTGTGTGTGTGTGTGTGTGTGTGTGTGTGTGTGTGTGTGTGTGTACATAAATACTGCACACAAGATTACACAATACAACAACATAATAGCACGTGTTTATTAAATTAATACTGTTTTTATTTGTACATTTTTGTTTTTACAAGTCTCTCATAACTCTTTTTAAGTGGTCTTTGTATACAGTGCTAACTTTGAATGTAATATATTTATTTGTTTTGTATTTTAATGCATGTATACGTGGAGTGAGACTCTAATAAAATACTACTACTACTACTACTACATTATGTATGATATTATATAACTTTGGTGAATACGCCGGCTGTAAAACAGAGAACGTTTGCTGCTTTGAGTGACACATGTTCAACAACCGGAGCAGAGCTTGCTGCGTGTTTCCCGGAAGAATTGGCTCAAGTCGCTCCGAAACATGGGACTGAGAAAGCTGTAGATGAACGGATTGACGACAGAGTTAATCACAAACACTCGCTTTAGATCATCGGAAACGAGCAGACCGTAGTTCTTCAGGAAGAACGGCAGCCAACAGAGGATGTAGACGGAGGTAACGACGAACAGAACCGAAGTGACTCGCTGCGCCGGTCCTGTCTTCGTCGGTTTCATCCCCGTTGCGTTGCCTCTGCTGCGACTGTGAGCGAGCTCGAAGCTCACCTTAGTTGTCGCCACAGAAGTACTGATGGATGCTGGCGTTGAAGTCGTGGCGACCGCTTCGGTGCTTCTCGGTGTCATTTCTACATCGACCTGAGAGCGGGCAGTCTTCTTCCGCTTCAGCAAGGTCACCGCCATGACACTGTAAGATGCAATCATGATAACGACGCCCATATTCGCGAGTCCGGTGCTGAGATTGATGTACGTGGTAAAGAGGCGAAAAATGAGAGTCGTTGATAACAATGCGGAATAGCAGATAGAGAGCGCTCCTATAGCAGCGAACGCCTTCTTCGCTCTTCCGGTGTTGAACGTGAATTTGTGCGGCTGAGTCACGGCCAGGCAGCGCTCGGTTACATGGAAGGCCAACAGACAATTGGAGAATATGACCGACGCGTTTAATACGAATAAGATAATCAGCGTTCCGATTCTATCGACACTAACTGTTATTAACACCATGACACACATGCTATCCCGCTGTATCCACAACGCCCAATGCGAACATACACGTCCTAATTGATGTACTCATCCTTCGGACATATACGGCGACCACAACTAAATTCCCTGGCATGCCCAGAATGCACAATAGAAACAGTATTTGGTTGAATCCAGAATCTGGGTAAACAATTATCCGTCGTTTGAATACTCTATTTTTGCTGTACACATTTCTTTCTGAACTAAAAAATGTTTGTGTCGAGATGGATCGATTGTACAACGTCGTAATATTAACCTGTTCCATTGTGTTAACTATTACTTGTCGTTCACGTCGTGAAGTATGTTTCGAGTGATTAGTACGATGTGTGTTTCTTCAGCAACCTTTGTCACAACAAAATCCCGCGAGGATGAATGACCGTTTCTACTAGCGACGTAGGCAATTTAAAAGTACAGTCTGACCTTTAACGAAACATCTTGTTGCAGTTAGTGCCAGTGCGCTCGCCTTTGTCTTCCAATTGTGCTGTCGGCTAAGGTGGTAGTTCTGTCCACACGAAGTCTCCGTAGCGAATTGTGTACTGTTTTCGTTCTTCTTCAGTCGACGTCATTTCCAGTACTGGGGCAAGAGTAATGATGCCAGAGATTGCAGTGCGTCAATCGATCCTTGCTCGGTCATTAAGATAATTGATAAAACCGTATCTGTTACGGGAATAAGACAAACATTAGAATTGGTCATTACAGTTTTGGTTTCGTTAATAATATTAACAAAATAGCTCATCTTCTGGATGGTGTTACGGACACATAGACGCAGAAGACGGTTTCACGCCGTATTTGAACATGACGTTTGTTATGACGAGAATCGTTTTATAATTCGGAAAGAAATACGTAATGAGTAGATTTAAATTAGGAATATTTATTTTCCCAGATTCAATATACAACCAAACATTGCTTCTATTATGTAATCTGGAATTGCACCTACAGGACAAAATAGCAGAGTACATACACAATTTAATGTAGATGGTGTACATAACCTATATTGGCGAAACAGGGAGAACATGTGGCACAAGACTAGAGGAATACGTGTAATAGGTTGCGACCATCGCAACCTGGCACGTTACGGGAGAAGAGAAATATCAACAACAGTAGGACATTAGTCAGCCAAAACAGACCATGCCGAGTAAAACACAACTGTGTTGTTGACAGAAAGGGCGCATAGCCGACGTCACTTGTCAAGGTGTCAGTCGCATTAACTGAAGAGGGACGCGCACAAGTCAAGTCAGAGCGACTGCTTAAGGAGGTGAATAGTTGTAATCAAACAGCTGGTTGTCATCTGACTCAATCTAATCAACAGCTCGTGCATTGCGCCGATAATGTTTCCGTGTCTCTCATGTTACTCCCTGTATTGCTACAGATTGGTCGTTTCTCAATTACCTAAGTACACACTATGCGGTTGAAGTGTGAAGATGTGGTTCACTGTTATTGGCACTGGGACTACTTGGCTTTTAGTAATGGTATCTACTTCAGAGATTTAAACCTACATCCTCAATTAGATTGTTTTGCTCCTCGCGTTTATTAGTAAGTAATTTCACAAACAAAACAGAGGTATCAAGTACTCCCCAATGATATCCTAGTATTCAAAGGTTCACAATATGTATGTCTATCTTCTTCAACAATGAATAATTTATTTTATAAACTTATATCTGAGTCATCGCCATATACTAAATATTTCTTAAAGGTGTATTGATATGTCTGTGTTGATACACTGTGGGTATAATATACAAGTGCAGACGTCAACCTAGTTTTCCGTGTCCAAGATGTTATTATTAAAATGTGTATGAAAACAAATGTATACTTAAATGTGCCTCCCGCAGACTATTTATCCTCCCTGTGTCTGCCTGACCCAGGTGACCGCCTTAGCCCTTTCTCTGCCTCCTCTCATTCCCATTCTTGTGTTGCAGTGTGGCCTCTAGCGATATCATAATTCAAGTTACCTATTATGCATTCATATATTGCTGTGGCGAGAGTATATACACATTTTGGTAAATACCAAAGAATAGCTGGCATATGTTTGTTGAAAGGTATCACAGGATACCAATTAATGCATTACATAAACTATAGCCAGGCATCAAGGACCACAATGGAAACAAGTGCGAGCATTTTCTTGTGTAATCCTTATGTATGGTGTAGTCTAGCTGTATTTATATTTTATATATTTACACGTTTACATTTATATATTTGTATTCAATCAAATCGTCATCACCATCATGGTTGTTATATATAACAATCTTAATTATTGTGCATAGAATACAATGCAAATCAACAACATTCTGCAGTAATAGTATCAAAATGTGAGTCACAAAACATTGTTTTAATAATTATGATAACCAATATAATACTCCCGTTTTTGACGTTCTGTTGCACGAAATAATTACGGATGCTCCCTGATTAAGTTACTTGCACGATCAACAGGGGCCTACTACTAAACCAATGTTACTTGTCATTTCGCACCCTCATGTCATCTACTCTCTATGTAGTGTCGCAATAATATAGCTTATTAACAAGATCCTGCATAACCAAATAAAATACATACCAAATATCATGCTCGTTGGCACTATCTGGCTGGTATGGTGACTGGCATAGAGTTAGAAGTTAGAGTCAGCCTAGGGTCGAGTGTAGATGTTCGCAACTTGCAGTTCTCGTTGAATTAATACACGGCTAAGCGTTCTTGTTGCAAACTGCGATAGTGTAATACGTACCTTCGTACAACCACTTTGGAATCTTCATCTTGATACGCCAAAGCACGTGTGTGTTGTTTTCGAATGCGTGGGATGCCGATCTCGCGTAAAGCACGTGATCGAAATGGGGCAGGAGGTCAACAGCGCAATTGGCTTTCGCCAGCTATACCCGGTGTAACGGCAAACCTTTTTTTAACGATAAAAAAATAAGTGCGCATTGTTTTATTAAACGACTGTGCGCACTAGTTAAACTATTCACACGTTACACATCTGGACCTAAAAGAACCGGATTGGCGATGGGCAAACAAACTGATCAAGGACCTTTAAGGGCTAGAATTTAAAAAGATGTACCAGTGCAAAAATTGGGTGTCTTCGCATTTTGAAACGCTCTTAAACGCATATCGTCACATTTTTGTTTAGGATTAATAGTTATATCAATATATATATATATATATATATATATATATATATATATATATATATATATAACTCGAGTTTGGGTATTTATGTATTTGGGTTATAATTTTAGATTTATAGACCCTAGATCACAACCAAGTAGCCAAAAAACAAATGTCCACAGCACCATCTTCAAAATACCAGTGAAGTTTTAAAATATAATGGGACAGGTTGCATCTATTTAAACTAGATTCGCAGGGGGGACTCACAGAAAAACCTGAAAATGGAGGCATAGATAAAGACAGCACAACTAAATCAGCAAATAACAGTCTGGAAAACTCTTCTGAAGCTGGATATAAATGTGTTAGTTTGTTTGTTTAAACAAAAGAAATGAACTAAACATTATGGTAGAAGATATTGACCCTCATATAATAGGTATAACCGAATCCTGGACCACCACCGATATATCAGATGCTGAATTGGGACTGACAGGATATGTAATGTTTAGAAAAGATAGAATAGGTAGAAAATGAGGTGGAGTTATTTTATATATTAAATAATCTATTCAGGCTTATGAAATAAAATAAGAAAGAGAAGCAGATTGCGAAGAAGCTGTTTGGTGTAACATAGTTACAGGAACCTCAACGTTAACAGTAGGATTAGTTTATCGAAGTCCAAACATAAGCATAGAAGAGAATGAAAAATACAAAACGCTATAAGGGAAGTAAGCAAACGGGACTGTCTTATTATGGGGGATTTTAACCACCGGCATATACAATGGAAACCTTTACAGAATATGGGGAGTGAGAACCACAAGTTTGTAGTTTTAGTTCAAGATACATTCCTTTCTCAACATGTGCTAGAACCAACCAGGGGTGAGAATGTGTTAGACATAGTTTTGTCCTCACAGAATGAATTAATTGACAATGTTAAGATATGTGAGCCACTGGGGAGTAGCGATCACAACCATATACATTTTACCATCAAAGTAAAATCAGAAAGGAATAGTAAAAAGCAGTATAGGAGAAATTTCCACAAAGGAAGGTAAAAGGACATGAGGAAATATTTAGCAAAGATAGACTGGAATAACACACTGAAAAATAAGACGGCAACAGAATGCTGGAATATATTAAAGAGTGAAATTAAGTGCATAGTCGATAAATTTGTACCCTTAAAAAACAAGGAAAACGGTCCAAAAAGAAACACTTATCGAAAGAAGCCATCAGAAAAATTAAGTATAAACAAATGATGTGGAAGTCATATAGATGTACTGGAAATTATGAAGACTACAACAGTTATAAAGAAGCACTTAACCAAGCTACAACTGAAATTAGAAATTCAAAGAGAAGTTATGAACAACAATTAGCTAGTAATATAAAACATGACAGCAAGAGTTGTTATGCGTATGTTCGAAGCAAACAGAAAGTTCAAGATAAGGTCGGTCATCTAGAAGATAGTGCTGGAAATATAATATCAGAGGGATTCTTAATGGCAGAAGACCTGAATGAGTACTTTAGTTCAGTGTTTACCAGGGAAGATATTAGTTCACTGCCAGTACCAGAGGCTAAGTTCAAGGGGGCAGATTCAGACTATTTAGGACAATTAATTGTAACTCCGGAAATGGTATCTAAGAAAATAAGGGCTATGAAGGATAATAAATCACCTGGAGTGGATGGTATTCCACCCAAACTACTGTTGGAAATTGTAGAACAAATTAGCATACCGCTTGCAACAGTTTTCAACTTGTCATTAGAAGAGGGAGTGGTTCCTTTAGAATGGAAATAAGCAAACATTATACCGTTATTCAAAAAAGGTTCGAGAAACAAGTCAGAGAACTATAGACAAGTGAGTTTAACATCAGTGATTTGTAAATTATTAGAAAGACTAATTAAAGATCACATGGTGGATTTTCTTGTTAAACAAAACTTGATAAACTCAACATGGTTTTTTTAAAGCGAGGTCATGCTTAACAAATATGTTATGTTTTTTGGAAAACATCACTAAGTGGGTAGATGAGGGATTACCAGTAGATATCGTCTACTTAGATTTTCAAAAAGCTTTCGACAAAGTACCACATCAAAGATTACTGCTTAAAATAAGGGCCCATGGCATAGGAAATGGTATAATAAACTGGATAGAACAATGGCTGATTGACAGAAGACTACGTGTAGTAGTTGATGATTAACTCTAGGTGGCAGGTGGACAAGGAAGCCCTTTGGCTTATCGAGAGTCCGGCCCTTTTATCTATGTGTATCCCGCCCGTCTAAGGTATGTGCCATTTTATTTTTAAACATATTCACGCTACTAGCACCCACACAATCAGCAGGTAATCTGTTCCACTCATTTACAGTCCTTTGTGAAAATGAAAACTTTCTTATATCCAATCTACTATGCTCCTTTGCTAATGTAAGTTCACGTCCTCTAGTCCTTCTATCTTTCTTAACTGAGAAAAAAATATTTCTATCAATATTTTCATAACCCTTCAATATTTTAAACACTTCTATCTGATCTCCTCTCAATCTCCTGGTCTCTAATGTTGTTAAACCGCATTTTTAGGCGTATTTCGTAACTAAGATCTCTCAGTTTTGGTATCATTTTAGTTGCTCTCCTCTGCACTCTTTCTAGCATATATATGTCCTTCCTGCGATATGGCATCCACGCTTGAATACAATATTCTAAATGAGGCCTAACTATTGTTATGTACAGCGGTATTATTAGCTCTTTTTCCTTATACGTTATGTTTCGCCTAATTAATCCAAGGATTTGATTTCCCTTTGAAGCTGCAATTCCGCACTGCTCTGAAACCTTCATATCAGCACTAATGGTTAACCCTAAGTCCTTTTCTTTTACAGCAGTACTTAGTACAGTACCCCCCCCCCCCCCCCCCATTGTATATTCTACCTCTTCGTTCCCATGTCCTGTGTGGAGGCATTTACATTTCCCAAAATTGAACAGCATTTGCCACTTTTTAGTCCATTTGATCAACCTGTCAAGATCATCTTGTAAATGCTGTCTATCTCCATCACTTTTAATCATTCTAAACACTTTTGTATCATCCGCAAATTTCAACACCTTGCTTGTTATTTCATCATCCAAATCGTTGATATATATATTAAGAATAATATAGGTCCTAATACTGATCCCTGTGGTACCCCACTCAATACCGATTTCCAGTTTGAATCCTCCCCATCAACTACTACACGTTGTCTTCTGTCAATCAGCCATTGTTCTATCCAGTTTATTATACCATTTCCTATGCCATGGGCATTTAGTTTAAGCAGTAATCTTTGATGTGGTACTTTGTCAAAAGCTTTTTGAAAATCTAAGTAGACAACATCTACTGGTGATCCCTCATCTACCCATTAAGTGATGTCTTCCAAAAAACATAACATATTTGTCAAGCATGACCTCGGTTAAAAAAAACCATGTTGAGATGGGTTTATCAAGTTTTGTTTAACAAGAAAATCCACCATGTGATCTTTAATTAGTCTTTCTAATAATTTACAAATCACTGATGTTAAACTCACTTGTCTATAGTTCTCTGACTTGTTTCTCGAACCTTTTTTGAATAACGGTATAATGTTTGCTTCTTTCCATTCTAAAGGAACCACTCCCTCTTCTAATGACAAGTTGAAAACTGTTGCAAGCGGTATGCTAATTTGTTCTACAATTTCCAATAGTAGTTTGGGTGGAATACCATCCACTCCAGGTGATTTATTATCCTTCATAGCCCTTATTTTCTTAGCTACCATTTCCGGGGTTACAATTAATTGTCCTAAATAGTCTGAATCTGCCCCCTTGAGCTTAGCCTCTGGTACTGGCAGTGAACTAATATCTTCCCTGGTAAACACTGAACTAAAGTACTCATTCAGGTCTTCTGCCATTAAGAATCCCTCTGATATTATATTTCCAGCACTATCTTCTAGAGGACCGACCTTATCTTGAACTTTCTGTTTGCTTCGAACATACGCATAAAAACTCTTGCTGTCATGTTTTATATTACTAGCTAATTGTTGTTCATAGCTTCTCTTTGAATTTCTAATTGCAGCTGTAGCTTGGTTAAGTGCTTCTTTATAACTGTTGTAGTCTTCATCATTTCCAGTACATCTATATGACTTCCACATCATTTGTTTTGACTTAATTTTTCTAATGGCTTCTTTCGATAAGTGTTTCTTTTTGGACCGTTTTCCTTGTTTTTTGAAGGGTACAAATTTATCGACTATGCACTTAATTTCACTCTTTAATATATTCCAGCATTCTGTTGCCGTCTTATTTTTCAGTGTGTTATTCCAATCTATCTTTGCTAAATATTTCCTCATGTCCTTATACCTTCCTTTGTGGAAATTTCTCCTATACTGCTTTTTACTATTCCTTTCTGATTTTACTTTGACGGTAAAATGTATGTGGTTGTGATCGCTACTCCCCAGTGGCTCACATATCTTGACATTGTCAACTAATTCATTCTGTGAGGACAAAACTATGTCTAACATATTCTCACCTCTGGTTGGTTCTAGCACATGTTGAGAAAGGAATGTATCTTGAACTAAGACTAAAAACTTGTGGTTCTCACTCCCCATACACTGTAGAGATTTCCATTGTATATGCCCGTGGTTAAAATCCCCCATAATAATACAGTCCCGTTTGCTTACTTCCCTTATAACGTTTTGTATTTTTTCATTCTCTTCTATGCTTATGTTTGGACTTCGATAAACTAACCCAACTGTTAACGTTGAGTTTCCAGTAATTATGTTACACCAAACAGCTTCTTCGCAATCTGCTTCTCTTTCTAATTTTACTTCATAAGCCTGAATAGATTCTTTAATATATAAAATAACTCCCTTTTTTCCTATTCTATCTTTTCTAAACATTACATATCCTGTCAGTCCCAATTCAGCATCTGATATATCGGTGGTGGTCCAGGATTCGGTTATACCTATTATATGAGGGTCAATATCTTCTACCATAATGTTTAGTTCATTTCTTTTGTTTACTATACTCCTTGCATTTAAACAAACACATTTATATCCAGCTTCAGATGAGTTTTCCAGACTGTTATTTGCTGATTTATTTTTCCAGACTGTTATTTGCTGATTTATTTGCGCCATCCTCTTGCAGTTTCTATACATTGCCCCCCTTTATCTATGCCTCCATTTTCAGGCTTTTCTGTGAGTCCCCACTGCGAATCTAGTTTAAATAGATGCAACCTGTCCCACTGTCAACAGATCGCAGCAGGTTCTCTGAGAAAACGGCTGCCCCCTTTCCACTAAGATGGAGGCCATCTCTCATGTACATATCTTCCCTCCCAACAAAGTATCCCCATAAATCTGTGAATCCCACCCCCTCTTCTTCACACATCTGCTCAACTAGTGCGTTGATCGCCATCCTCTTGCAGTTTCTATACACCCATTACTTGCGAAATTCCTGACAGAATAACCTGTTCAACTCTCGTCTTCTTTAGCTTCCTCACTAACTGTCTATACTTATGTACTATCGCAGTTGTTCCCTCCCTGTCTGCATTATTTGTTCCTACATGTACCAGTATAGACCCCCCCCCCCCCCCCCCCCTCTTGCCATGTCCCAATACCTTCTCTACCCTGTCAGTAACATGTTCAATCCTAGCCCCCGGTAAACAAACAACAACGTCCTTCCCCTCGCTCAGTGTCTTGTCCGTCTTTCTCATAATGGAGTCGCCCATAAACACCCTCTCTTTCCTCATTGCCCCCTCAATCACTGCCTTAGAATAGCTCCTTCTTCGGTTTGCATCTGTCTGGTTGTTGTCTTTCCCCCTGTCGTCTTCTCTGCTGTCACATTCTCTTCCAATCCATTCTTTCCTGTCGCTTTTTCTCTTGTCACCTTTCCTCCTGTCAGCGTCCCTTTTATCGACTTCTCTTCTATCACATTTGCTCTCACTTCTTTTCGTCCCTTCTTTCGTCCCATCTCATTTTCCTCTCTCCTCTCCCGTCCTATTTTCCCTCCCTCCTTCTCTACGGTCACTTTCTTCCCTGTCACCTTCACGCTTGTCACGTTTTCTGTTGTCGATTTTCCAATTTCTTCCCCTCCAAACACCTTCCCTCCTCTCAATCTCCTTTCCTCAGTTTTCTTGCCACCGCTATTCTCCTTCAATCTTGCAGTATTCTCACCTCTCTCCCGTCGTCTCTCTCTCCATTCGACCTGCCTCCTTGCTAATTCCCATCTCCATTCCCTTCACAATGTCTGTCAACCTAACTACCTCCTTCTGCAGACACTCCACCTTCCAAACACCCAGTGCACTGAAAGGTGAATCCTTCCTCCATGGTTTCTGCCCATGACTTCCCACAGCTGTGGCAGTGATCGCACACCAAGTGTCGCTTTGCCTTGACTTGCCGCTTGCAAGGCGCCATATCCCGATCATAATTTATTTAATAACTAAACTAACTTAGTCTTTATAAAGACTGTTTCCTGTGTACTACAGCACACTTTAGGTTACAAATTTCAATTACACAGCCGACTATTTATCCTGACACGAACGCTAACATTACCGGTAGTGACCTAATTTAAATATAATCAATTACGTTACGTTAGGCTGCTTTATTTATTTAGGTTACGCCGCCCGACTATCGCCCTTGCCTAATTTTAACAACAGTGCTACCTAATCAAAATAACTAGCAAGTACTGGCTTACACAGATATTATTTTATGTAAGTAGTTTGATGGTTGTTACTTTATCACCTATATATTCTACCACATAATCAGGTTTGTTAAATCTTGTTTACAACTTATCGAAGGCTAAAATGGAAATATTTCGAGGTAGGCGGACCCTGCGACGGAATAGGAGGGACTGCCAATGGAAATGTAGGTTTGGCATTTAAGCAATGTCTCACCGTTCACAGCGCAGAAACCTTCAGTTAGTTGGACTTGAATAAACCAATTCAAAGATGACATACGTGATGGTAACCGTGGATGAGGTGGCAGAGGCCCAGTAGGAAATGGAAACCTCCAATGTAATGCTAATTCCTGGCACTACACAGAATAATGCCTGTAGATGCGGGACAGGAATTCACATGAAAGACATCTTGTCTCAAAGAATGTTGCTTCATAAACGGAAAGCGCCGGGCATACTCTGGCTTCCCCCCTCTCACCTCACGGAGTGAAACAAACCAATATGACGCTGTCAGCAGATCCTTAGGCAGGTGGACGACACCACATCTGGAGAAGCAATCAATAATTATTGGTGACTTTGTGGCTGTTCTAAAAGACACTCCATCAAATCGGATGAGGTTTTGGTTTGAAGATGAAAATGTATGAAAATACCTAAACCGAAGACGGGTCGATCTGGTCGTGTTGATCTTATCAGCGAAACGGGTAAAAAGATTCAAGATTTCATACAGGAGCCCGTGCAATGATGCCATGGAATGAAACAAATAACGGTGATTGTTAAACATATGCATGTTGGAGAGATCCTAATATACAAAATCTAAGTTTTGAAGATGACGTAACATGTTTTCATTTCATAACATTAGCGTCACGTTTATATCAGAATACGACCTATGAGTATGCAGGTAACATAATGTTGAAATGGGACATGATTTCGTCAAGATTGATCTTAACCTTGGTGCACACTGGTCAGTCGTGGAAAACTGTTTGCTAGAATATCCAGTACTATTTAGCATGTGTTATGTCATAATTAATTCTAATTTAAAATTATTGACAATATATTAATAACCGAGCTGTACAACTGTGTGGTTACTACGACAACCACTGTGGTTACTACGACACCCACTGTGGTTACTACGACACCCACTGTGGTTACTACGACACCCAGTGATGTACTCTTCATGTAATCTACAATTGGTCTGAGTGTTTTTGCATTTATAACATAACACATATTGATAACTGCTACAGAATATACCAACTGAAACCTAGAAATTTATTATATATACCTTTATCATCATTAATAGTCTTCCAGTTCCTAACAATACAATGTGTAAATAAGAAATTGGAACTAATGTATTATTTCTGTATCTATCTTTTTGGTTACTAGTTTTTATATTATATTTTAATTATTATATTCTCGCTATTACAATGTATAGTGTATTTCATGCCGTATTTCTTTTTTTCTGTAATCATAATCATAATATGAACATTTCATTTGCTGTACATTCTACAGGTATTCACACTTACTCAGATGTTAAAACGTACTCACTTTGTTTGCACACTAATGTGTAGTATTCATTTTGTTAGCATTAATAGCACAGTTATATTTGTTAACGAAATGTGAAACTTCATATTTGTTTATATAAGTACACAGTATTCAAGAAGCACAAGTGTAATGACTACTGCACCACATGTGCTCATACTCATAGGGAGGCTTGTACGACAGCGATCTCTCAGGTCGTAGTGCAGGCTTCCCTGGATCATCACAACTATGTAAAACATGTACAAACTGTTTATTCCACGCTGTATGTATATGTATGAAGGTCTAAGCAAATAAAGTCACTGTTCACTGTCCATTAGACGCACACATCTTCAACAGAGAATCGCCAGTGTGTTTTTTTGTCATCAAGTCATGCAGAGACATTGCGACGACGCCACTCAATTGTCAATGTCTACATCTAAAGCTATCCGTCCCAAGGGTGATCATTTTTCTGACATCAAGACTCATCCGTGGGGATAACGATACGCACAGTTGTTGAGGAAGTGAAATTATAAAGCACGTGAATTACTAGGTAACTGGTGTGATTTTCTACGATGTCTACCTGTGCGTACAGAGGTGCTCCGCCAATCATTTACAGCACACGTTAGTGCTGTACATACGAAAATGTTGTTGAATTTTTGAGGCCATGTCATATTAATAGTGACTGGAACAGGACGTCTGTCAGCGCCTAAATATAACACATTTATGTGTCCTGACTCTAGGAGGTTTCAGTGTTAAGAGAATAAAAGGCATGTTTATATATGATTGGCAGGGCGGCGAACAGTGCTAAATACATAAATGTGTCAGGAACAAGAAACAGTCATTTCAGAATTATTGCGCTCACAAAGGTATACAAGGATCACCACTATGGATTCGATTAATTTTTCGAGTTTGAACAATGCATCCAATGCAGAAGAAATTCAAAACAGTTAAGAAAATACCGTCGGTGAATTGATCAGAAAAGACCTTTGTTTATTTAGGTGTATTTACAACATATTAATCCTACTGTTATTTTGTTCGTGCAATGTTTGTCGCGGGCGTGTAATTTCGAAGGATGACTACGTCTATGTGGGTATACACCAGCGGTTCTTAAACCTTTTTTACGGCGACCCAAATTGTTGTCACAGGACATGCGGGGATATTTCGGAGGCAAATCAAAACAATGTTTGTTTTATAATAAGAAACTTAACGAACTTCACGCGTATAATATTGATTGTGACTTTTCCTTTTACAGTGTATTGTATCCAAAGCACACCTCCCACAGATGTGCATTCTCGCACTCGAACTCGTGCGGTTGAATCACTGTGCTAATGAGAACTTTCTGTCGCCTGCGTTTTCTATATGGTTGCTCATTATCGCCCATCCAATTGACCTAACCATCACGTGACCTATTGCCTGATGGGGACGCCGAACACGTGAGTAGTTCAGAAATCTGTTGTATATTCTATTAAAATTCTGGCCCAAAATTACGGCCTCCGAAACATTCGTAAGGCAAAAAGCGAAGAAAATGGTATTGCTTCGATATACTCTCTTATTTATGTAAACTTTGTTGGTGAAGCAAGGTTTTACGGAGGTCGCGCGCATGATTGTGATTGTGATCTATGTAAACATCGACCTACTAGAACCACCAGTTGGCCTGTCCATCATGTGAACTATTGCTTAACAACAATCTACTTAAAACCATCAAAATGGATGTCGAGCACGTGGAGCGTTCGGACATTCCGTTGTCTATTTTGTTGAAATTCTATCCCAAACGCTTTTCTTTATGACAAAAATAATGATAAGGAAAAGTTGTGGAAGCGAGAATTGTATGCGAGAATGTTTGATCTACAGTGTAGTAGATGTCATGCCGCACTAATAATGCATATTATGGTGTTATTTATTTATTTGCCTTAAGAACAATTATTTAGATGGGGCGCTATATAAGAAATACATTATTATTATTATTGACCTGTTGGTGCACCTTACATGCATCTAACTAAATGCATCTCTCCTGTTTTGCTATTATGGAGCCCGTTCTTCATAAACAAGAGGAAGTGTACGAACAAGACCACTAAAAACAAAGGTATGTTTCAAGTGACGCCAATGACACGTGATCAAAGAAAAACGACATTCTTCGTCAACACACCACGTGACTGTCGTCGTCACCGGACCCGTTCTGTAACAAAAAATACAGAAACTCGTGCAAATGTCCATCAAGTTGGACGAATAATTATTGAACGATTTTTCTTACTAGACAACTAGATATTCGAAAGTCACATCGACGTTTCTACCCCGTCGGCGGCCTTCATCAGGAACGGTTCTTTTACTATTCGCGAGATGGTGTGGCGATAACAATTTACCAACAAACGTTTGGTACCGCGATGGGAAACCCAGGGGCACGGGTGATAGTCAATCCATTATGGAATGGCTTCACTACAGCTCCAATGTTAGCCAAGAATATGGAAGCGATAAGTGGATGACGTAATGGAAGACACGAGAAAGAGGTGTCAACAACACCTGGCAGATCACCTTAACACCATTGACGCAACAGGCAACATCAAGTTCACATACGAAGAAGAGAGTGTTCCTAGACACATTGCTGGTACGGAAAGAGGAAGGAATGGTCAAACTCTAGTGTAAGAGAAGAAGACCCTCACAGGCCAGTATATGAATTTTAGTCCACACCGTCCGCTACATCAAAAACAGGGTATCATCAGAAGATTACTGGACAGATGCAACAACATCGTAACTGAGCCAGAGCACAGAGAGAAAGAGATGGATCACATCAACAAGGCGCTATACCAGTGCGGGTACCCAAGTCGGACTATAAGGAAGATTAGGGAACAGTAACAACGCAAGAAGGGAAGACCAATGATAAGAAGAAGACAGTCAAATCCAGAGTCGTGGCAACGATACCATACGTCCAAGTGACAAAACTGATACCACGCGTACTAAAACATCATAATATAGCGTCAGCTGTCAGACCACACGTATACCTCAGAAAAATACAAAAGACAAAGTGGAATACATCAAGAAGACAGACTGTGTATATTAAGTCCCCTGTAATATTTGCAACAACACGTACATTGAGGAAACAGTGAGAACATTTGGCACGAAACTAGAAGAACATAGGAAAGAAGTTGAAACTGTAATAACCATAGGTTTCACGCTAGAAAGAAAAGAATCAACAACAATAAAACACAAATCTGCGATAACTGAAGAGAAGGTGCCAGGTTGGTTGATAGAGAGACAGATAGGTGTGCGCGAATGATTAAGGACAACACCTACGATGAACAGAGACGAGGAGGGATACCGAATGAGTCACGTGTGGGACAGCGTACACGCCACACCACCTGACGAGCAAAGGAAGAAGAGATCCTGATCCTTGAACACCCATATCCATAAAACTGCAGTTTAGAGAAACAACTTCACAAAATGGCTTCTTTAACTACAAGTTTCCATTAATAAAAAGCAATTTTCAGAGAAACACAAACATCTATAACCTTACTATAATATCGTTGTCATTTGACAACGCTGCTAAAAATAACGCACTCTCTACCCGCTCGCACACGCACACGCACACGCACACGCACACGCACACGCACACAAACACGCACACAAACACACACGCACACATACATACACACACATATACACACACACAAACACACACGCACACATACACACACACACAAACACACACACACACACACACACACAAACACACACGCACACACACACACACACACAAACACACACGCACACATACACACACACACACACACACATATACACACGATGTGATCGGTGACTTACCGCCTCGGAACAAGGCACGCCTCTATTCTTCCTCAACGCCAGGGCTTAAAGTTAGCTCCGTCCATGTCTTCGCCGGACAAACTCACTTAACGAGTCGAACCTTCTAGGAGGCAGGCGTACCGAATCATTGCTCTCCGACTCATCTTCTTCCAATTCGTTTCCCACTGAAAGTCAAACACAGAGAAGCTGTTTCTTAGCTTAAGCTCTCCTCCACCCTCACCGCCGTCTAACCAAACATATGGAACACTATTTGTATATTAAGAATAGTCACATCAGTAGAATCGTGTTATCTAAACAATATCTTCAAAGCACAAAGTTCGCACACAGGCGCGTACGCGCGCGCATACACAAACAGACACACAAGCACAAACAATCGCACGCTCACAAACGCATACGTACAAAACCATACACTCGCACGCACGCAAGAGAGAGGAGAGAGAGGAGCGAGAGGAGAGGGAGAGGAGAGAGAGAGGAGAGAGAGGAGAAAGAGGAGAAAGAGGAGAAAGAGGAGAGAGAGGAGAAAGGGGAGAGAGAAGAGAGAGAGGAGAGAGAGGAGAGAGGAGAAAGAGGAGAGAGGGGAGAGAGAGGAGAGAGAGGGAGAGAGGGAGAGAGAGGAGAGAGAGGAGAGAGAGAGGAGAGAGAGGAGAGATAGGAGAGAGAGGAGAGAGAGGAGAGAGAGGGAGATAGGAGAGAGAGGAGAGAGAGGAGAGAGAGGAGAGAGAGGAGAGAGAGGAGAGAGAGGAGAGAGAGAGGAGAGAGAGAAGAGAGAGGAGAGAGGGGAGAGAGAGTAGAGAGTAGAGAGAGGAGAGAGGAGAGAAGAGAGGAAATAGAGGAGACAGGGGGAGAGAGGGAGAGAGAGGAGAGATAGGAGAAAGAGGAGAGAGACGAGAGGAGAGGAGAGAGAGG
>OZ023211.1:3656375-3958799 GCA_963995525.1 Escarpia spicata
AAAAAGAGAGGTGGGAGAGAGAAAGGCACGACCTTGTAAGTAGAGAGGGACAAAATCATGCATGTAGAAAGAAATGCGGATATGCAGGTAGAACGGGTCACACGCATACAGGTAGAAAGGAACGCGGGTATGCAAGTAGAGAGGGACACACGCATGCAGGTAGAAAGGGACGCGGGTATGCAAGTAGAGAGGGACACATACTTGCAGGTAGATAGGAACGCGGTATGCAAGTAGAGACGGACATATGCATGTAGGTAGAAACGAATGCGGGTATGCAGGTAGAAAGGGACACGTCCATGCAGGTAGAGATGGACTTAGGCACGCAGGTAGAGAGGGACAAAGTGGACAGCGGTTTGGAAATATGTATTCTGTCTGATCCGTGGTTGAAAGTAACTGCCCTTACTCTGGCACGTTGCACTTTTAAAACTGCATCGTTTTACTTTGTCGTCCCATACGAGCCTAGCTGGACAAGGTCTGTTGTCTGCCAGACGTCCGTGGACGCAGCTTACGTACACGTTACACCCTCGACAAGACTGGTAGTCGCCATTTCCGCGTCCCTCGCAGTTATCTACACAGGAAGGGCCAGTGCCTGGACTTCGCGCCTCTGAAAAAAGAACACAAATCAATGATGGACGACAGCTAGAAGTCGTGCCCGCCCTTTGTGGTAAAGAAAGATTACTGGTGCGAAACAGGCACAGAGCGTGGTTGATTGGGAGGAGATCCGTATGGTACTCGTAAGTAAATTATTTATCCCTAGTTTTGCTGATTTACTGCAATTGCGTGTATTTGTGTTTGTGTGCGTGTGCGTGTATGTGTGTATGTCTGCGGGAGTGCGGGTGTGCGCGTGCGCGGGTATGCGTGTGTGTTTGTGTGCGTGTGTAGGTATACGGGTCAGTGGGTGGGCGCATGTGCGTATATTCAGATTAGTTTTTACGTTATGCCTAACTTGAAACTGCTTAAATTTACGCCGCGACAAATCTCAGATAGTATGCTTCAGAAAATCGTCTACTGCATCTATGCGTCTTTTTGTTAGTTAATTTGTTTATATGTAATATACTGATTGATTCTAAGCCATTATCGCATATGAAATGTTGAATATAGTATTGCATGTCAAGTCCCGTAGGCGCTACATACACCCCAAACCCCTGAGACAGACTAGTTCTGCTTGGGGGACATAGTTCCGCTTGGAACCAACATTACCTACGTGAGAATGAGCTGCACGTGCGAATGTGTCGACCCATAATAACAGCGCGGAGATGGATCTGAATAATGATAATAAGGTGAATTCTATCGCGCGTAAATCCTTGAAAACCAAACTGAGAGGCGCGTCAAGACAAAAGGATTGGTCAATCTCAGAATCGATCAGCAGTAAAAATTCTGATATCTGTCATTTTATTAATATTCTTTAACCAACGTCTTGTGTCCACTAGTTTAGACTTGTTCGGACTGTTCTGTTAATACAGACTGTGCATACAATTTGGATAATATATTTGTTGCTTTTATTTCTTATGATTTAGTGATATTTTGGCTTAAACAATAAATAAAAATTAATTTTTTTCTTGTTAATTGTTACTCGTGACTACGCATTTTCATTTATATATTGTAGCTACATGTTTTGCTCTATTAAGTTCTACTGAATATGATAATAGTCTAACATAATTATGTCACCATTATTCTTATTGGGTGTCTTCTGCTTATCCTGCTCTGTTGCCGTAAGGGATAAAGATTTTGTTTTATACAAACAATTGACGTCTAATCATTTTAATGTGCTTTTTCCTAATCACACTAGAAGACATCATTCTATTCAAGTTTGCACAGCTTGCCATGTCTTCATGCATGTTATAACAGAAAGTCACTGCCAATCCCCCGCTCTACGCCAACATTGAAATTAGCAATCATTATATTACTAGCAGGAGATAAGTCTGAATCTTGGGCCAGTTGTTAGACGAAACATTCGGGTGGCCACTACAAACGTTTGTTACAACCGGTAATGTAATAATCGACCGATAATGTAATAAAAACGACTAAGTTGATTATGATGACGATGATAATGAAGACAATTTATGGGTCACCTTAGTAATGATGATGGTTATAACGATGGTGATTCTGATGACGGAGATGATGATGATAATCATTATGATAATGCTAATAACGATAATAACGACAGGGATGATTAGTGTAAAAAAATTATAAAGATGATGAAGACGAGGACGAGGACGATGAAGACAACGAAGGCGTTGTCTTAGAGATGAAGATGATGATGATTATGACTATGATGACGATGATGATTATGATGATTATGATGACGAAGATGAAGACGCTGAGGCCTTACTTTGCGGCGACCCATGCGCTTTCATTTCTACTACCGGCAGCAGCGCCACCAGCAGGATCCACGGCAACATCGTCTCACTGAAACACACCAAGTTTTGCATGTCATCATTTCAACTGTATTGACATGCGTATACAGTCGGCCTAGAACCTCTCTTGAGCGACCACATCTCTTGAGCGACCATGATCTTAGACACGGACTGTTCCTAACATTAATGCACCTGCGGTGAGTAACCATCTACCAAACGCGACCAAGGACATATCAACCGGTCTGATGGGTCCCGATTCAGCCATGCCAGGATTCCTCAAAACGCATACTGCGCATGCGCGCGCAAGCGCAGTAGGCACTTTGATGAGATGTGACGTCACGCTTTTCACAGCCGTGCCAGAAGTATCCGCAGTCGTATAGTTTATGTGAATTAGTAGTTGTACGTCGATTTATTTATTTATACGTGTTTTTAAGGAGGTATGGTGATTATGGGGGGCAGAGACAAGAAATACGTGATGTATATGGCATGCTTTAAGAATTATTTGGTGCATGGCACACATCGACCAGGATTGGCAGGAGCCGACAACGGCATCAACGCATCAGTAATGCGATACACGAAGCGGTCAATAAATACAAAATAGACGGTGGGTAAAATGTTAGCGATCCGTAGTCCTAACTAGTAATCAACTGACGCAGTACAAGTAAATTTAGTCTTAATTGTTTCTCATTAAATACAACAAAACGTTTCCCGAAAGGACGACGCTATTCGCACAGTTGTTCAGCGTATAATTATGCTGGTGAGAAAAAAAATCGTACTACCTAGTGATTTTATCGTGTCAACAAAAGCAGGACAGACGATGTATCTATATTAAGCTCTCTGTTCTCAAATTCTTTGAACGTCGTGCAAACAATTTTTTAGAAAAGTTGTTTTGAGTGAAGTAGGCCTACTTACACCAAATAGACCAATAAAGAAAATCTCTCAAGAGACGCCTACTGCCCAAAATCGTGCATCCTATCTGCTGTGTAAGTGCTTGTCACATGGTTGTTATACAAGATCAGACATTGTATTAGTAAATGTTTTCTTAAATTATTTGATTTGTTTTATCCGCTGTTGAGCTGAAAAATGTGGTACACGAAGTCGACGAAGCATTGACTCAAAAGTCCAGGCCAACTCCTTTTTTGCAAACTCTATGAAATGTATTTCATCCCGAGACAGGTGTTATTTTCATTGCTATGAAACAACTGTTTGTTACTTCTTATTCTTCACAATAGTTTTGTGACCTCAGCACAAGGTAATTTTATGCTCATATATTATCTTTTTCACATCTGTGTGGTGATCTCTATACAGAGGAATATCCCACAGTAAGCACATACGTGGGACTAATTTAAAATAAGGTTGATAACAACAATATATGATGAAGTTTAGCTTCGAATAATTGACTCGATGACCTAATGTTTGAAATCGTTAACTGTTTTTTCTATATAATTTTCAGTGTTATGTTTAATTCGAACAGAAGAACGTTAGGGCATCAAGAAATTGGCAAACTATGTCCCAAATGACGGTTTACCCATTTGCTAATTAAATAATGACACTTGTTAGACCCAATTTAGCAGTAAACCTAAATTGTCTCTTCAACTACAAAAGTATTGATTTACGGCATAATTATTAACCACGAATCTACTGTCTACTGGTTCTTCGCGCCCTTCTAAAGGCTTGTATAGCGCTGGAGATATGATAAAGGTGGCAAATACTATGTATGGACCGTATTATTGTATGAAGTGTTTGTTTTATTATACATATTTCATGTTCTACGTTTTAGAGGATGATCAGTACATGAAGTTGAAACACTGTTGTACGATGTCTGAACAACAAAAACAACCGACTCCTCCAATGTTGACAGCATGCAGCAGAAACAGATTACACAAAGACACTTTGTTTGATCGTCACTTTCTGGACACGTGCTGCATCTGCGAAATACAAGAGCTCGGTTATTGAGAATTGTACTTTGTTATCCATCAAATTAAGGATAAATAAACATAACATTTTTACATAAGAAGGCAATCAGAATACGTAGGCCTACTATATTTTTATTTATTAAAGTAAACAGTTAATTGTGTTGATTATTTACCGTCATTTCAAGAAGAAAGTATTTCGTATGTACAAAAGAATAGCACGACACCGCGGCTGTGCATATAGACAGTGCCGTGCGCCACATATCACGATAGCCTCGGTACTACTCTCGATTACAGATCATGAACAACAAAAAGAAGCGCTCTAAATCACACAATATGTTTGTGTGCGTGAAAATAATAATGCAGGTTATTCCATTTTATTTTAATATGTATACTAACAATTATACTGGATAACATTTCGTATTACTAACACAAACCACCTTAGCATTAACGCGGAATCCTGACACGCTCCTACTCTGGGCCCGCTACCGTCGCGGGCCGAAAGTAGGCGGTGAATCCCGGCACGGGTGAATTGGGGCCCGTGGCACCGGTATTGTGACCGCTGTTTTTACCTGATAGGTGTGATGCAGAGGCGTTCAGCGTAATAACTGATGTGTCTCTATTAATAAATATTGTTGCACATTATTTTTCAATGATTATTTTGGGGGGTTATTCACGGTAATTGACAGTGGTGTGTCGTGTGCTTGCGAGGCGCGCACATGTGAGGTAATTGCGGATAGGTGTGGAAAAGCTTCCATTGATAACGATGCATTTTATTTTAAAACCTCGATTTGCATCTCCCTTGAGACTCGCCAAAATTACGTTGAGGCACTCCAGAAATATTGATTTGCTCTCTTCCTCTTCAGGCACGCTAAAACTCTACCATCAACTTTATTTACCACGCATGCTTAATTTGGATTTACTGGGGCGGCAAAACTACATGAGTTCGCCCACCATAATTCCTACGGGCAGCTGCTCCATTTGTACCCCCGTTCCCACGCCTATGATCACCACAGGTTGTCATGTACGCAATTCCCCACACTTTTCGTATGGCGCAACCCTGTTGGGAATTCAAACAATTAAAAAACATTACTGCTGCGCGCAATTCATTGCATTGAAAACGTGTAATATTACGCGACACATAACAAGTATGAATTCTCGGTAAGCTTAGCACAAAGGCTTTCTTATCCACTTGTTTTTACATCCAAAAATATAAGCCTAACCTCAATAGGCTGTGTGCTAAGCCATCGGACAGGGATAAAAGTTTAAAAATGATATATGTATTATTATAATTTATACAGCTGGATATAATATGTAATGTTTTATGAACGATGTTTGCTACATCTACATATTACACACAGTTTAATTTGAGAGTTACACATCGGGGTGACCAAAAAATATGTCAAATAGGACAAAATTCTTTGATTGCTTTGAAACATAATCAATATTTATGTAAAACAAGCTACTTACGTGACGTATAACCAAATCAGCAAATGTACCAGATCTACGACTACTAATGTCTTCCACTCGCATCCACACCTGATCTGATTGAACCGTCAATTTATTCGAACGTTGCCACGTAACGCGCGCATTGTTATGGCCACTCGCGTGTCCGCAACAAACGCCAAAACTACGTAGTTCGACTACGGCAACCTTAACTGATGTTGCAAGTTCATTAATCGGAACAATTAACAACATAACACTTTAACCCTTTTAGCAAAACAACAGTTATAATATATATATATATATAATATATAATATATATATATATAATATATATATATATAATATATTTCAAGCTCAACACTGACGCAATTATTGACCCTGATCACATTTCGAATACGTTTTCTAATTTCTCTGCAAACATTTGAACGAGTTACGCTAAAACTATCCCGAAGTCCCAAACCAATTTTACTGGTTACTTTAACAAAAGCTATGGTAAAAGTATGAATAGTATGATTACGAATCCCACTGATGCAAGTGAAGTCAGCCACATAATAAAGTCTCTTCAACCCAAGAAAAGTTATAGGTCTGACAATGTTAGTCCGTACTTTATAAAAACTAATTGTTGAAGGAGTGTAACTACTAATAGCTATTCTGATAAACCAGTCTTAAAGTGAGGGGATTGTTCCAGACGAATAAAAAATTGCTAAAATTATACTAGTCAATTTCAATCAAAAGCTAAACATGAATGTTGTAACTATAAACATATAACTTTACTTCCCACTATTTCAAATATATTAGGAAGGGTTGTATACAAAAGGACCACATAAATTTAACAAATAACAATATTTTAAATAATAATCAATGTGGATTCCTATAGAAACATTCCACCATTAATGAGGCATCTACATTAGTTTCTGATGTTGTAAATGCATTAGAATAAAAGATTCAGCCATCAGTGTATTTCTTGATTTAAGTAAGGCATTCGATACCTTAGAGCAACACATTTTATTACATAAGTTAGATTACTACGTAATAAGGGGTACCCCTCTTAATTGGTTCAGGGGATATCTTACAAATAGAACACAATATGTAAGTTGTAGCTACTGTGCTTCGCTTCCACACAATATCACATTCGGTGTGCCGCAGAGCTCTATTCTTGGTCCACTTTTATTTATTTTATACACAAATCATCTCCCCTTTTGTCTGAAGCAAAGTAAAGCAATATTATTTGTTGATGACACCACGGTATATATGAATGGAAATCATATTACTAAACGTTACAGTGACATAAGTAAAGAACTTCAAGTATTAGCCGACTGGTTTCATGCTAATAAGCTCTCATTAAATGTATCAAAATCAAAATGTATGTTGTTTTCTAGGTCACGACATGTACTTAGTGAACAATATTAAAGGTAATTCAGCCTACCCATTATGTCAACTTTCTAGGCCTTCTTGTTGATGATAAACTTGACTAGCACGAACACATAAATGTCTGCAAAAAAACTTCCAAGTGATGTAACTAAAGTAAATCGCTTTCTTCCAGTAGAATCCATAAAGACAATTTATTAGGCATTAGTATATCCATATATGACATGGAATAATGCTTTCGGATCTACACATAAAAGCTACATAAAGATTGCAGAAAACAATTGTTCGTAGTATTCTTCAAACTGGTTTCCATGAGCATACTCACCCCTATTCACATTGAAGGATATTTATGAAATAGAAATTGCGAAATTTATGTATAATTATTGTTATGACAATCTGTCATTGTCGGTATCTAATATTTTACACTAATCTGTGATATTCACAATCATGACACAAGGCAACTTAGACATATTCGTCCAATCAGCAGTTCTACCCTACGATCATCAAATCGTTTATTATGCAATGGGCCGATAGTATGGACTAATATTTCACCTGATATTCAAAATAAACCTAATATTACCAGCTTCATATATTCTCTAAAGTCGTGTGTCTTAAAACACTATGTCTATGAAGATACTACACCATATTAAATATGTTATCACTTTGGTGTTTTTTATCATTTGATTAGTCTTAAACAGTTTATGAAAATACTACGACATATCATATTTTTACTACTGGAGTGTTCTTCTGCAATCTAGCATTATTGTTGTATATATATAAATTGTAAATTTTTTGATCTACCAACCACGTCACTACTGCTACTTATTATTTATGGTAGAGTATTAAATGTATGCTTATGGTTATTAATTGCACATTGTATCTACAACAATTCAGTTTACAGCTATCAGTGATTGGCAGCGACCAGTGATTCAAGTTATATTGTTTCTGTTATAACATTGTTAGCCCATATCTACTGGAAATAGCCTTGGCTCTGCTGCCAACCAGGAATTGTATGGATTGTATACGCTTTGTCTGTCATTTATCTTCTGTATTATACAATTCCGAAATAAAACACTTAACCTAACCTGATCCTTCGCTATCCTCTGGATGTCACACCCATCCATGTCGTCATGTCTAGAGAATACCGCTCTGCTGTTAAACGCGAGAGTCCAGTGTCCTGTCTAACTTGGTCACTCCACCTCTTCTGCGGCCTTCCTCGTTTTCTTTGTCCTTTAATGTCTGCCGCGAAAGTTTTTTTTATGAGGTTTTCATTTGGCATTCAGGGGTGAATTTTTCATCTCTGATGTGGCTATTTCGTAATCTGTCTGCCCAAGTAACTCCTCTGATAGCCCGCAATGCATCTCAAAAACTCCAAGAGACTGCGTCTCTTGCGATTAGTGTCCAGGTGTATGTACCATACATTGCTATAGGCAGCATAAGGGCCCCAAACAGTATGGCTCTCATTCTTATTGAGATGCTTCTGTTTGAAAATATGTTGTTTCTGAGTCTATCAAATGCTGCTGATGCTAAATATATTCGCCTGTCGACGTCAGTAGTAAAAATGTGATCACATTATTACTATTAACGCCCCTCACTGTAGAAGGTACTAGGCTGCCTAAGAAGCAGAACAATCTCACTGTCTCGAGTTCTTCATTTTCCAGGATGACATGCTTATCTAATGAGGTGATTACTTTGTATTTGGGGAGGTTGATTTCCATACATAATTTGTTACAGGCTGCTTGCAGGTCTTCAGTTGCAATATGTTGTTTTTCGAATATGATATATTAGTGTTGTGTTGTCAGAATACCTAATGTCAAAACTGAGGTCTGTATCTAGTTTGAACTCCTTAGGTAGACTCTTAAGGTAAGCTATGACAAACCTGAGAAACAAATTGAACAGGATACATGTTAGTAGACAGCCCTGCCTCACTCCTATTTCAACTTTGAACCAACCAGTCAACTGACCATTGACGGTAACAGCACATTTAACATTCTCGTACATGACCTCAATCAGTGATATCATGCTTGGGTCCATCCCGATAGATCTCAGCATCTTCCATAATGCACCAATCCAAATGGTGTCAAATGCGGCTTTGAAGTCCACAAAATTGAAATATAATGGGATATTGTGTTCATTTGCCTTTCTATGATCTGGCGCACAATGAAGACAGCACATATCCTTCTTCTGTTTCTCCTGAATTCAAATTGCTGTTTTTACAGGTGTCCATCAATTGTGTCTTCTATTCTTGCGAGTATCATCTTACAAAACACTTCTTCAGGAATGGAGATTAAGCTAATTGCTCTGTAGTTTGACGGTGTTAACCTGCATCTTTTCTTGTGGGCAGGGTTGGTCATACTCCTACACCAATATGTTGATAATATGTCTTTTTTCTCCACCTGTTTTGAGGACTTCGGAGGTTGTGCAATCTGCAACAGGCGCGTTCCTTGATTTCATTGTTGCAATAACTATCTTCTAAACAGAATGGGCATCCAACTGATCCACGCATGTTATTTGGAATACTGTCACCTGTTTCCTCTGTTTTTGACCAATTTGTATAACGATGTTTCTGGAAGTAGATTTCGCAACATTTTAAGACCTCAGCTGGAACCGTTTTCAGGTTTCCGTCATGCACTATCCTTTGCAGCCGTCAGGAGGTTTTCAAGGTGGGTGACTGGCCGCAGGAGATAGAGCGCTTTCACAACTTTTCGGACTTTGTGAAAGTGCTAGATGGAGGTTGCTTAGCTGCTGTTAGTTTCATAACTTAAAACAGAAATCGACGCACATTACGCCTCAGTGTCACGGCGTGCCTGTGGAGCAGGGTGCATTACGTAACAACGTCTGGCACTGGCAAACAACGCCGGACAGTGGAACTGTAGACACCCACTTGTTATTGCGTTCCGCATGACTGCGTTTGCATTTGGCATACGATATGCCGAAGTCGCGTAGATCAACCAAGAAAATCAATTATTTCTAAGACTAATTGCAGCACTCAACGATTCAGCAGTGCTAAAAAAAGAAACAGGTTCTCTTTCAGGGTGAACTCGCCAAAGAGATTCGTGAATTGAGACAAACGTTCACAAATTTTCAATAACAACTAAAATTAATGAAAAAATTGTAAAATTGCACTGCTTGAAGATAAGGTTACTCATCTCCAGAACCAAATTGATGACAACGAACAATATGGCCGTAGGGCAAACCTACGTTTCAGTGGCATTGAGGAGACACGCCATGGGGAGGATCTCGAGTCAAAGGTCATCGAAAAAATTAGTCCTGCTGTATTGCCCAGCGAGTTTGAACGGGTACACAGAATTGGTCGCAAAACGGACACCACCACCCGGCCGCGACCCGTAATCGCCCGCTTCAAATCGGAGAAGACACGCGACAGAGTGTTTCAGTCTAGAGATTCACTTAAACGAAAGAATGAACGAGTAGCCGAGCGAAGTTTGAAGATCTTCATAAATGAAGATTTGACAACTATGCGCTCAAAGTTGGCTTACGCAACAAGTGTTGAAAAAGGCAAACAAAATCAGAGACGTACAATGGGAACATTGTAATCAAGGATGTCAACAACGTGATTCACAGGATATACACCTCAAATGAGCTGGATATGTACCAATGGCATGCAAAGCATAGCAGCAAATGTCGGTGATAATGATTTGAACAATACATTTTTGTTCACGTGACATTTCTGGCTGACACGAAATCTAGTTCTGCGATTTGTAATGTCTGCTTTAGGAACTATATGTATGTAAATAAGTTGGTTAAAAGGTACCTGCTTTTGTATTAACGTACGTTTACTTTCAATATCTTGTTTTGCTATTTGCAGTATTCCCTATATCAACTTTTTTCAATCTCTTAGTGCAATTTGTAACTCATTTGTGTTGTGACTTGTTATTCGTTTTCTGTTTAATGTTTATTTATTTAAATGACTTTGTATTTGTTATAATATAATACCATATGCAGTTATATATGTTTTAATGTGTAAACATGCATTATAATGCATTAGCATTTGCAATATCTGCTATAGGAACTATATGTATGTAAATAAGTTGGTTAAAAGGTACCAGCTTTTGTATTAACGTACGTTTAGTTTCAATATCTTGTTTTGCTATTTGCAGTATTCCCTATAAATATTTTTGTATTTCTTGTGTTGAGACTTGTGATTCATTTTCTGTTTAATGTTATTATTTATTGTCCACACATGATATTTGTTATAATATAATAACCTTTTTGCATTGTTTCCATTTATGTATGTTGGAAATGTATTGGTTAAAATGCATTAGAATGCAATAGCTCCTAGTAACTCAACACTAAAAGCACACGCTCTTACTGAAACATTACTGTACATCGAAAATATGCTGATCTCATTAAAATTTTTAATACACTGAAAAGATAACTGATTAAGCTTTTCTTCAAATTACAGGTGGTATTGCAAATAATTGTCTAAATAATATTTTAAACATCAGTAATACTATTGATGAAAATAGTGAAGTGCCAACAATACGCCTATCGTCATATTATGATTTTGAGAAAAAAAATTTATTAGTCCAAAACAATAATAAACATTTCAATATCCTAAGCTCAAATATACAGTCCATTAACGCAAAGTTGAGTGAACTCGAGGCATTTGTAAATGACTTATCTTCCCATATATTATCTTTAGCATAATATGTCTACAAGAGAGCTGGCTATCTGATGATGACGACTTATCACTAATTCAATTAAATGGAAATGGAAAAGTTGCAGTACTAAAGGGGGGGGGGGTATTAAAATTAGTAGATAAACACTTTGATTATAAAGTAAAGATGAAATTAAATATGTATGAACAATGGGAGGGACAAATAATACAAGTAAATGGAGGAGGCTTATCACAGACAGTCACTATTGGAAATATATACCGACCTCCAAGGCCCTTAACTGAAAACTATAACGAATTTATAAATGAATTTACAATGGCCATATCATCTATGCAACATCATCA
Source organism: Escarpia spicata (assembly GCA_963995525.1). Classification (NCBI taxonomy): domain Eukaryota; kingdom Metazoa; phylum Annelida; class Polychaeta; order Sabellida; family Siboglinidae; genus Escarpia; species Escarpia spicata. The sequence goes on from OZ023211.1 coordinate 3,668,441, forward strand.
AAGCAACATCCTTATTCTTGCAGGGACTACAATATAAATATGCTAAAAATAAACGAGCAAGAACACTGTAGCACTTTCTTTGACATGTTAACTTCATTTAGTCTCTTCCCCAAAATTACTCTTCCTAAAAGGTTAACAACATGTACTTGTACACTTATTGATAATTTTTTGGTAATTTAACAAACCACATTTTGCAAAACACAGCAGGAATATTAAATAAAAATCTGATCATCAACCTTATTTTATGCTTATAGACACTGCTCTAAAAGAGGAATATCCTACAAAATGTATACGAGTTAGTGTACAAAATAACGAGGCTATGTTGAAAGTAAAAAATGATATAATATCTTCTGAAATACATAACAAATTAAATACAAGTTCAAATGCTGATCCAAACCATAATTATAACGTTATCATCAATGAAATAAATCAAGCTAAATATATATATATATATATGACTAGCAAATTAGTAAAATTTAATCAATATAAACATAACAAGTCTACGTGGATAACTCAAGGCTTGTTAACCTCATTAGGATACAGAGACAAACTTTACAAACAATTAAAACTAACAAACCCTGAATCTTCCGAATATGGCATATTATTGATTAATCTAAAAAACATACAATAGTATTTTGAAAAGAAGTTTTCGCAAAGAAAAGCTATTATATTTTGACAAATGTTTTAATCAGGGAATATTCCAGTGGTTAATATTTGATTTGTTAATAAAGTTAAAGATTTGGTTAGAGCAGGTTCAAGCATTTTTAGCAGTTTGGTGGAGAGACAATCACATCCACAGCTACTTTTGTTGGGTAGATTAATTATTGTTCTTTTTATGGTATCTTCTTCAACGTATTTAAATGTACAATTTCAGTTTACTATGTATTTAGATAATATGAATGATCACAAATACCTTTGTATTTAGTATCATTTGCCACATCACTACCTATATTGGTAAATAATGTATTGAATTTATTTGAAATTTGTAATTTGTCTGCCACAATAGAATCGGATTCTTTAAAATATTTTGGAAATTATTTATTAATTTTATGATTAGACAGGATTTAATTTATAGTTTTCCAAGTGTTTTTTATATTAAATCCCATTGACCATTTAATTTTAATTGACAAATTGAAATACTATGGTATACTTGGAACAAATCTGAACTTATTCAGCATTTACCTACCAAACCCTAAACAATATAAGGAAATTGACAATATAAAATCAAATATGTTATCAATAACAACAGGTATACCACAAGGCTCAATCTTAGGACCCTTGTTATTCATCATATATATCAATTTTGCACAAGCCAGTAAAATGTTTAATTTCATAATTTATGCCGATGATATAACTCTATCAAGTATACTAAACACTTTCAACGATAACATATATGACGGAAATTTAGAATCTGTAATAAATAAAGAACTTTAAAAAATAAATGAATGGCTAAAAATAGATAACGTATCGCTAAACATAGCAAAATCTAAATACATGACATTTCAAAAGGCAAAGAAATATATACAGACACTTACTCTGAAGATAGACAATGTAAATATTGAACAAGTCAAAGAATTTAACTTTTTGGGTTTAATTATAGATACAAATCTAAACTGGAAAAAAACACTGAAAACATATCAAATGTTTGTTCTAAAAAAATTGCGTTTTAAACAAATTGAAACATGTGTTACCTCTCCATATTAAAATAATATTATGTAATTCTTTAATAGTGCCACACATTAATTATTGCATCATGGGATGGGGCTTTCAATCAAATATAATAATAAAACTTAAAAAAAGCCCTAAGAATTATTACCTTAAGTAATTATATTTCCCACACCGAACCACTTCACAAAAAACTCAACTTGTTAAAAGTAGATGACATCCTTAAATTACAACAATTAAAATTTTACTATAAATATTTACACAATGACTTACCAGTTTATTTACAAAACTGGAGGATAATGTTTAACTATGAGGTACATAATCATGATACAAGAGTCAAGAATAAAATATACACTTATAAAATTAAACATAAATTTGCAAAGAAGTGTCGTAGGCATAATTTGCCACTTGTATTAAGTAACATTCCCAATATAGTCAAAGAAAAGCTTAGTACACATAGTTCACAAGGATTTGCCAAGTATGTTAAACTTAATTGTTTAAAAAATTATCAAGTAACATGCACAAGGCAAAATTGCTATACATGTATGCAAAATTAAGAACCGACAACCACCTGTCAACTTGATACAGTACAAAACAGTGCCTTAACGACAAACACAATAATCATGTAATCTTACTCACACTATACACATGCATATATATTATGTTTTTTCTTCATATTTGTCCGGAAGAATTTGATTTCGGTAATGTATTGATTCAGTTAAAATTTTATTACAAAAGGTGGCTCCCCGTTAGCGACTACCATAGTCTTAGAGGAATCTCCTGACCCAACTTTTTGTTATTTATCATGCATTATACCATGTTTACCATAAGGTTATATATTTGTATTATTTTTTTGACATGGATGTATTGTATGTGTTATTTGAAATGTCTGGGTCAAATAAAACAAATTCTTCTTCTTCTTCTTTAAGTCCTGTTCCATATGTTCTATGTTTTCCTCAAGCTCTTTTCTTTTGTGAATTCGCATTGCCTTCTTCACTAGTCTCTTTGTTCTTGTCTCAGTATAACAATGTATAACAAATATCTCGCTTGACATGTTCTTCAAATATTCTATGCGGGCTTTTTTCCTTTTCTCACACTCAGTAGCTATAACTGATGCAGACTTGTCTATCTCTTTTCTGTGTCTGAAGTCAACCACATCAACAAGACCCAATAGTAGTTCAAAGGCTCCACCAATCTTGATCTAGAATATCTGGTTTGTGTTTTAATTTTGAAGCTTATCCACATAATATCTTTTCACTACCTATCTCTGTGATTGTGAAGTACAGGGTTTGATGTATATGTGTGCGATGACAAGGACGTAATCTCATCCAAGTTCTGATGATCGGTACGTTCTACAATTATTTAGCTGGCCTTTTAATTTGTTATGGACAAGAATGTAGTCTATTTGATTTAAAGTTCGTCCATCTGATGATATCCATGTGGCTCTGCTGGTATTGGAATGTCGAAGTACAATGCTGACAACGACCAGGTCATTTATTGCACAAAACTGAAGTAGTTGTTGCCCTCTGTTATTGGCATGACCGAGTCCAAAGTCCCCAAACGTTTCTGGCCAGAAATAGTATTGGTCATCGCCTACTTTTGCATTGAAATCGCCTTGTGCTTGCAGTTCTTTTTGATGGCACTGATCTTCAACTGCAATAGGTCAAGGACGTCTTGGTAGTGAGCATCGGGATAAGAACAGACTCGTGCGTATACCTGGATGATGTTTCGGATACCAGTTCTGGTTTTGTCCCTTACACTGACCATCCTCGGAGACACGGCCTCGTAGGACAACAGGCCGTTAGCATACTCAGATGAGAGGATTAGTGCCACACCTTGTCTGTTGATACAATCACCTCTTCCAGAGTGAATAAATGTGTATCCATTTTGTTTGAATGTTGCATCCATGTCACTACACTACAGTGCGTTTTGGATATGCATGCTATGTCGATATTGAATTTATTTAATTCGTCTAGGAGCAACTCGAGTTTTCCTTCTTAGTGTAGTGTCCTTATGTTCCATGTCGCGATGGACATCTTTGTTTTCTTTATCTTCTGAATGTTTCTGTGGATGTTGGCAGCAGATCCTTGACCGAAAGATTATTAGCACCCAGTATGCCACACCGCTGTCCAGTGTGTGGCAAGCCCGGGACTAAGGACCGTTTTTGTCTTTGTGCTCGCATCATTTGGGTATGATTGATCCTAGAGGATCATAGTTGTATACGATGGGCACTTGCTAGGGCATCCCAAAGTTGTCGATACCGTTGGCTTTTAAAATAGCTCTTCCTCCCATGGTTGGCATTTCCTCCATCCTGGGACCCACTACCTTCCTCATGATGCACCTCCGCTATAGGACCGTTGGCACTTTCGTGAGATAGTCCCGTTTGCCTGTTCCGGTGAACATTCCGTTTCTTGAACATGATGGCCGTTGAATTACTTGGAATTTCATCCGCCTACATGGGTTTGATTTTTTAGTTTGCCTTCTCCTAGATTAATTGCTTGACACCGCTTGCGAACTTCATCCGCCCTTACTATTTGCCCAGTGAATGGATTAGTACAGCATCGGAACGTGTCCACACACAGGTGAGCCCTGCACATTGACTTAAGTGGCTCCAGTCCCTAAGGCGCCCCGGTCCCTAACGGATTAAACTGATTAGCTTGGGGCCGCAAGGTGCATACTATAGTATCCATGGTGTACCTCGGGGAGGATAAGTTAGAGTATTGTCTATGGAGAGGTTATGTACATGCAGAGAATACTTGCGTAATCGGCTCCCTTTTCTCTCCCATACAGTGGAATTAGCTGGTGGCTGACGCTGAAAGCGAATAGCATGCACTACAGATTCCTTACCACACTACGAAAGTACAGTAGACTCATCACACAGACCTGTGTTAACACACCACATCACCGTGTTTGGAATAATCATCAATAAATATACATAATATGTTGTGTCCTGTTTGCATGGTCTATTGTTTGTTGTACGTAAACAGTTGTTCAGAAGCGCACATGTCAACACTTCGTCATTTGTACTGAGTCTCCGTCATTTCGACACTGTCGTTGAATTCTTTTCTGAATATTGGGGAAAACGGCTTGAACCCACATTTACCGAATTTTATGGATGGACCGCACCATTATTTAGCACCAAAATGACGTCACCGATTCTGTATGTAGCTTATGCTGCGTTCCAATCTTCTCGTGTATACAGTGACCACAACATGTTGAAGTCGAAAGTTCAGAAGCAGCCCGACTTCATCACTGGTAAATTTATGCAACTGGTTCAAGACGGCGTCATGAAGTCGTGTCCACAATAAACAGTCGTGTTCACAATGACAACTATGCTTCCATTTGCCCATTACGACATGTTATTGAACAAATGCATACTTTTTGGTGATTGTGTGCATTTAGGCATCTTTTCAGATACAAATCTTTATCGAACTGTTTTGAAATAACAACAGCGTTTTTATGACAAGCGATAATCCGTTGTATCTCGTTTTAACTCCTATGCCTTACATAATTGTTAATCATGTTATGTAATCAATATGTTACATTTCGTATTTTAATATGTACTGAGAATACGGATATGAATGACATAAAAGTAGTCTACTGAATAATCATTTACTATGTTAAATTGACTACTTGCAGTAAATATTCTCTTCCCGTGAGTAGTATATGGGCGCGCGCGCCGCCCTTCCCTGAAGGGCGGCGGCGAGGGCGGGTGGGGACGGCGACGGTGGGTGGGTGCATGGGTGCGTGCATGCGTGTAAGGCTAGGACACCACAGTAGAACTCACAAAATGTCACTCTTTTGATAGTAGAACTCACAAAATACGTACATACACATACATACATACATGATGTAGTGATGTGATGAGATGATGTGATGTAGTGATGAGATGATATGATGTAGTGATGTGATGAGATGATATGATGTTGTGATGTGATGTAGTGATGTAATCAGATGATATGATGTAGTGATGTGATGCACTGATGTAATGAGTTGATATGATGTAGTGATGTGATGCGATGATATGATGTAGTGATGCGATGACATGATGTAGTGAATGTGATGAGATGATATGATGTAGTGATGCGATGAGATGATATGCTATGTTGTGATGCTGTATTGTGATGTAATCATGTATTGATGTGATGTAGTGGTGATGTGATGCTGTGCTGTGGTATTGTACTGGAGGATGTGATGTGGTGCTGTGATGTGATGCTGTGTTGTGATGTAGTGCCTTGGTGTTACAGTAGAGGATGCGGAGGACGTAGAGGAGGAGGACACCCTCAAGAGCCTCGCCTTCCTTCTCGAGAAGGTCGAAGGCTGCTCGGTGAGTCGTGTCACGTGATGGTTCTTATACACAGGGGGCAGCCATAAAGTATGTCACACTGGTGATGTGACGAAGTGTTACATAGGAATGGGGGTCTTGTGGCAAAGTGTTACGTGGGAGTGGGGGTCTTGTGACAAAGTGTTACATGGGAGTGGGGGTCTTGTGACAAAGTGTTACATGGAATTGGGGGTCTTTGAGCAATAGTGACATAGTGGTACATGGGAGTGGGGGTCTTGTGACAAAGTGTTACATGAGAGTGGGGGTCTTTGGGCAATAGTGACAAAGTGGTACATGGGAGTGGGGGTCTTTGGGCAATAGTGACAACGTGTTACTTGGGAGTGGGGGTCTTTGGGCAATAGTGACATAGTGGTACATGGGAGTGGGGGTCTTGTAACAAAGTGTTATATGGGAGTGTGGGTCTTTGGGCAATAGTGACAGTGTTACATGGGAGTGGGGGTCTTTGGGCAATAGTGACAAGGGGGAGTGGGGGTCTTTGGGCAATAGTGACAAAGTGGTACATGGGAGTGTGGGTCTTTGGGCAATAGTGACAGTGTTACATGGGGGTGGGGTCTTTGGGCAATAGTGACAAAGTGGTACATGGGAGTGGGGGTCTTTGGGCAATAGTGACAACGTGTTACATGGGAGTGTGGGTCTTTGGTCAATAGTGACAATGTTACATGGGGGTGGGGTCTTTGGACAATAGTGACAAAGTGTTACATGGGAGTGGGGGTCTTTGGGCAATAGTGACAAAGGTTACATGGGAGTGGGGGACTTTGGTCAATAGTGACACAAAGTGTTACATTCGAGTGGGGAACTTTGGACAATAGTCACAAAGGTTACATGGGAGTGGGGTCTTTGGGCAATAGTGACACAAAGTGTTATATTGGAGTGGAGGTCTTTGGGCAATAGTGACACAAAGTGTTACATGGGAGTGGTGTGTCTTTGGGCAATCACGACAAAGTGTTACAAGGGAGACATGACATTTCGGACAATGCATGACAGAATGAATGTGTCATCAGTTTCAATTTTTTAGGCATCATAATAAATAACCATTTAAACTGGCAGTCATACAAACAATATAGCAAATAAAATATCCTTACTACTTACACTTCTTTCCTCCAGGGGGTAGATCACGTGGAGACGGGCACCATCTTAAAATTTCCCCATGGGTGCTCCAGCCCAGAGTGATATATATCAGCAGACTCGGTCTACGTCAATTAGCCTTTAATATTCCCTCATTACTCCTTCATTACCCGCCAGGTGGTACTACTTCCACTAGGAGGTCGGTCCCGTGACAGGCTAATTCCCCCTCAGGAGCAGACACTAGCTCCTTCACTTTCCGCCAAGCTAGACCATATATGGAAGGCAAACATGTAACAAGCTACTCCATGTACGGAAGGCAAACTTGTAACAAGCTAGACCATGTATGAAAGGCAGACCTGTAACAAGCTAGTCCATGTATGGAAGGTAAACATGTAACAAGCTAGTCCATGTACGGAAGGTATACATGTAACAAGCTAGACCATGTACGGAAGGCCAACATGTAACAAGCTAGTCCATGTACGGAAGGCAGACATGTAACAGGCTAGACCATGTATGAAAGGCAAACATGTAACAAGTTAGACCATATATGGAAGGCAGACATGTAACAAACTAAACCATGTACGGAAGGCATACATGTAACAAGCTAGTCCGTGTATGGAAGGCAAACATGTAACAAGCTAGACCATGTATGGAAGGCAAACATGTAAAAAGCTAGTCCGTGTATGGAAGGTAAACATGTAACAAGCTATACCATTTATGGATAGCAAACAGGTAACAAGCTAGTCCATGTATGGAAGGCAGACATGTAACAAGCAAGACCATGTACGGAAGGCAAACATGTAACAAGCTAGACCATGTATGGAAGGCAAACTTGTAACAAGCTAGACCATGTACGGAAGGCCAACATGTAAAAAGCTAGTCCATGTATGGATAGCAAACAGGTATCAAGCTAGTCCATGTATGGAAGGCAGACGTGTAACAAGCTAGACCATGTACGGAAGGCAAACATGTAACAAGCTCGATCATGTATGGAAGGCAAACTTGTAACAAGCTAGACCATGTACGGAAGGCCAACATGTAACAAGCTAGTCCATGTACGGAAGGCAGTCATGTAACAGACTAGACCATGTATGGAAGGCAGACATGTAACAAGCTAGACCATGTATGGAAGGCAGACATGTAACAAGCTAGACCATGTATGGAAGGCAACCATGTAACAAGCTAGACCATGTATGGAAGGCAGACATGTAGCAAGTTAGACCATATATGGAAGGCAGACATGTAACAAGCCAGACCATGTATAGAAGGCAAACACGTAACAAGCTAGTCCGTGTATGGAAGGCAAACATGTAACAAGCTCGACCATGTATGGATAGCAAACAGGTAACAAGCTAGTCCATGTATGGAAGGCAGACATGTAACAAGCTAGACCATGTACAGAAGGCAAACATGTAGCAAGCTAGACCATGGATGGAAGGGAAACATGTAACAAGTTAGTCCATGTATGAAAGACAAATATGTAACAAGGTAGACCGTGCATGGAAGGCAAACATGTAACATGCTAGTCCATGTATGGAAGGTCAACATGTAACAAACTAGACCATGTACGAAAGGCAAACATGTAACAGGCTAGACCATGTATGGATGACAAACATGTAACAAGGTAGACCATGTATGGAAGGCAAACATGTAACAAGCTAGTCCATGTATGGAAGGTCAACATGTAACAAGCTAGACCATGTATGAAAGGCAAACATGTAACAAGCTAGACCATATATGGAAGGGAGACATGTAACAAGCTAAACCATGTACGGAAGGCAAACATGTAACAAGCTAGTCCGTGTATGGAAGGCAAACATGTAACAAGCTAGACCATGTATGGAAGGCAAACATGTCACAAGTTAGATCATGTATGGAAGGCAGACATGTAGCAAGCTAGACCATGTATGGAAGGCAGACATGTAACAAGCCAGACCATGTATGGAAGGCAAACATGTAACAAGCTAGTCCGTGTATGGAAGGTAAACATGTAGCAAGTTAGACCATGTATGAAAGGCAGACATGTAACAAGCCAGACCATGTATAGAAGGCAAACACGTAACAAGCTAGTCCGTGTATGGAAGGCAAACATGTAACAAGCTCGACCATGTATGGATAGCAAACAGGTACCAAGCTAGTCCATGTATGGAAGGCAGACATGTAACAAGCTAGACCATGTACAGAAGGCAAACATGTAGCAAGCTAGACCATGGATGGAAGGGAAACATGTAACAAGTTAGTCCATGTATGAAAGACAAATATGTAACAAGGTAGACCGTGCATGGAAGGCAAACATGTAACATGCTAGTTCATGTATGGAAGGTCAACATGTAACAAACTAGACCATATACGAAAGGCAAACATGTAACAGGCTAGACCATGTATGGATGGCAAACATGTAACAAGGTAGACCATGTATGGAAGGCAAACATGTAACAAGCTAGTCCATGTATGGAAGGTCAACATGTAACAAGCTAGACCATGTACGAAAGGCAAACATGTAACAAGCTAGATCATGTATGGAAGGCAAACATGTAACAAACTAGACCATGTATGGAAGGTAGACATGTAACAAGCTAGACCGTGTATGGAAGGCAAACATGTAACAAGCTAGACCATGTATGGAAGGCAGACATGTAACAGGCTAGACCATGTACGGAATGCACCCGCTAATGAGCACCTGTGACACAAGATGTATATGACAGTTTGAAGAATGAGAATTGTGGTAAGTAAACTGTTGGAAGTTGGAACACGTGTATGGATGGACGTAGCGTAGTGGCTTCTCGTGAGTGTCGAGTCACGCGGCTTATCTCATACTGCACCCGCTAACGAGCACGGGTAGAGAGCGGAGTTCAACTCGTGACTCCATTGTCTGTACTGTCTCGTGATTGAAAAGACATAACGCCTCTATCGGGTTTGCGTATATAAACCTAACAAAACTCTAGTGGAGCATATTACTTTCTACCGACTTCGAACAACGCAACTTCACTCCGACTGCTGAAGATGGCGAGCGCTCATGACAAGGCATGTCCCGAGGACAAGATGAATATTATACGTCTCCAATAAGTAAGTGCTGCAAACTTTGTATTTTATCGCTTGACATACGCTTGACCTCCCAAGTATTTCCTCGCCTTCTCTGCCTTCCTATCCTCCTCTGTATCCCTCTCCTCTCTTCCCTCGCCTTCTCTGCCTTCCTATCCTCCCCTGTCTCCCACTCCTCTCTTTCTTCGCCTTCTCTGCCTTCCTATCCAAAACTCTAGTGGAGCATATTACTTTCTACCGACTTCGAACAACGCAACTTCACTCCGACTGCTGAAGATGGCGAGCGCTCATGACAAGGCATGTCCCGAGGACAAGATGAATATTATACGTCTCCAATAAGTAAGTGTGTACATTATTAATAACCTAATTCTGTTCTCGGTGATTATTTATTCATAGACGTTCCCCGTTAGTTCTAACAGGATGTTTACATAGTAAACATAGTTGCAGGACGGGAAGTGTGGGTCATAAGACACTTCTTTAACAGGATATTGCATAATTAAAAATAATTGACTGTTTTCAAGATTTCGTTTATGCATTCAGTTTTAATTCCTATTCATAGACGAGCTAGTTCTGACCTAGTTCTGGTCTGGCTGACTTCCTCTCGTCCGTCCACGCGCTCAAAATAACTTGTGGTTGCCTAGCAACGCTGTGTCTGGTTATAACACTGTATGTGTGTAAGATTTAAGGTCTCATTGGTATAGTTTTAAAAGTTTTAATATTTATCTTACAGAGAAGAAGAGCTCCGAGACGAGCATCATTGGTACTTCTACCAAACTCTCGAGGAGTTAAAAAAACGTCCGCTTGTACTACCACCATCACCGTGGTATGATATTAGCCCGCCTGCGTTGCCGCCTCCTATGGACAATTGGGTATATGGAGATATGGTCGACGATGGATATTTCGACGATGAGTAAACAAAGACTTTCATCATCATCATACTTGCGGTTACTAAAACACGGTTTCATATACTCATTATTACGCTTGTATCTTTAGTCAATAAAATTCGTGTGCACACGTATACTTTGGTGTTTCGTTCGTTATTTCATACACGCGCATTCATACACACACACACACACACACGCACCCCTCCGTCACCGGAGGCACTTGCCCGCCCGTTCTGTCCGCCTGCCCGCCCGTCCTACCCGCCCGAGTCGCTAGACGGCGCTACATGGGTAAACAGGAAACGGAAGTACATCATGGAAAATGTCCTTAGGTCAGCTAACATTTTTATACTTACCTTACAGAGAAGAAGAGCTCCAGGAGGAGCATTTTCCTGTCTTTAATAAGATGGCCGGGATGTTGCATCTATTTTTACGGACTAGTTTAGTGAGGACAAAGAAAGACAGGATATACATCCTTTAACTGGTTCGTTAAAAAGAGGAAGACTAATCCGAGACGGAACGTCACAAGACGCCCTGATAAAACTAACGTAGTTACTGTTACACCGAGGGAACTAATTAGGTGTCTCGTTATGACACAGGATGTTGACTGGCTATCTTGAAAGTTCGTGTGTTAAGTTTTCAAATCATTTCATAACACAACAACAACAAAACAAGATGGCTGAACGTGGAGTTATACCCTGGATTAAAATACGAGAGGAATGGAAAGAGAAACAGAGAGAAATAGAAAGGAAGATGTGAGTATCTATTATTATTATTATTATTTACTTTGATGTCAAGTAATTACACAGTGTTCTTAGAAGTTGTTTATATTTAACCGCTAGTTCTGACACATATATGAAAAGTATATAGTTACCCGGGTTCTCGTGTCCAACAGATAGGTTATAGATGCTGACCAAGATGACACTGTACAAGACGATAACCTATCATTATTCATTTATCATATTTAACAGTTGTCTATCATCTTTTTTTAAGCGCTGCTCGAGAAGGAGCTACAGATGATGAAGAATACGAGGAAGAGGAGGAAAAAGAAGAAGACACAGAGGATTATAAAGAATCAACAAAAGAATCGGACTTAGAGTGCACGTAAGTGTTCAAATTATTATTATTATTATTATTATTATATATTGTCTCACTCTAGGTTGGTTGGTTGGTTGGTTGGTTAGGACTGTGTACTTTTATATTTTTATATACCCATATACTACTCCCGTGGGTGGCTCTCACGCTAGCGGCTTTTGAGCCTTAGTGAGAGTCTCCCGACATAGACTAACTATTGTAAAAATGTGTGTTGCAATGTGTGCTTTTGTTTGTTTATTGTCGAATAAATTGTTCCAATTCCAATACTGGTTCATGTTACATTAACAAAATATTAATATATAATTTATTTAGACAAACAAATTATTTCGGGATAAAAATAAATTTCACTATATGACCGCAGTCGGCTGATGCCTGGCTCTTTCTCTGTATTTTAATTTGTTCTGATGTATAATTCATAAAAGTGGCAACGCCATAACACAATTAACACAGCTACAATAAACCAATAAACTAAACGTCGACAACTGTTTTCTGGCTTCCGCAATGCTCAAACAGGCCTGTAACCAAGGGGGGGGGTTCCTTTTTTGTGAACCCCCTTTCTCCAAAATGTGAACCCCCTCAAAATTTCATCTTTAAAATGTGACCCACTAATTGTATCTCATGTTTCTCAAAAAGCGTTAACCCCCGTCCGAAAAGTTGCTGGATAGTGTTCAGGCATTGCAGTGAATGCCAAGAAAGCCTGATTTGTACAGATGTTAAAGGGAGAACCCTTATCTATTAAGTGATCTTTAGTGATTAGTATAGGAGCCTGGCTGAGGGCTCTGGCATGCGTGAAAAGGGCAGTCACTAAAGGAATGTGTGTCAAAGGACCATTGCATCCAATTAGCCATGCAGAAGGACGTCACACTATCCTAGGGTCTCCTGTTATATTATGTAATAATAATGTATATTATGGGGTAACAAATACACAAGAAGCCAGTTTTCCACCAAACGTAAAATTATGAGGAACTTTTGCACATCAAATCAGATCAATATAATGTATTAATTGAGTGAAAACCAGATTGTAAATGTTTAACAGTTTATTCTGAAAAATAACTTGGACACACCCACACTCCTCAGTGCCTCGTTTATTATATTAATATGAATGTATTCAAAACAATTACACACACGGGCGAAGGATTTCTAGTAATTGATTCAGTTGTATTAACAATATACTATCAGTGCGTATTGGCTTTTATGAATACAATTGTGTGTAAATTAGGTTTAATAAGGCAACAGAATGGGACCAATCTTCACAGACCACATATGAGTTCAACTTTGTCTGAAAACGCACCCCCAAAACAACCTCGTTATGGGCTTGCTGGGGATGGTAATGTGGCGGTCCGCCAATCTCACACCCACCTCATTGTTCTTCCAGTTAGAAATGTAAACTTTTGTATTATAAGCCCCCACGTGAACTTGTGGCGCCCCCTGGTGTCTGAATTGATAACATGTGAACCCTCCATTGTGAAAAGCTCGCTACGGACTTGTAAAATCAGTGGAAACTAATTGTGCATGTCGCCAGTCGGCTCCACTCGCGCGGAATCTCGATACACTTACAGCCTACAGGCCCTATTGATGACGCGCCGGAACCTTCGATTGCTGCTCGCTTAATGGTCCACGGCAAGAAACCAGCCTCTGAGATAGCGGAGGTTTCATTGGAATCATCCACTTAGATCGTAGTTGTAAATGGTTAGTTTTATTACTATGCCTTTTAGATGCATAACACAAACAGTTGCCTTTTGTTTTCCTTTCAGTTTGTATACCAATATACAGCCTGAATATGTTTTAACGAGCATCGGAAAATGTGTTCTGGACTGTCATCTTTGTTGCGCATTCCGTTGCACCACTGGCCTCTTACCTTCGTTCGTACACATGCATGAGTTTGGCGGGAAAAATCTTAGGCTCGGATCATTGAGTATATCGGTGCAGAAATTTCGGAAAATACGTGGAAGGATTGAACAGATAAGTGTTGTTATTACGTAAATATAATTCGCAAACTATCCTTCTTCTTCCTTTTTTATGGCCAACATCAATATACTGATGATTATGTCGTATGGAGGTTGCAAAGATGACCAGCGCAGTTTTAAGATATCTTGAATGTGGGAAAGTGGGTACAGAGTATAGTAGGGGTAGGGCAGGTAGGGTAGATAGAGCAGGGGGTAGGGAATGAGAGGGGTAGGGTGTGGTATTTATAGGTAGGCTGCAAACCTGGATTTGAAACAGTCCAGGGATTCGGCCGTCATTACCTCCTGGGGCAGACTGTTCCATTCCGGAATTGTCCTCAGGAAGAACGACATCTGCCGGTACTGTGTCCTGCAATAGGGAATGTCATAGCTGCAAGTGTTGTTCTTCCTGGAGCTAAGCCTGCTGTCTGTTGGTTCTGGCAGATGGTATTTATGGAGGTGCGGCCATGGTGGAAAGTATAAAACATCTCCAGCCGAGCTATTTTGCGTCTCTGCTGCAGTGTGGGTCAGTCAAGGGAGTCATCACAGGATGTTTGATGGTGTCGGTTTGAGACCCATCTTGGTGCTCTGCGCTGCACTTTCTCTATGGTCTGGGTATCAGTTACAGTGTAAGGGTCCCACACTGTGGCTGCATATTTCAGAATCGGGCGAACGAGGACCTTGTAAGCGGTTTCTTTTGGTTTCTTGTTTCTGATCGTCAAGTTGCGCCGGAGGAAGCCGAGGGTCTTATTGCCTTTGTTTGTAGTGATGTTTATATGGGATCCCCATTTCAGGTTGTCTTGTAGGTTGACACCGATATATTTCATGGTGCTGACGTTCTCCAAAGCGTGTCCATGCAACTCATACGATGGTGTGATCTTATTCCTCTTGCGGGTGACACTCAACGTAGAGCATTTCTGCAGGTAATAATCAGACTTTGGATTTGATGCCTATGTGTAGGACGTTAATATACTCTAGGAATAGACTGGGGCCAAAGACTTAGCCTTGAGGGACTCCCGAGTCCACTGGCATGAAGTAAGATCTCTCTTCCTCCACAACCACTGCCTGCCGTCTGCCCTCCAGAAAGCTCTCGATGCACGCATTGAGGCGATGCCATAGCGACGTAGCTTGTGGACCAGCATGGGACCTAGCTGATCTTGTCGAAGGCTTTCGAGAAATCTAGGACAATGGTGTCCTCCTGGTGTCCTCTCTCTAGTTCTTCGGATGTTTCATCAACATACCACAGGAGCTGTGTCTCGCAGGACCGCCTGCGTCGGAAGCCATGCTGCTTTGGACAAAGGATGTTGTTCTTCTCGAGGAGCTATATGTTGTGCCTGGTGATGATGTGTTTCATTACCTTGCAGGCTATGCATGTGAGCGGGATGGGGCGGTAGTTGACAGCGTTGTATCGTTCTCCAAGAGAAGTGTGGTGTGGGCGGGGTTCCAGTGCTGTACAGGTTGCGGAAGAGCAGGGTAAGGGCTGGACTGATTTCCTCTGCGACTGTCTTTAGGAGCTTGGGTGTGATACCATCAGGGCCGCAGGCTTTTTTTGGGTCCAGCTTTAATAACAGCTTCTTCACTCCCTCTTCTGTGATGTTAATGTCTTCGCAGGCTGGATAGTCTGGGAGGTCTGGCTGTGGAGGGCAGCGCAGTTTAAACTCCTCAGCTGTAACGGTGTCTTTGGGGCTGAAGACAGAGCGAAACTGGTTGTTGAGAAGCTCGGCTTCTTAGTATATGTCCATATACCTATACTAAGAAACAGCTGTACATAAACGGTAGTCAGAGAAAATGTATTTGACGAAGTTAGTCGCAGGCTATAGCCAAAGCTTCCGTGGGTGATAATGTGAAAGTAGATCAACATCTGAGATGTAGTGATGGAAAACAAAATATTTAGCCCACATATATTGGACTACCTTAATAAAGAACAAGTTAGCAATAGAATATTGGGCCGTTTTGAAAACTGAGTTTGAGGGCATTATTGACAGATTTGTTTCCCTAAAAAGCAAAGGAAACGATCTAGGAAGAAACACCTTTCAAAGGAGGCTATTCGTTAAGATTGCTTACAAACAAATTATATGGAGAGTTTATAAAGACACTGGAAATAAAGAAGACTAGAACAACTACAGAGGCCCTTACCATAGCTACAGCCGAAATTAGAAAATATAAACGAACG
Source organism: Escarpia spicata (assembly GCA_963995525.1). Taxonomy (NCBI): domain Eukaryota; kingdom Metazoa; phylum Annelida; class Polychaeta; order Sabellida; family Siboglinidae; genus Escarpia; species Escarpia spicata. Next base: position 3,684,650 of record OZ023211.1, read on the forward strand.
TTTGAGCAAAAAATAGCGAATGATATTAAAAAGGGCAGCAAGAGTTTCTACGCTTATGTAAGGAGTAAACAGAAGGTTCGAGATAAAGTGGGACCACTTGAAAACAGCGCAGGAAACGTAACATCTGATTGGGCTTCAGTGTTTACCACAGAAGATATCAGTTCACTGCCAGTACCAGTTACTGTTATTTAAAATAAAATTGACAGCTATCTGGGGAGGGCGGGCTACACATAGTTGAACAAGTGTTGGACTCTCGATAAGCCAAAGGCTTCCTTGTCCGCAAGCCATCTGGAACTTGTAGTTCTGGACATATATATATATAAGACCAACCCAATCAACATTACTCCATAACAAGTATGTTTACAGTAACACCAGAAAACAAAATCATTAACGACTAACACGGAGACATTGAAGTTAAACATTGTAAATCACTTTATGTTTCCAGAGACATCAGTGACACGTAAACAAAAACAGAAAGCGACATTCTTCGTCAAGAAACCACGAGTTTGCCGGTCGTCACCGGGGCGGTTCTGGAACAAGCAACATAATACTTTTTAGATATGAGCATCGATGTATCTGTATCGTGAAAACATTTGTTTAGTATAAATTATGTTTGTCCGGGGTATGTTTACACTGCGAACTAGTTACCATTTAGTGTTCCACTACCAATCTTATTATAAACTGTATCAAATCCGGGCATACTCTTCCATAAAAGTGCAATTTATTGAAACAAGGTCCCAAAATGACAACTTTTTAACAAAAGTTTCTGTTAAATGGCAAAGTCTGATCAAATGTTTGGAAAGGGCACTGTCAATGGAAAAAAAACTATATTCAATATCAGAACAAATGCATTATTTATTGGACGGCAATTGAATGTTTCGCCCATATATACACGTACACACGCCCACACGTTTAAGGTGTTACATTTTTACGGTCCACTAAGCGGCCAGTTCCAAGGATTGCATTGATTCAGATGAGCCTAAACCAACATTGGTCGTGTTGCAATCGTTATGAAACCAGATTACATCAAGCTATGCAACTGGATCAGGATTTAGATTAAGTGTTACAGATGGCATGTATATGCATTTCACTCCTCTAGTACAAAAATAACAACTTTAGTCCACAACAATGTCCATAAAATATCCAAATGCGCTTTCACCGGCGTTGGCCGCCGCGGTGACGGGACCTGTGTAATTTATCATTCAATCAACTGTTATCCATTTCTATGTAAGATTAAATCAGGTCTATGAAACTTGAAGGTATAATATATGTGTTGATAATGCAGTATGTTAAGGTCCATTATTCTGACCTGTTAATAATATATAGTCGATTGTATTCACAACAACATGGGTTGTTTACAATGTGCTACGAGCACGTGGTGCCAGCCGCGGCATGGCGCAGGGAACATCCCGTTGCTTGTGTGGCACAATACAGAGTATATAATAATTCCACATCAGATGGTTTGGACATCATTGGTAGACTGACACTCATATTAAATGTGTAATGTGTTTACGCAATACCTTGATAATATACATGTACATATGTAAATGCTGTACTTATTTTTTTCTAGATGTAATACATTTTTATTTTTTCCAGGCATGTACAGAAAAGGACATCCATTGTGTTATTGCCCTCTCTCACTGCAAGCATTTGATAAAATGTTCAGCGAGTGTGCTATTGGAACATGCCAAAGTATAAAACATATGTGCGAGGTGTTTAAGAAATGTGAATGAAGAAAGTAAATACGTGTGGTTGTTCAAGCAGAGTCTTTATTATGTATATAAACCTATTTCTGTTGCGGTCGCCCATCTGTGTATTTGTTATTGATTCACAAAATGTGATTTAGTCCACAGGTCAAATCACAGGGTAAATATGAACTTTCGAGGAACAATACAACATCTTGAATACTGCACATTTTATTCAACATAAAGCATAGCTCCGGAAAAGTAGCAAACACATTTAATTCACATGACAACAAATTAGATTGGTAATTGAGTACGGTTTACTCCATATTTTGCACAATTGTGCATCCTCTGGCAGAACATGCAACGTATTAGTTTTCCTACTGTCAGCCACATATCCTGGTGTGATGTTGTCTGAATATAACAACGTTTTTTTATTTTTCTTGTATCTCCTAGGGATTTCTGTCATTTGTCTTGCAGCCATATATTCTGAAAATATAAATTGATAGAAAGTATTACTATGGTTACCATTGACATTGTTAATGTAAAGTTATACTGAGTTTAATAAATACTAAACACGATTCCAAATTTACATGTATGTGTATGTATAATCAGCATGCAGGAAACCGATATGTCAAATTTGACAGCCCGGTGTGAAAATGGATTCTCTCTCATTCACCAATTCTAATAATATTATGTAAATAGTTTACAAACACGGAAACTTTGTGGTCCCGGTTTGTTCCAACATAATCATATATTTGGGGTAACAAATATTTTTTTCTGAATAAAATAATAATTTATCTTCTTAAAATAGGCATATTCATGTAAACGTGCGTTAATCACTCTAGAATAGGCGTTTCTCAAATGGATTTACCCAACGACCCCCGCGTCCGGGTCGTCAGTCATCGCGGCACCCTACTACGCACACAGTGGAAAACATACGTAGGAATCGACGCCATTTTCATTTCCTAGTTGCGCACAACTTGTCGATTCGGGGTTTGGTCTTACACAGCTACTTTGTAAATTTACGGATATTTGCCCCTCATTTTCAGCCAAAACTCTATCAGATTCACGACGGATTCATGCAGCATTCTGGCTTCTGCATCACGGCGTAACTGCAGGAGTTCTCATTGGGTGTTTTCGTCCTCTACAACGTCAGTTTGACACAGAAATGGGTGTTGAATAAGAAAAACGATGACCAATGAAATTATCGCCCCAGTTCCATTTGGAGTTTGTGGAAGTGTGCACAAATCGTTTTTTTTATCTAGCTGAGATCCATCTCGGACTCTTCAACAAAGTGTGTCAGTGCATGTGGGGAAGGCGGCGAATCGGGACATCTCAACTTTTGTGACCCAAAGATAAAGTTTCTCTTTGAAAAGATGAATGTTTTCTGTTTCCTCCATGAGTATCATCTATCGTCCTTGCAGGAACATATTCAATATGTCGAGTCTGCCAAACCAAAAATGTACATCAAATACCCACAGAGTTCGGGAGCAACTTCATATTTTTCTTCCCCTCATGAATTGAGCCACCTCAGCTCGGAGAGCAAAAATGCGGTCAAGAACTTTGTCTTTGGCAAGTCTGCGCATTACCGTGCAGAGGAGAAGCATTTCTTATTCAGCCCCCATATTCTGGCACAGCAGATTAAACAGACGCGATCTTAAGGCGTTTGTTCAAAACTGCCCTTGAGATCACCAGGTAAAGGTGTCGCTGCAAGAACTTCTCGGTACAAAATACAGTGCAGATCAGTGATGTTTGGAGCAACGCCGCGCTATGACTTGAATCCCGACATGGCAACCATCATTGATGGCTCCCCAAACGGCCGAAACAACGCGTGATTTTATAACTGACAAACGATCGTTTTGGGGCGGGGTTTCCGTATCCACGGACTATTGTCCGGCAAGGGCGCAATGCACTGGGGATAGCTAGCGAGATATTTTATCAGATTGTGAAGACGAACTTGAATATACTCATATGTTTTATTGTGATACATGTATTGGTTATATATTATATTACGACCTGCGAAGGCCTACGAAGTGTGACAGCCCACAATCCCCTTCTATAGATTGACATTGGCAGACCTCTCGCAACTCCCCTGGCAACCACTAACCGGGGGGGGGGGGGGGGGGGGGGGGTCGCGACCCACGGTTTGAGAAACGCTGCTCTAGAATAAACAAGAGGTTCGACGACTTTGACCCGATCTATCGCGCCGTGTGCTTTGACCCGACTTGTAAACACTGTTTGTAAATCAAATTTCTGATCAATCAAAAATAGAACAGCCATTTTGAAATGGATATGTTAGATTCACTGTTTTCTCCGTAATCGTAAAGCTGATGACATAACTGCCAGTCATGTGGTGATACAAGTATGACGATTTCGATTTGCCCATTGGTTAATCTTCAGATATAAGCGATTAATCTCCTTTAAAACGAATATGGCGCCCGTTCTTTGTAAGATAGCCAACAACTGTCCTGCTTTTGTGCAATTTCGACATATCAGAATGACAGGGTTGTCTAATTTGAGTGGTCTTTGTGGTTAGTCAATGCTTATTTTACATAATTATTATATTTATATACGCTGTTTGGTTGTTGTTATTATTATTATTATTATTTTCGTGTCAACATCTAAGTGTTTTTGTTTCTCTACAACGTGGAATTTTCCATACAAACACACACATACACACACATACACGCGCACGAACACACACGCACATACACGCGCATGAACACACACGTACGTGCATAGCCACACTGCGAATTGTGGACCTACTTACCACCGCGGAATATGCCGGTTATCGTCAATTGTTTCCCAACCACTTGGACCGCCTTCGTCAGTGGGATTGAAACCACTTAAACCGCCAAAGTCAATTATACGTCGTCCGCCTAGACCACCTTCGTCATTTGTACGCAACTCACTTGAACCGCCTTCGCCTTCGTTATTAGTATGCCACTCACTTGGACCGCCTTCGCCTTCGCCTTCGTTATTAGTATGCCACTCACTTGGACCGCCTTCGCCTTCGTTATTTGTATGCCACTCACTTGGACCGCCTTCGCCTTCGTTATTCGTATGCCACTCACTTGGACCGCCTTCGCCTTCGTTATTTGCATGCCACTCACTTGGACCGCCTTCGCCTTCGTTATTAGCATGCCACTCACTTGGACCGCCTTCGCCTTCGTTATTAGTATGCCACTCACTTGGACCGCCTTCGCCTTCGTTATTTGTATGCCACTCACTTGGACCGCCTTCGCCTTCGTTATTCGTATGCCACTCACTTGGACCGCCTTCGCCTTCGTTATTAGTTTGCCACTCACTTGGACCGCCTTCGCCTTCGTTATTCGTATGCCACTCACTTGGACCGCCTTCGCCTTCGTTATCTGCATGCCACTCACTTGGACCGCCTTCGTCAATTGTACGTCCACCGCCTGGACCGCGTTTATCAGTTCGATCTGGAACGAACTTGGATTCGTTTAGAAACTTACTGGGAGCCTCGCCGTCGATTGGAACGGAGCTTCCAAGCCGAATACAAGGAACGATATTTACAGAGCGGTGTCACAGCATAATAGTTTTAATCAACATTCACAATATATTATCACCATGCATAATCATCGAGGTGCTGTCATGTGTCACACATTGTCTTGTCATTGTGTTTTGAATGGCGTCGTTTCAAGAACGAGATTACATATTCAAATTAGTGACTGTGTCCACAAAGTCACGTCTATTGAGGTAGTGTAAAATAACCACTCTAGATAGAGTCGTGATACCAATCCGCCACGTCATCGTCGCTGGTCGGAGCACCACGAGGCGCTGCGACGTCATAGGGGGTACATTAAAAGTATATCGACAAGTTGGCCAAAGAGACACGGGAGGAAGACGACGAGAATGTGACAAGGAAACGTCAATATAACCGGGCGAAACAGGAGCGTGGATTGGGAAAACATACCAACACGTATCGACGCACGCATGCATGCAGGTAACGGGCGAATTATAACGGACAGCATAACTCGAAATTACTATCATCTCGGTTATTTAATTAACGCCACAAACGCGTGTGTGTCAAATACGAGACAATTAAATTACAAAACGACACGTTCGAACAAACAGTTCTCAAATATCCGCCTGTACCATATAGTCAGATACAAACAGGGTTTTAAAATACCTTGAGTCCTGAGTTGGCCCAGGAATAAGACTTAGTTATATTCATAGACCCTACCATCTACCTGTTTTGGAAGCAGTGCGCATGCGTCAGGTGTCTTTTATTCTTGTTTTGTTCTACTACGTTTATTGTCAAAAGTCAGAAATTGTATAAAGACTGTCATTATTCCAAATTTACATCATCACGTACAATACGTCCATATAAATACATTTGCGATCAATCACTCCAAAGTTATAGTTCACTAAATTATATTGCCTAACAACGACCACAAACTTTAAAATCAAAATAGTGGAAACCAAACTTGATTCAAGCATCCCCACATATTCCTTTCTCCCCACAAACTATGAAGCAATCGGAAATGACCGCAACACTCACGAAAGTGGTGTTCTAATAGCACTGAGAAACGACATAATTGCAAATCGCCAAGATAAACTGAATACTACATGTGAAATACTTTGGACTAACGTACACTTTTTTCATTACAAAGCAACCTATTTGGCAACCTACTGCAGATTATGCAACACCCCTGAATCCTTGGCTATCCTCTACCGTGGCTGCAAACTTCTTCCATCAGTTATAATAGCCGGGGACATACTAGACATCAACTGGGAAAACCTCTGTACAAAAAACCAATACGCAACAACAAAACACAACAAACTACTTGAAGTAGTCAGTGAATATGGTTTAACAAATATGGTAAATGGACCGACCAGACTAGACTCCGGACATATCCTTGACCTTGTACTTACATCAAACCCCGCCCTTATCTCCAGCGTAAACACAGTGACAGGCATGAGGGTCCACGATGCCGTTCTCTTTCACAGTAATATGAACCCCATAAAGAAAACCAAACCTCCACACAAAATGTACAACTGTGAGTCTGCCAACTGGGAATCCCTCAAACTGTACCCTTCTTGCTCAACAGAATTATGCCTGACATCCTGATAATCTAGACATCGACCCAAATTGGAACTTCTTTCATCAAATCTATATTAAACTGATAAAACAATCCATCCCTAACCGCATGACAAAACCAAAATTGCATTTACTCTGGATCACAAAAACATAATCAGACTACAAAGAAAACGGGATAAAACTCATGCTGCTGCTAAGAAAACTAAGAAAAACAAACAGCGAGAACTCTTCAAGAAACTAAGAAAAGACGTCAACAAAGAAATAACCAAATCCTACAACAGCTACATCAATAACATCAAAGGCGAAAGCCTCACCACAAACCCTAAGCGATGTTGGTCCTTTATTAAACAAACAAAAAAATGGCATCCCGACACTAAAAGCAAATGGCAAGATGCAAATAACTGATCATGATAAAGCAAACACACTAAATGACCACTTCAAATCAGTTTTCACCAAAGAACAAATTCCTATCCCAACTAAAGGCCCATCACAATTCCCTTTAATCCAAACGCTTGATATTGGAATAAATAGCATCATAAAACAGCCTGAAGCTCTAACACCAAACAATGCACCAGGACCAGATACAATCCCAGCAGAAGTATTAAAGAAGACGGCCAGAGAAATATCAACAATAATTCAACACATATTCCAGCAACCCTACACCTCCGACAAACTCCCACAATCCTAGACCACAGCTCTTGAGACTCCAGTATACAAGAAAGGCAGCAAAAGCGATCCTGTAAATTACAGACCGATTTCCCTGCCATGCATTACTTGCAAGGTGATGGAGCATATCGTTCCTAGCCACGTGTGGACACACATCAGTGCTAATGACGGTATCCTCCACCACCAGCATGGATTCCGAACTGGACTATCCTGCCAAACACAGCTCGTGGAGGCAGTCCATGACTTGGCTTCCTCCATGGACGACCAGAAACAAATAGACGTCATCCTCTTCGATTTTTCCAAAGCTTTCGACAAGGTTCCCCACAAACGACTTCTCAATAAATTAAACTAATATGGTATCACAGGTAACAAACACGCTACAATGGATAAAGTCATTTCTATCAAACCGCACCCAGATTGTATCAGTAAATGGTTCCCACTGAGCTCTTGCAAATGTCATCTCCGGTGTACCCCAAGGCTCAGGCCTTGGCCCTGTCCTTTTCTTACTGTATCTAAATTACATCACCGATTCAGTCAACTCAAAAACCATACTCTTCGCCGATGTTTCGATCGTATACAGAGAAATCCAAACACCTGCAGACCATAACATTCTTCAAACAGACCTAAACAAACTAGTCGACCAGACAGACAAGTGGCAAATGAAATTCAAAATCCCAAAGTGTCACATTCTCAGAATTACCCATCAACGCAAACCAAGCCATTTCACCAACACTACCTCAACAAACCAGGTTTCCAAGTCGATTCATACCCCTATCTCGGCATTACAATAGAGTCTAAACTGTCGTGAACAAAGCATGTCCACACCACTGCATCCCAATCTGCTAGAACTCTTGGCCTCCTTAAATACACTCTCCACTCTTCAACATCTAAAGTTAAGGAAATAGCCTACTATATGTCACTAAAACAAAAAACTAGAGTATGGAGCTGTAGCCTGGAATCCCTATACACAAAATAACATTGATACCCTCAAAACAAATTCAAAGAAGCGCAGCTAGATTTACCTTAAATGGCCACCGCCATACAACAAGCGTAACCGGCCTCAAAAACAAACTTGGTTGGCAGACACTAGAAAGAAGACGGTTACAACACCAATTTACCTTCTTCTACAAAATAAAACACAACCTTCTGAACATTACCCTACCACAACTTCTTATAGTCCCAAGCTCCCGTACTCAAAATAGCGATCCCAACAAATATATATGAATACGTGCACGCCAAAATACATATGCATACTCATTCTATCCCAGAGTTATAAGAGCTTGGAATCTACCCCCCCCCCCCCAGAAATAATAAGCCTACCCACACTACACCCATTCCAACAAGCTCTGAGTACCATCCACCTTGTTGCTCCAGCCCACACTACCAGATTGAAGATTCAGAAACTGTGTTTTAATCTGCGCAAATTAGTAATTGCACTTGGTTTACACAATTATTTATTTTACTTTTTATTCAAATTCAATTTCAAGCACCCTTCGCAATGCGCACTGCACAACTCCTAGGTTAGCCCGAGAAGGGGCTGTATGGAGAAACGACACTTAAGGATAACTGAAGGGAATATGTAGACACCACCATATGCTTGGATATGTTAGCTTTAAGGACAGACAAACATAGGATTCCATGAAAATTAAAACGTCATTACACCTCTAGAGATTTGTATCATATTATAAAGATGTATATGTGTTACTGAAATGTCGAAAGAAAATCATAGGTCACCGTACTAAATTTTGATCCATGGGGCATAAAATGAATCGGAGAATGACTATAAAAAAATGTCCGTGTCTAGACACTCACTTTTTTCATGCATGACATCCTTCAAAATATGAAAGATACATTTGTCTACAATGCGACAACAATCAGCTATGGTTTGTAAAATATAATTAAACAAGATTTGTTTACATTTATTGAGTGTTTAACATTAATTTAGTATTTTCTTTAAAATTGAATACTGGTATCTAATAGTTATTACACCGTCTTGAAATGTTGACATATTATAAAGATGGCTATGTGTTACTGGAACATCAACAAATCATAGGTCACCATGCACATTTTGGTCCACGTGGTATAACGTGAATCGGATAATGCACCTCTATTTTCTTTATCTAGACACAGTTATCATGCTTGATATATATATATATATATATATATATATATATATATATATATATATATATATATATATATATATATATATCAGGCATGATAACTGTGTCTAGACAAAGAAAATATATATATATATATATATATATATATATATCAGGCATGATAACTGTGTCTAGACAAAGAAATATATATATATATATATATATATATATATATATAATATATATATATAATATATATATATATATACAATAATATATATATATATATATACATATCTATATATCAATTATCAGTTTTCTACATTGTAACAAAGATAATAATTAGCATTGATGTTTAAATTGGTGTTTAAAATATTACTAACCATCAACAAATGTTTAACATTTATTGAGTTTTTTTTTACATTTATTTATTATATTCTTTAAAATTTAATACAGGTATCTAACAGTTCTAGTTCTAGTTGTTTCCAGCACTCGGCAACGTTCTATTAACTGACTAGTCTGTATATATTGTGGTTACAGTGATCTTATGAGGTCTCATTCAACTAGTCAGCCTTTTTCAGAACATTATCGCCAAGCCGACCTTTCTATGCTGGCACTGAGGGTGGTCACTGCCAGGGTGCTTGTCGTCCTCAGTGGTTCTTTTACGTCCCAAATTGAGACGTATCTAACAGTCATTGCCAGCCTCTTGAAATGTTGACGTAATTTATTACAAAGATAGCCATGTATAGGTCATAGGTCATCTTACTAAATTTTGATCCATGGGGCGTAAAAGTCCGTCGGAGAATGTATCTTTATAAAATGTATAAACAAATTGCTCATGCATGAAATGTTATATTACGCAAGTTCACACGTGAAATTAAGTACACAACAATGTCGTTGTTATGCCTACAAACCGATTGTACCACTCCGACAGCGTTCGAGCCATCGTTCATTTTGAATTGACAATCAAATTACGTCACTGAGCTAGTTATTACCACCAAAGACCGTATATCAGTGTGCGCGCGCGCTATTTACATTGTTCGAGAAAAGTACGTAAGCGGTTCGTCCGCCATTCTGGAGGTGCGCCAAGCCAGACCATATGCGCGCAGAAAATGCAGTTGTTTATCATTGCTCAACATTTTCAACGATAACCACAATATTTTTATTATATAAGAAGTAGCTGATGATTATTCTGATGAAATGAAACACGACGAAGTTCAGATGGCTCAATAAATAATTGCAACGTTTCTACATGATTTGTTTGCAAATTTCATTATTTTGAATTGTGATAGGTAAAAAACTTCAACGATTACATTAATAGATTTCATGTTATTGATGCATCACAGCTTGGTGATTATTCTGATGAAATGAGGTGACTGAATAAATACGCTAACATCGCGCGCTGCCGGTCCCACAGGCGCATGCGCTTGCCTCCCGAATGGCGGACAAAAATCTTCAGTGTAGACTGTCATTTTCTCGCTCAGTGATACCTCCTGTCCAAATAGAGGCTCCTTGATTACCCACTACGGTACGGCCTTTCATGTATTTGTATTCCTTATGGGCTAATTATAGAAAAGCCGCTATGCAACATGTTATTGTCCTATAATAATGCATTTAGAATTTTGCACAGCCTATCTATGAGGTGTAGTGCTAGCTTAATGTTTGTTGATTCTGGCATGGGCTGTTTAGTTTAGTTTAGAAAATGTATGGACAGTATAACTGCTTCTACGAACAACATCGTTCAAAGTGTTCAACAAAGCGATGTTTATGACACCTCTGTGTTACGCAGGAGGTCGATACGTGAAATATATATATATACACTCTAATAAACTTGTTTTACAATGAACATAACGCATATTGCATGCACGCTTTTTTGTATGAAATAAAGTTTGATTTATTGATTGGTTGGTTTATTGATTGATCGATCGATTGATTGATTGATTGATTCCGTTTACTCACCCAACGGTTTCCGGCACGTTGAACTGGTGTGGTCACACCGCTTCTTGTTGTCATTCCACACGAGGCTAGCAGGACAAGGCCTATTGTTTATGATAATTTTGTGGATGCAGCTGACGTACACGTTACACGCCAAACAAGACTGGTAGTTCCCATTATTGCGTCCCTTGCACGACTTCACACATGTCGGACCAGTTACCATATGCGGCTTACCTGTAAACGAACATCATGCATGGAACATGCAACTGACGAGTTTCAGGACAAAACGCGATAAACGCTATTTTGAGAAATAGTGTTGTAGGCCTACTAGCGATGAATACTCAATGATACAATATTAATACTATATTAGAGCAGGACCTGCTGATAGTGAGGAAACAGCAAACGGGGCGAGTGAAGGACTGTAAGGTCATCGCTGGTGAACACGTGACTACGCAACGCAAGCCCCTCGTTTTTATTGTGCGTGTGCAAAAGACGAGGGAGAGTAAAACTGTGGGGCGAAAGACCATTAAGTGGTGGAAATGTCCCGGGGATACAGCCAGAGCACATAGAGACAGAGTGACATCAGAGTATGAGAAACTGCGGCCAACGAAAGGAACTGTGGAGGAAGAGTGGAAGCACTTTAAGAATGCTTTCATTGGATCAGCAGTGGAGCTATGCGGCAGAACATCTGGTAAAGGACGAGCTTCCTCGAAAAGAAAAACCGAAGATGTAGCGAAAGCAATTGGAGAAAAGAGCGAGGCATGGAAATAAATAGAAGGGATCAAAGGGAATGGAGAACAACATGGCATTGCCATACAGCAGATTATGGAAGGAAAAAGAATGCAGCTAGGAGAGTTGTGGATAAAACAAAGAGAAAAATGGAAGAGGAGCTATACATAAAGCTAGATGAGGACAGCAGAAAGAAGATGATCTATAAGATGGCTCGAGAGAGGGATGAGGACAGCAAAGTTGTAAAAACCGGAACAGTGATTAAGGACAAGAATGGAAAGTTAGTTACGGACAGGTCTGGGAAGAGTACTTCAATGCACTTCTGAACCAACACGAAAGCTGAGAACTAGATCTGCCAAGTGCAGAAGAAGATGAAGTAAAGGTGAAGGAGATTGTGGATGAAGACGTAGAGAGAGCAATGAAGAAGATGAAGAAAGCTCGGGCGACAGGTATTGGTGAAGCACGAGAGGAAATGTGGTGACCGATGGCGTTGGAATCTGGTTGATAAGAAGATTGTCGAATACCTGCATGAGAGAGGGAAAGATCCCAGAGCAGTGAAGAACAGGGCTAACAGTTCCGGTATGTAAAAGAAAGGTAAATGTGCATGAACCATGAAAATACAGAGACATCATGTTGCTGAGCCAAATGTTGAAGATGTTGGAGAGAATCCTGGATGGAAGGATAAGAACAATAGTGGTCAGAGAAATCGAAGAATAACAACAGGGCTTCAGAAGAGGAAGAAGTACAGCAGTTGGGATGTTTTCGCTGAGGCAGCTGATCGAAAAGAAGTTGGAGGGACCGGAGAGTATGGTTGTGGGTTTTATAGACCTGCTGTCACAAAGTCGACCTGTTTTAATCGCTGTGGTGCTAGACCTGCGTGTACAGTTGTTCGACTAGCTCGACCACTTTCAAGTAAGAAATTGTAGAATTTAACAAAAACGATGTCAGTTGGCACGAATGTTCAAAGCAAAACATGAATTTCTTAATTGGGTTTCACATTTAAGTATAAACGTATTCGTCCTGTTTGGTGTAGACGCACATTTCGTATGCACAATCTACTGCAGCTAATACTATTCAGTGATCACACTCTTATATTAATAAAATTGTCACTCTCACGTAATTCTCGCTTGATACGCAAGGACCGGTGTGTTCTCATTTCTACCAGCGGCAGCAGCGTCAACAGCAGCAGCCACGGCAACTTCATCTCACTAAAACACACCGACTTCCACGTGTCATCAGTTGTAACCGTTGGTTATGTGTGTGCGTGCGTGCGTGCGTGCGTGCGTGCGTGCGTGCGTGCGTGCGTGCGTGCGTGCGTGCGTATACTTGCAGTCGTAGCACCCACTTCATGCAAAATATGGAAGTTGTGTAATCCTACCAGTGTAGAGTTTATGGAAGATGTTTGAGTTAGACAGGCCCACAGCTCGGTTTAGCATGTTTGTTGAAGTTTTTTCTGTATACACAAGTCGGCCCCATTGGGAAGTCTAATCAATATGGAAACTCTATTTTAGACGTAAAGCGGCAGGTTCTGGTTTAAATTAAATGCAACCATTTTGCTCACATGTGTGCTATCAACAAGCAGCAGCAACGTTATAAGTATCAAAATAATGACTCTTAGTAGATTAACGCAAACACGGGTGGACCTGCCCCATGTCGGGGCAAGTCGGGGCAAAATCGCCACACATATATTTTGAACATAAAATACACCAGAACAATGTAGTTTTATTTTCTTCCTATGTCAGAAAACGTCATGTTTGTGACAAACGTTCTGTTAGAAAGTAAAAAACATCAATAAAACTATTTGTTTTCACTACGAAATAAAGCAAGCAAACAAAAAAGAAAGGAGAATTTGTTTTTGTCACTGTTTCGACTAGAATGTAACATTAAAATGACAAAATTACAGTATGTGTGATTGGTATGTCAAAACTCCGCAATGTGTCACCATTGGAGACACCGGGGATCCCGCGGAAATATTCTGTGATTGGACAAAGGACAAGTAATGTCATTCATGTTGTTTAATGGAGTTAATTCCAAGAAATAACGGCACGACGTTGCTATAAATCTCCGATTTTGCAGGAATATAAGTGACTTTGTGGTGTCATTTCGCGCCGCTCGCCGACGCTAAATATATCGCGAAAGAACTAAAAAAAATGGGCGCACGAAATAGCTACGAAGCGGCAATTTTGGGCGAGGTAGAAAAACCACAGGACGCCGTCTGGCAGGACGTATTCCGACTATTCGTGGCTTGCCAGGAGAAGTGCTCCGCCATCCTTGCCGTCGTCAAGCTGGTGCTCACCCTGCCAGCGAGCAGGCAGTCTTCGAGAATGACTATACTTATAGCCAGCTGAAGCGGGTCAAGTCAGAACTTTTTTTTGTGGCAATTCTTAGCAGAACAACACTCCTGCTTTACGCTAACATCGCGCGCTGCCGGTCCCGCAAGCGCATGCGCATGCCTCCTGAATGGCGGACAAAAACATTCAGTGTATACTGCCATTTTCTCGCTCAGTGACGTCTCCTGTCCAAATAGAGGCTCCTTAGTTGTGATAGTGACGTAGACAAACCACCAATAATGCTATAATCAGTAATAATGGTAACCTATAGTGGCTATTGAAAATGCAAACTGGTTGTCAGCTGTTCGCATTAATGTTTCAATAAAAACGGCTACTTACCTGATGTGAAGCGATAACCAAAAACAGGCAAATCAGATCTACGAATTACTAACTTTCTCTAGCACTCGAAGAAGAGGAGCTAAGCCTAAGAAGATTTATTTGTTTAAACGTTACGTAATTATGACGTAGTTATGACCATGCGCTTGACGTAATATTGTTTCGTAAGTTTCCGCATCAAACGCCAAAACAGTTATAGGTCTACTCCAAAACGGGTGCCAAACTGCATTGCATTCAAGTCCTCCACTTTAAGTGGTGACATAAAGGTATTTCCAGGGTTTTCTCTCTGATTTTGTAACAAGTCTCAGTTAAACCGGTGTCCCTCTCAAAAGGGTCTTTCAGGAGCTTGTTGGGGCGGCCTCTTCTCCTAAGGAACTTTGCTATTTCGTAGTGGCACATCACATGACTTCCAAACGTAGACAACGTTGCCTCACGGTGGTGGAGATCCGTGTAGGTTGCCATATAATCCCAGGGACGGATCCAGAGAGGGGTGTCTGGGGGGGTCTAAACATCCAACTGCGCCGCCCTTTGAGGCTCGCCAAAAACCTCCACTGGCGGCTGAACTAAATTAATATTGGATGGGGTGAATGTGCCGGAGCTTCAGCACGACTACGTCGGATCATGACATCGGAACGCGAGGAGGGGGCGCTGTTGAACAAATTTCGCGGCGACGTTAGTCGGTGATTTGACCGCGCTAGGACACATTATAAGCTTGACATCATCAATATCGAGTAATCTACACCTACACCTACCCCTACACCACTCTGACATTATTATAATACGTACGTCGATATTCGTGAACAATAATATGTCATGTTGTTTTGCCAGGTCAGATAATGGTGCGTATGTGTACAATGTGTAGGCCTGTATACGCTATAATAAATTACACCTGGGTTCGTTTATAGCTAGCGGTCAAACATTATAGTTACGGATCAAACAATTATTGTTTAGCTATCTCTGTATTGTGGGTCAAAGCTTTCATGCAAGGAAGAACAAACTACGCGACGATAATTCATTTTTAAAGCCCGACTCATTTTGGACGACAGTGGGATTTTCCTACAATTCCAACTATACTGTATATGGATGTGACAACTTCAGACAAACGTCAGGCTGAATAGCACCTAGGAGTAAACGGACTTCCAAAGAAGCAACAAACGTAAGCGACTGCAGCGAATTCGGTGAATCGATGGTTGAAGCCGTATGCAGGCGTTCCAGCTCACCAGCTAAATCTGCATCGTATCTCCAATGTCTACAACGGACTACAACCACTGCCTGACAGCACTAACATGGACGCCGGAAGGAAGGAGAAAAGTTGGTCGGCCAAAAACAACATGGAGAACCAGTGGAAAAAGAACGAAACCAACAGAGATGGACAACTTGGAGCAAAGCAAGACATGTAGCCGTTGACAGGAGAAGATGGCGGAAGACCCGAAGAGGATAGGTGAGGTGAGGATCTCTGGTGTCATATAATTATGTGCCTCGTTACCACAGCAGAATTCTCTTGAGATGTTTCCCATTGTGTGTGCGTGTGTGTGCGCGCGCACACGAGTTTTTTGTGCGTGTAATATACCATGTAACTTCTTCGACAGGATCTAGACAATAGGCGGTTGTTCTGCTATGCGTGGTGCGACTGACCTGTGGTGTGCTCCTGATCAGTGCTTCCGTTACTCGGTTTAAACCAGCATTTCCACCTAACCACTCACAACCAGCTAGTGCTCTTCAGGATAAATATCTCGGTGCGCAAACCTCTGACTTACGACAAAACTGTCCTATTCGTGATTGTCTGACCAGTTCTACTGAAACCTGACCAGGACGGACTTCGTGCAGTTTCCTGCAGGACATGCACTGCATATTGTACCGTGACCACAAACGTGGTTTATCGAGAAATGGAGGCAGCAAGGCTAAGGTGGCTCAGTCATGACGATCATACAATGCAATGCACGCCACACTTTGAATATATAAATGATGTCCTTTTGTATATTTGGAGTTCTTATTACATACAATTCAATTACCGTCTGAAAACGCGTATCTACATTCAGCTTTTTATTCCCAAAAAACAAATTGTTCCATATACAGAACAGTTGTGCAGTCTCCAGATGCCACCCAATCACACGCTACCGGTATTTACACATATTCACTATATCCATTCACAATTGGGTAAGCACGATAAATTACCACTGAACAGATGAATCACCATCGAGTAGAGGAATAACCACCAAGAAAACAATTTAAATATGCAGACTCAGATTTAAATAATCCCACTGACTCAAACAAAATGGGTTTTAATTAGAAAACACTTATGTTGACAGCTATGCAGGGATAGTACTTGCTGACAATGTATCAATTTGCAAAATACTGACACAAACTTACAAGTGGAATGAACAGCAAGTCAATATTTAGGTATTAGTTTTAAGGAAACTACATGTAACAGAGACTGAATTATGCCCGTTATATATGTTCATTATAGAGGTATTTTTGTATATAATGTATGCCTCATCATCTGATCTCCTTTCCGTCTGCTAGATTTACTATTTTATACAATGTCTGCAGCACCAAATCATCTCTATGATTGCAGTCTCTGCAAGAAGTTTTGTTTGACATCCACAGCTGGTCAGTCAAGAAATTGCTCCGTTTTGTTCAGTTTTGATTGCCGACTTCCTCAAGGCTCAGCTAATCTCCCTCCCGAGCTGACCAAGCTGAAACAGAGAATTATGTTCATTACATTTTACACACATTTATATTGTTGATACGTTGCATCATTACATACTACAACAGGTAAATTCTTGTTTTCCCTTTACATACATTTTAGATAACAAATTCGCATCATCTTGATAACAATCATTACTAATTTATTACTTCGATGGGCATGTTCATTGGCTGTATACGTCAGGTCTTTTGTCACATTGAATCTCTTTCTTGTACTTACATTTTTGATAGGTATCAATTACTTGAAAAACATATATATATATATATATATACATATGATGGCTAAATAAGTCAAATCACTATAAATAAATAGTATGATGTTATTAGGTCAGCTGTCTGCCATAAAAAGTTTACAGAAATGAGATTTTCAAAGAGACTTCAACAAATAAAATACCATAGGTATAGAAATACTAATAAAGATTGTTAAGAAAGAAGTAGAGACCTGTTTCAAGAACAGGCTGGCATTCAACAGTTCGCTGCACCCATACGTGATCCTCCTCATGTTTACACCAGTCGATTTTGACTGGAAACAAAAACAAACAAAGCTGTTTAACAAAATAAAAAACCTATCCAAGCCGTCACTACTTTCTGCAAATTTTTGAACTTTTAAATGCACAAGCACCACTGTTACAAGTTTAGAAATGAATTGTGACTGTTACTTTGTACTTTATCTTATCAATCGTATTGTGTTTATTTTGTGTTTTACTTCAAGGGCATAGTGCCTTATAAGTACCATTACTTCAGCTAAGTCCCTTCAAAAGCAGCAGCAGCAGCAGCACACCACACTGTAGAGTTGTATTATGTTGTTGTTGAATAAACTATCATTCATTCATTCATGTTGATATATAAACAAATTACATGTTTATAGTGACATCAACAAATATAATATCTGCTGCAAATCTTCACGTTTCATGTTAGTGCTGGAATACTGCTAAAATATTCAGTCACTGTTAGAATGCTGCTTTACAAGTGATATGGTTTGTAGTCATAGAAGAGTATACAATGATTCATAACATTCATAAACATTAACACAAATTATTATTTTTAAAAATTACAATACAGAATGTAGCAATATACTACTACTAAGATATATTTATTTGAAAAACTAAAACCTGACAATGCAATGTGTGAGAAACCAAACAGGCCTGGTGCAACCACAACAATAACGTGCTTACCTTCAGGTAATCAACCAAGTTCTGGTACTCAATGTAGTTACCACCTCCCACCACAAACACGACAGCCTGCAAGTCAGAGACACACACATGGCAGCCATCTAATGGTGATAAGCTTGCAGTATTCATATAGCTATACTGCTGTCAATCATAATGCAGCAATTTGACATATCAAATTATCATGTTACGATGTTGACCAGCAGATACCTGTCCCACAAGGGAATAGAAACTAGACCATCTGTTCTCTAAAACAGTGTTTTACAAAATGCCTTTCCTCAGAGTGGCACTACATACATTCACACACAGAAGATGGCTTCCCGGGGTATTTGTAAATTACTACTGCAATGGTAATACATACAGCAATTGCAGTGTTATCGCAACAGTAAAACTATCCCCAACAGTCAGCCCTAAGTTGATAGTCCTGCAGTTGACCAGGTGTTTAGTTTGAATGTTCTACACCGGACCAACCTCTTGGAACGGTGAGCGGTTCCTTGGCACAGAGTTGCTGTCGGTGGCCCGCAGTAGCTTCGGGTCGAAGTAGCGATAGTCGTCTGTCTCCTGACTCGACTTCAGTTCCATGAGAGCATCGACCACCTTCGTCACTGGCAGATTCTACAACAGTCAGTCGTCAGAAGTCATCTGCCATGCACACTAGTTGTCATCTGCCATGCACACTAGTTGTCATCGGGTTATTAGTGTTATTTTCATTACCAGATAATTTTCACTGAACATACAAAACCCTATTTAAGGATCAGGAAAAATTAAAAACCTTATGCAGTCATGTATAAAGACACATTTGTTATGTAGCACTTTATCGTGTTCTTTACAACACATTCCCGTATCTTTGCTTCAAGTGCATTTTATTATAAATAGCTCTTCACTAGCAACCAAGACTCAAGCAACTGCTTTTCAGAAATACAAGTTAAATAACCTTTTTCTGAACACAGGCCCAAAGACCACTTCACTGACATACTTATGACCTCATTAGCCCGAGTTTGCTCTTTAAATCAATTTATTTCCTTAACAATTACCTAACACAGGCACGCGGACCATATCACTTACTTATGAGCTCATTAGCCTGAGTTTGCTCTTTAAAATCAATTTAATTCCTTAACAATGACCTTGCACAATGAAAACTGTCCACACCAAGGCACGTCTCCCGGACACTTGCTGGTGTGTCATAGAAATAGGGCCCTCACTGATACGGCTATGGATTTTTACACTATGAAAAAGATCTAACTATAAAAATGGATTCTGTTTAATGACATAATTCCTTTAAGAGCTCATTATCTCAGAGAGGGCATCCAAAAACAACCTGGCGCAGAACTGTAGAAGCAGATATGAAGGAGGCAGGACAAAGTTGGGGTACCGTCGAGATGTTGGCAAGAGACAGACTGATATGGAGGAAGTTTGTCATTGCCCAAAGTGCCAACAGGCATAATAGGCAGGTCTAACCTATCTGTCAATATTAGTGAAACAGTTGCCAGTAGTTTGAAAGGAGCAACACATTGTTGTTATGCAATGAATACAAAGTAGTGCTTACGTGTTTCTTCACAACCAAGTTCTTCACGCCCTCCATGGCAAACTGTGACGCTTGTGACACCAGCTTGGAGAACATACTGAAACACGGGTCAAGACACAATGTGGATAGACTCATTTGTTGGGTTCACTGATTTTAGTATCACAAAATACAATTGGCTTTCATGGACTTTATAACAACTGATACCACTCAGAGCAAGGTTCTTTTGCCAAACTGGCATATTTAGCCATTTTCTTTTAACAGAAATCCCAATACTGAATATCATCTTCTATCTTGGATACACCAAACACAACATGTTGCTAGTATTTCGTACACCTCACCCCAGGGTGGATGGATGCTGTGAGCTCAGCAGGAAGTATTCAGCCACAGCATAAAGTCAAGTCATAACTTCATCTCTCTCTATAGCTGACTGAACTGGAGACTTCAGAAATTCCCCCCAGGTTATAATCTGTGGAATCCAAAAAGGTACAAAACTATGTTTAACTATTTGGCAACTTAATTCCCACTTTGCTGTTGGTGCCACTGGGTTCCACACCCATGGCGGTGTCGCCTGCTCACATTGGGGGGGGGGGGGGGGTCAGTATCTACCACCAGTACACTGCTCCTAATATCTACTGGTATACGTGTAACAAGACCAAATGCACTCATAAGCCCAGCACTCCCACCTGACAGTCTTTGTGCCGCCGCCCACATACGTACTGGATGCAACCGACATCTTGGCATAGGATCTGATGAACAAACAACAACGCTAGAGCAAGAACATCCTGCTGTCATACGTACTTGATGCCACGGACTTCATGGTGTTGGACATGGCAAATAAACAATGTTACCATGACAACATCCCACTATCAGGAAGAACAAACAAAGTAAATCGCTACTTAATGGAATATGCACATGAGAGTCACTGAGTATTGATGATTGTGGATTTCATTCTACACAACTGCATCTAGTGAAATCGTTATCCAACTATGTTTTTTAAAGTTTAAACACAATACCACTTAACAGCACATGACAGTAGCACAATAACAATAGTTTTACTGAAGTTTACATGAACATGATACTAAGTAAAATATTACATACACTTACAAATATTTAATTTCTTAAATACCATTTGTAGTTGTAAAAATTACAGGTATTAAAATATGCATTAATTCACTATAATTTTCATGGAAGCCTATACATAGAGTTGTAGTTGTAAGAATTATAAAATTATGCATTAAAGTTGCTATAACTTCTCATGGAAGCCTCTACATAGAGAATGTCCCCACCTCCACCGCCGAATGTACTGAAGTGGCGCCAGGTCACAGTTGGCTGCCTCCAGAGATAAACAATACTGATCCACCTCGTTCTGAAACAATGACATTAAACTGGACTGAAACATTGTTTTCATCAAGTTGTCACAGGTGTATGTGTGTACCTGCGCTGGCGTAGGTCGTCTTTCATTATTGTTATTATTATTATAGGTAAATCATCTGTATATTTGACAACAGCAATTCATGCTAAGAAAGCCAGGAAAGCTACAATGTACCAGTAAGTAGGTGACGTTTGACAAGTGTCCAGAGATCAATAGACTAAGCCAGAACTGACCTCTGATAAATGTCCAGATATGGACAAAGCCCTGGACTTTGACAAGTGTAAAGAGATGGACAAAGAAAGAACTGGCCTCTGACAAATGTCCAGAGATGGACAAAGCAAGAACTTATCTTTGACAAGTGTTCCGAGGGTGTCCAGAGATGGACAATGCAAGAATTGACCTCTGACAAGTGTCAGAGATGGACAAAGCAAGAACTGACCTCTGACAAGTGTCCAGAGATGGACAAAGCAAGAACTTACTCTGACAAGTGTCACGAGGGTGTCCAGAGATGGACAAAGCAGGAATTGACCTCTGACAAGTGTCCACATATGTACAAAGCAATGAATGACCTCTGACAAGTGTCAGAGATTGACAAAGACAAAGCAAGGACTGACCTCTGACAAGTGTCCAGAGATGAACAAAGCAAGGACTGACCTCTGACAAGTGTCCAGAGATGAACAAAGCAAGGACTGACCTCTGACAAATGACCGCCACAGATGAGACTGATGATGAACAGTCGCATCTTATCCTCGGGTACTGTCGCTGCAACAACGATACATTGGTCTTTCATAGTTAGTAATATATTACAAATATTCTGTTTAATGCCAGACACCCCAGGTGAAATGGTGTTTTTTGACAAAAAATACTGAAAATGGTTTTCTGCCAGATTATTAGACCTTTGTATGCATACTATCAATAAAGTTAACTTCTATGACAATTACGTACCTCTAAGTGAGTTTTAATCATGGATCAAGCTTGTCAATATCATGTAATGAAATCCATTATGCAATCTTTGACAGCCATTTTCTCAAAAACATTTTTCATCAAATTTCTGCATTTGGAAACATGATATCTCTGGGAATAATTATGCTATATAAATAATGTTTTTAGTGTTGCATTCAGCATAGTCTACTGTGTGCAATGATCAGACACTTTTTTTAAATCACGAATAGTTTGAAAGATATAGCCATATTTGTTGCCAAAAAACATTTTTTTTGTATTTTACCCAAAAATTCTTTTAAAAATAAAAACACATTTCAAAAAATGCTCTGATTATTTCGTAGTAGAATCTATAAAGAACATGGATTTGCAAGAATTATAAGTATATATGGGTTCAATAAAAAATGGCAGTGTTTCCAAATTTGCTAATATTTGCTGAAAATGGTGGCCATTTTGTTTGTTACCATGGAAATGGGGGTCTGGCTGAAAAGTTTAATATATATAAAAAATTGAACTGTTTGCACATATTAAAAAATAATCATATCTACCTGCCGTGTCTGGCCTTAAAGCCACACCCATAATAAAAGGTGGACCACAAGTTTCGACATGACGTTCCTCTGTGCCATTTGTTGCAGGCTAAAACCTGATTTAATGCTGCATCCACACTTTAAGATGAGATCATTTCAACCAAGTGTGTGGCAAACTACTGTAGCACTCACATGTGTATTTAAATAGAGTCTGTTCAAAAGTTATGACTTTGCTAATAATCATCAAAGTAATAGTGTGTTTCTAAAGACTCCTTATGAAACTATGATATAATGTCATCTAACCATGGGAATATTATGATCTGAATTTCACTTTATCTTTTAGTTAACAAGATTGACATTCAAAGCAAAACATGCATGTGAACAAGACAGCCTTTGACTTATAGAAAGTCCATCATTTAATCATCTAAGTATGTTTATTTTCACAATATTTCACATAATGTTGTCACTCTCGGATGGACATTATATTATGCCGCCAACCTGAGCACCATGGCCACACATCACTTATCATTATAAAACCACTGATATAGCTTACAAATAAAAGTTGTATTCTCGTTAGTTCTATATTAAAACACCAACATATGGCAGGTATGAACATATCTTCAATCTGATTTACTTAAGTTGAGCTTAGCAATCTACAACTAGTTTACTAAAATACAGTGTAAATACATGGCAAAAATAAGTAATATAACTAACAAACCTTCTGAATCTGTGATGATGTCCATCAAAGTTTTATCCTGCAAAAGACATAAAACAGTGAACTTGTGCAACAAAACACCCATGAAGCTGAACAAAGGTAACCTGAGTGGTGAGGTGACTGCACTAACGAGATTCATATTATATACTTTACTGTTATTGAAACAATTTGGGACTGTCCTATGGTAATAGGTGACCTTATTTGCAAGGTGGCTGTACTGATGAGGTGGCCGTAAAGTGAGGTTTGACTGTGCACACAACATTTCGGAGAAGCTACATTACTGAAAATGACTTCTTAGCAAAATATTTGAATGCCTTTATTTCTGGAGAATATATCTTCAGAACAGATATTTGAGCTCAAACACTTGGCAAAACTAATGCAAGTACAAAACCGTACAGAAAACAAACTTCCATCAGCCACTCACCAGTGAAGACTTGCTCATCAACTTCTCTTCAGCTTCAAAGAACATGTCGAGTTTTCGAGCCTGGGCAAAAGACAGAAGCACTAGGACCTTAATAAAACACAGCAATACAGATCAACAGTAATCTCTCTCTCTTACATCAAAACTTTCTACGAAGAGCTCGTGTAAAGGTAAGTTCTTGTATAACGTGTCCTTAGGACTATTCAGAGCACTCACAAACCTGTTCAATCAAACACCATCTTGACTTATCTGGGAAGCATTCAGCCACACCACAATTACTGTGTGAACACATTCAATCACCTAGACACACCTATATCTAATTAATTTACACAGCTGAGTAAACTGGGGCAACATGGAGTGACCAAAATTGCCCATTTTCCGAATTGGCTACAAGAGGATTCAAATTCTGGTCCTGTGCTACAATGCCTCACAATAATATAAACTTGTATTAGAATTTATCAGTAACATAAATGTTGTCAAATAAACAAAACAAATTGGACAAGACAAATCATTATCCGAGATATTTTGAGTCAGGTAACCAATAAAAATAACATGAACAATGATCAGTGAGAAGAAAAATAAAACTAAGCAGGATAGAGTGAACATACAACAATATGACACAAAAGTGAAAGACCAACAATAAAAGACTGGAGATGGAACAGACGCATGGCAGAAGACAGGTGAATTCTACACAAACCTTGATCTGTTCCAGCATGGCGGTGGCAATGTTCATGTGCATATCAATCAGTCGCTTCTTCTCAAGTAATTCTGGCAGAGAACTGCAAACCAAACGGAATTGTTCACTTACACAAAATTACAACAGAAACATGCACAATTTATTATTTGTATTATGATTGCATAAATACAAACCCACAATAGACACACCATATATAACATATGCGATATTCTAAGCGGATGAATGGATGAGAGAACATTTAAAAAAATCAAATTATTGTTACATGTTCATCGAGATTAACTGCATCCCTGTCAATTGTTTGTGCAATAAATGGTACTTTGTGTGGCACCTGTCATAACTGTATCGTTGTTTTTATTTATATTCTACATGCAATAATAATAACTTTATGTTATGAAACCAAGGTAACTTCTTATATAGCACAGTATCCTTAGAACTGCTCAAAGTGCTTCACATTATACTCTCTGGCAGATCTGTTCAAACGAACACAATCTCTCTGGGAAGCATTCAGCCATGTTGCAATTAATGCGCAAAGACTATTCATATACAAATATCCATCACTGTTTATAGTCAGGTACTCATTCATACAGCTGACTGAACTGGAGCACCTGAAGAGAACAAACTTGTCGAAGGTTCCAGATGGCAGGAATTAATTTGAACTCGGGTTCCCTCGTTAAGAGTTCAATGCTATAGTCAATGCGCCACACGAAAAGTAACCATAATTCATTTAACACAATCAATCTACTTACTTATGAGCTATCCCTTCTAGTAAATAAACCCCCATGAGCAAAACGTAATGTGAATGATAGTCAATGAGAGCTGGTGTCATGTTTGCCTCGCCTCACCTGACAGCTGATGTGATCTTGGCAGTGTGGTCTGAGAGCATGCCGATGGCCGAGTCTTCCTCTCCCTCGAGACCCTACACACAACCAGCACATTATAATAATAATAATAATAAGGCAACTTCTTTTGCACCTAAATCCTCGGAAACCAAGTTCAGGGGAGCACCAAGACAAAAGGGTTAGTCAATCTCAGAATCGATAAGCAATATACAAGTAGTCAACAGATGGATGAATATGCCATGGAGCTATGGTGGATACGCAAGGTTTTGAAAGGTAAGTTTCTAAATGACGGCAAAATTATATAATACTTTCAACTGATCTAACACAAAGAGGGAGAAAATTCCAAAGAATCAGTGCAGCGAGAGAGAAAGCCCTAGTTCTAATATTAGCATTAACTCTAGGAACAAAAAGAACTGAACTAGACAATGAAAGCCGGAGAGGTTTTCTTACAAGGGCATGGAATGAATATAACTATGCAGGCTATTTACATAAAAGTTCCTGATAAATAATAGTACATCATTTTAACACAGTGCAGCTTTATACATTACTGGCAAAATGCCCACACATATGCAGGGGAAGGCTTAATGAAATTTCCATCCCATTTATAAAGGCTTACATCAGTTGAACAGTTTTTTCAACAGGTGTCATGTTTCCTACGATTGTTGCGAATCACAAAAAATTTACCCACCTAATTAATGAATGGCTTAAAACAATCACAGAAAACATGCATAACATTGTGAATATTTGTCTAACATCTGGATATGAGCCATTAACTGGCAAGAACCCTTAACCCAAGGGAATTACAAAGACATATAGCCACAGTTGGTAACAAAATGTATAAACTAAAAAGCTGTTGGCTATAAATTAAGAAAGTCAGGGGGAAATATTTTACAAATATTTTAACAAGATTACTTTTGGATACAAATTTTATTACAACAGCTTTAATCTATTGACTGCAGTCATAGTAACTATTCTGAGTGTCGCAGCTGTAGTAGCTATGACGCCAGCTGTAGTAGCTATGATGCCTGCAATGGTAGCTATGACATGTCGTACCATGGCAGTCTTGAGTCGTTTCACTTCTTCCTCCTGACTGCGGTAAGACTCCAGCTCTTCCTGGACAGCCTCAGCCACCTGTGGGAACGGACTGAAACACACACCCCATACTGTAATTCATTCGCACACATAAAAATAAACCAATTATCAGCTGTCTGAAGACATACAATGCGCAGAAATAACTGTCTGAATACTTACAAACGTGACCAAGCCGTGACGTCATGTCACCCCCGTTTTATTACCCTAGTATTAACAGGGTTTTGTACCTTTATTACAGTTACCTCGCATAGCAGTGTCCAATTATGTATCAACAAAAATAACATTATTTTACTGAGATGTCCGAAAAAAGGGACAGAACAAAATATTTGTTTCCAAGCTGCATTTATTCGCTTGGAACTTGGAAGTCACGCTCGATATAGTAAGTCATAAACAGACAGAGACTACATTTAGCATTAAAATCTGGTGGGATTCTCAGGGACAATCAATGGCTGGCTGCATATACTAAACGAAGAACACTTCTATCGTGCCAAACAAACTGGCCAGGAAGACCTGGCACGAACTGAACTGGCTTGCCCAAGACAGTTCTGGTTGGAGGAGACTTGATGCCTTTTTGATACGGAAAGAAGAGGACAGGAGATGTAAAGTAAGGTCTGTTAAATGCATTACGCATCTGAGGAGAGTAAGATGATGGCCAAATGTTATTATGTTTCCCACAGAACTAATACTAAGAGGGTAAAAATTCAAGAGTTGGTGCAGCATCTGAGAAATCCCTTCAACTCTACAATTATTTGGCCTTTCCGACAAATTGTGTACACATAAGATAACTAAAAATTTGTCCACGATTTCTTACAATTACGATAACTTCACACAATTCTTCTTCTCTCTGCCACTAACCTGCCCTTGTGCTGCTGCCAGAAGCTGTCAGAGTGGTTGAGATCATATGACTTTGTTTTAGATCTTGGTCTCGCTGCTCCTGATGAAGACCTGATATCCACCACCTCCTCTATCTCCACCCGATTCAGCTTCAGGCTCTACAGTAGAGGATACAACACATTGGTCAGTTGTGCTTGGCTGCAAAGCTAGGAAATTATTAACATGCCATTAAAGGTAGCCAAAGTCCTAAAGTAACTACAGGCCATATCTTGGTAAAAACTCAACATATCTTCATAAAATTTGAGGATTATATAAGTTGGGTGAAGATTGTTGGACATATAATAAATTGGCTAATTTGCAGTAATTTACGTTACTAAGCTTGCTATGGAGGTATGCCCCCCATGGAAAAAATTATTTTAGATAAATGACAGCAAGTATCATCATGCTATTGCCATTAGCTGTTTGGTGGAATGTTACTTAATGCAAAAGGGGCTCCAACGTCAATGTTTTATGACCAAAGTATGTTGCGCCATTTGGGTGAAGATTATTTTTAAATTCCTTAATTGGTTGTTATTTACAAACCCTTAAAATAAAGCCGACATCAAAAATAGCTCACGGCACTTAGAACATTCCAAACAATAATTGGTGAAAATTTCAATTCTTTATCTTGTGTAATTTTTCCCAAAAATTGTTGCCATTGTCACAAATGGTCAAAAATATTGTTTTGAGAAAACGACTATAATAAAATCAGAATGTCATAAATTAAGCAGTACAGGCAGGTATACATCATCTGACTATAGGTATTTGTAATCATAATCTTGAAACATGCAACTTACTGGGTATGCATACCATGTTAATCTATTTGAGAATTATGAAATCCCAAAACGGAAAAAAAATCAAATTTAGGACATGTGGCTACCCTTAACCAAAACATCTCAGTATTAAGACACCAACATTTTCTTTGAGATCACCTTCTCATTATGACTAAAAGCTCAAAGAGCTTTTGACGTACAACTTATCAGTGACATAATGTCATTTTTGGAGGGTCCTTTTTAGCCGTGTGACTGCAGACTAACAAATAACCTCCATCTGCATCATACATCCCACTGCATCCCACTGAGGCGCTCCAAAACCTCAAACTCATCTGTTCACGCAGTATTCTTTTCCCTCAAGCGGAACTTGTTTTACCTGAACAGGACGGGGTACGTACGTACTCACTGCAACCCCCCAGCCTATGGATCTGCCCATGCAGAAAGGTAAATTCACTACAACAATATTTTGGACTTATGTAAGATTAAAAAGACAACAAGTTTACCAACAGCAGCTATAATTATGTGACAATGAGGTAATGATGTAATTACCAGGACGTCATGAGCGAGGGCCTGGTAGGTCCATGTGTGATGGAGGGGAGTTGCCAGGTCTATGTTCCTGTCTAGAAGCACCAGGAGCGGCCGCTGAAAACTGCAACAGTTATACCATTGCGTTAGGCAGATTCTACATGAACGACATACATTTTCAATATTCAGGTACCTTCTCCAAACTTCAATGTTCAAAACTACAAAAAAGGTTTTCATTGAAGTGGTTAGTGCTACTTCGTTTAGCATCATACATCAATGAATATTCAAAGAAAATATTTTCAGATCACAGTTCATTGGAGTGCATGCAGTTTTGCATTATCATGGCTGAATTGTCACATAGCATGATAGCTAATACGAAACTGGAAAGTCGCACAAACGAAATCAATGTAATTCGGTATTTCAAACTGGCAGTTCTCAGACTAAATGACACTGGTTTCATGTTGTCTCATAAATTGATGTTGTGATGTTGCTTTAGTAAAAAAAGGAAAAAATGTGAAAAGAACCGTGAAAAAATTGTATTTTGTATTTTACTAGAAAGCCAACTATTCAAAGTTAAGTGTTACATCTAGCATAGTCTGTGGAGGAAAGTTTGCTATATAAAACATCCATGATAGATCAACCGGTGCTCCTCGGAATAATTCCAGAAAAAGTGGAATTGATTTGTGTCATTTTAATGTAAGGTTTGAACCCAAAACCAGTAAGAACCCTTAACCAATGGTAAACTAAACAAATAAAGGTGTTGGTTTTCTTCCGAAGAGCCATAAATAATTAATCCCTGAAAGTTAGGCATGCGAGACGCAAACTGTCGGGCATCTACGATGAAAATGCAAACACATGCTACCTCAATAATAGTTAAATTGTAGCACAAATAAAATATATTGTTAAGATTAAAAGAGCACCTGAACTGGCCGGCCTGGACCATGTCTGTGTTGAAGAGACTGTGTCTCATGTCTCGGATATTATCTCGTAGTTTCTTGTCAAGCTTTGTCGCGACCATCTCCGCTGCATTGCCTCGGGGGGCCCGGATCACTGGCACCTGACCTGCAGCAACACAGTACAACTAGAATCATGACATACAAAATATACAAAGTCTGATGATTTCTATATTATAAAACACTACTGCTCTGTTTGTCTGTCTGTGGACCCATATCTCCATTAATTTTGCATGTATGGGGCTGACATTTTGTGTGCGATCTAGCAGGCCTACTGGGGTGGTTCCTTTTTTTTTAAATTTGTCCAAGCTGATGGGGATCTCAGAGGGGGGTCACATACATATGCCTGCCTTTTTCCTTGGGCAATGTCGGGCAACTGGCTAGTTAATCATAACATTATGTTATATAGTGTACTGGCTGAGTGACCTGGCACTGTGTTGAGAAAAAGACATTTTTACATAAAGCCATGTCCATGCTAATGGATATCTACAAATACAATCATAGGGAAGAATCCCCAAATCCTCTGCACTGGAAAGTGACTCACCCTTCAACCACTTGCTCAGAAATCTCCCAATTTTTTTTATCCAAAAATATTGTTGGCATAACTCTGATCACACAAAATTTACCCACCTCCAAATCTCCCACAGTTAAATCCACCTAAGCACTATAAATTGTAATGTTGTCTCCCTTCACTATTTATATGATGTCTTTTTATTGCAGTATTTAGCTTTGTCAGCTTGTTGCATTAACATACATACTGCAATACAATGAAAACTACCATAATTACCATATGTATTGGGATATTTAAAAAAATTAAATTTTCAGCTGTCCCAAAACATACAGTGCACAAAAATAATTCTCAGATTCATTGTCCCAAAACTTACGGATGTGAAAGAATCCTGACGTCATGTCATCCTCGTTTCATTACCCTGGTGTTAACCTGGCTTTGTAACTTCACCATCTATTACCCTGCTAATAACTATTTTTTTAATGGCTGAATGGCCCTATATCGCGTGATGCAAATGTTATATGTATGTAGGGCCTACATACTAAGCGGTATGAAATGTTTAGCCTGCCTGGTACCAGTTTCTCACACTTGTTCGAAGACTATTTATTGAGTGATAGATTGTACCGTATTTAATCGTAGTAGCGATTAAATAGTTTTTAACTAGAGATAACACTATATAAGTATATTTATTTACTCCTTATACCCGCATTATCACCCTCCCCCATCTCGGCCACACACAGAAACACATTTCTTATTAAAATATAGAAGATAAACTTTCAGAAATGCAACAAAACATCACGTAATCCCCACTGAACTACCTCTGGTATTAACAGGTTGTCATCCATTACACTGTTAGTATCTAATATCTTGGTGACTGACATCCTGTGAGACAAGTATTACACTGTATTATACATATAAGATACTATGGAAAAAATCAGATGACTACAGCCGTTTTCTTTTTATATGATTTTATTTTATAATTATACGTACAGCCCCAATGGTTAATTCTATTTGGCTGCTATGGATTTACCATTCACGATCGGATGGTTAAATGCTTCCCACTCAAACTGTTTTGTAAATGTTGCTCAATGAAAGATTAGAAAGAAAGTCACCCGGGGACTCCCTTTCTCAAAGAGGTGCTCTGGTCAGCTGACATAAACACTTGGCTTGGTGTCTTCCTGTATGGTACAGAATTCCAGGCACTGGGCTGCATGTGTTGTAAGCAGCCATGCCCGCAGACACAGGAAATTGGTCTAAGCACCTTCACTGACGACAATTGGTGAATGAGTGTTGTTTGTATGTGCTGAAGCATGTAAGGTGTCATCTGTTAAATTAACATTAAACTCTAGAGAGCACATGGTTTTCTAAATTTAGTACAAATGTTTTCTCAGAAATTGATTTGACATTACCCCCAAGAACAGCAAGGAATGCCAATTCTGCGACTTCGTAAGCAATCACAGCATCACAGCGTCTGCTAATATAGCAGGTGACTCGACGGGCAAGTTATGGACATCATCTGATCAGTCACGTAACTGTGCTTTGTTGTGATGTGGCAAGTGGCAACAATTGTTTCACTGTACTAGGAGACAATCTTCCCAGCTATAATTATGAGTTTTTAGGGGCCCGGCAGTGAATCTAGACTCGTCAGAAATTCAAATCATTTGTGTCCCAATACATAGGGACAAACAATAATTAATTACAAAGGTGTCCCAAAACATACGGTACAGAAAATAATTATATTCCTATATTGTTAGGGTGTCCTAAAACATACAGTAATTACGATATTCAAAATACCTGCATACATCTAGGGACATATTTGTAGATGGCACTATTATCTTTACAGTGATGCAGAAAAACATTAAATTCTGCTGTTGTAACTTCAGGTAGAGCTTTTTGAAATGTTCAACCCTCTAAGATCCCCATAAGTTCAATATGGGTGTTTACTGTATGCGTGTCCATGATGTGTGTTGTGTGCATGCGTGTGCATGTAGTGTTTGTGTGTGCGTGCATAGTGTTTGTCGTATGTGAGTGAATGTCGTGGGCCGTATGGTGTGCATGCATGTGAATACGTGTGCTTGCATGGATAAGTTTTTCTAACAACTTTAATATTGGTATCTTTGAAGCACACACTGTCATGTAATGTGTTCAAACCCTTTCTCTGGCAGTGGCAATATCTAACCGAACCAATAGTGTTCAAGTACATTCAACAAACAAACCCACTCTCTGGGTGCCTACTACGTACCCATTGTGACAAAGACCGAGAAGAGACTGTCTACTATACTGTCCATGATCGCCTCCACTTCCGTATCCTTCACATCTCCACGATTTATAGCTGAAACAACATTATTTCTTGAGTCAAGCACCTCCACATAGTCTTGCAGATAATGTGATTTACCATAATGCAGACCTGCCTACCCCAAAAACTTCTTGTCAGTAATCCATCTTCCCATTTACACTGATTTTCAGGAATATAGGCTTGCTGTCAGTAATAGTTCAGAACCATGTCGGACATTGTCACGAAAAGAACGCCACTGTCAGTAATACTTTAATACTGTGATTATGATGATAGTTGCCAAAACATAATTGTCTAATAAACTACGAGGTGTTTTGAAGCGTTCAGTTAACAAGGTAAGGTAGATGTTCATAACCAGCATTGATGGAAATCAAACGTGAAGAAGCATAATTGTAATGTAAATGAGTCTATGCACATTTTGTAATTCTGATTTTATGTAAATTTTAAAAACAGCATGCTGCCTACACAAACTCGACAAATTATAACAATGCAACACGTCATTGACATTGTCTATTTGTGGTGTCATTAGGATTAATATTAGTAGCCGGTATATGTAGGGCCAGGCTATATATATATTATATATATATATATATACAGTATAGTAACTTGACTAGATCAAAGACAAAGATAAAGTCATGCTGGGGGATGGCAAAACCATTCAGTTACGCTAGTCATCGACATCGTCTAGACTCTAGTATATAAGCCTATCCCTGTATTATAGGCTGTAAGTGATAGACTAAACTCAACATATACCCTAACTTAGTCTTAACAGTCAGTTGACCTGACACTACAAGTACAACACCCACTACTCTGTCACTAGTACTAGTCTTAGTACAGTCAGTTGACCTAACACTACAAGTACAACACCCACTACTCTGTCACTAGTACTAGTCTTAGTACAGTCAGTTGACCTAACACTACAAGTACAACACCCACTACTCTGTCACTAGTACTAGTCTTAGTACAGTCAGTTGACCTAACACTACAAGTACAACACCCACTACTCTGTCACTAGTACTAGTCTTAGTACAGTCAGTTGACCTAACACTACAAGTACAACACCCACTACTCTGTCACTAGTACTAGTCTTAGTACAGTCAGTTGACCTAACACTACAAGTACAACACCCACTACTCTGTCACTAGTACTAGTCTTAGTACAGTCAGTTGACCTAACACTACAAGTACAACACCCACTACTCTGTCACTAGTACTAGTCTTAGTACAGTCAGTTGACCTAACACTACAAGTACAACACCCACTACTCTGTCACTAGTACTAGTCTTAGTACAGTCAGTTGACCTAACACTACAAGTACAACACCCACTACTCTGTCACTAGTACTAGTCTTAGTACAGTCAGTTGACCTAACACTACAAGTACAACACCCACTACTCTGTCACTAGTACTAGTCTTAGTACAGTCAGTTGACCTAACACTACAAGTACAACACCCACTACTCTGTCACTAGTACTAGTCTTAGTACAGTCAGTTGACCTAACACTACAAGTACAACACCCACTACTCTGTCACTAGTACTAGTCTTAGTACAGTCAGTTGACCTAACACTACAAGTACAACACCCACTACTCTGTCACTAGTACTAGTCTTAGTACAGTCAGTTGACCTAACACTACAAGTACAACACCCACTACTCTGTCACTAGTACTAGTCTTAGTACAGTCAGTTGACCTAACACTACAAGTACAACACCCACTACTCTGTCACTAGTACTAGTCTTAGTACAGTCAGTTGACCTAACACTACAAGTACAACACCCACTACTCTGTCACTAGTACTAGTCTTAGTACAGTCAGTTGACCTAACACTACAAGTACAACACCCACTACTCTGTCACTAGTACTAGTCTTAGTACAGTCAGTTGACCTAACACTACAAGTACAACACTCACTACTCTGTCACTAGTACTAGTCTTAGTACAGTCAGTTGACCTAACACTACAAGTACAACACTCACTACTCTGTCACTAGTACTAGTCTTAGTACAGTCAGTTGACCTAACACTACAAGTACAACACCCACTACTCTGTCACTAGTACTAGCCTTAGTACAGTCAGTTGACCTAACACTACAAGTACAACACCCACTACTCTGTCACTAGTACTAGTCTTAACAGTCAGTTGACCTAACACTACAAGTACAACACCCACTACTCTGTCACTAGTACTAGTCTTAGTACAGTCAGTTGACCTAACACTACAAGTACAACACTCACTACTCTGTCACTAGTACTAGTCTTAGAACAGTCAGTTGACCTAACACTACAAGTACAACACTCACTACTCTGTCACTAGTACTAGTCTTAGTACAGTCAGTTGACCTAACACTACAAGTACAACACCCACTACTCTGTCACTAGTACTAGTCTTAGTACAGTCAGTTGACCTAACACTACAAGTACAACACTCACTACTCTGTCACTAGTACTAGTCTTAGTACAGTCAGTTGACCTAACACTACAAGTACAACACTCACTACTCTGTCACTAGTACTAGTCTTAGTACAGTCAGTTGACCTAACACTACAAGTACAACACCCACTACTATGTCACTAGTACTAGTCTTAGTACAGTCAGTTGACCTAACACTACAAGTACAACACTCACTACTCTGTCACTAGTACTAGTCTTAGTACAGTCAGTTGACCTAACACTACAAGTACAACACCCACTACTCTGTCACTAGTACTAGTCTTAGTACAGTCAGTTGACCTAACACTACAAGTACAACACCCACTACTATGTCACTAGTACTAGTCTTAGTACAGTCAGTTGGCCTAACACTACAAGTACAACACCCACTACTCTGTCACTAGTACTAGTCTTAGTACAGTCAGTTGACCTAACACTACAAGTACAACACCCACTACTATGTCACTAGTACTAGTCTTAGTACAGTCAGTTGACCTAACACTACAAGTACAACACCCACTACTCTGTCACTAGTACTAGTCTTAGTACAGTCAGTTGACCTAACACTACAAGTACAACACCCACTACTCTGTCACTAGTACTAGTCTTAGTACAGTCAGTTGACCTAACACTACAAGTACAACACTCACTACTCTGTCACTAGTACTAGTCTTAGTACAGTCAGTTGACCTAACACTACAAGTACAACACTCACTACTCTGTCACTAGTACTAGTCTTAGTACAGTCAGTTGACCTAACACTACAAGTACAACACTCACTACTCTGTCACTAGTACTAGTCTTAGTACAGTCAGTTGACCTAACACTACAAGTACAACACCCACTACTATGTCACTAGTGCTAGTCTTAGTACAGTCAGTTGACCTAACACTACAAGTACAACACTCACTACTCTGTCACTAGTGCTAGTCTTAGTACAGTCAGTTGACCTAACACTACAAGTACAACACCCACTACTCTGTCACTAGTACTAGTCTTAGTACAGTCAGTTGACCTAACACTACAAGTACAACACCCACTACTCTGTCACTAGTACTAGTCTTAGTACAGTCAGTTGACCTAACACTACAAGTACAACACCCACTACTATGTCACTAGTACTAGTCTTAGTACAGTCAGTTGACCTAACACTACAAGTACAACACCCACTACTCTGTCACTAGTACTAGTCTTAGTACAGTCAGTTGACCTAACACTACAAGTACAACACCCACTACTCTGTCACTAGTACTAGTCTTAGTACAGTCAGTTGACCTAACACTACAAGTACAACACTCACTACTCTGTCACTAGTACTAGTCTTAGTACAGTCAGTTGACCTAACACTACAAGTACAACACTCACTACTCTGTCACT
This sequence comes from Escarpia spicata, assembly GCA_963995525.1. Classification (NCBI taxonomy): domain Eukaryota; kingdom Metazoa; phylum Annelida; class Polychaeta; order Sabellida; family Siboglinidae; genus Escarpia; species Escarpia spicata. The sequence continues at coordinate 3,721,231 of OZ023211.1, forward strand.
AGTACTAGTCTTAGTACAGTCAGTTGACCTAACACTACAAGTACAACACCCACTACTATGTCACTAGTACTAGTCTTAGTACAGTCAGTTGACCTAACACTACAAGTACAACACTCACTACTCTGTCACTAGTACTAGTCTTAGTACAGTCAGTTGACCTAACACTACAAGTACAACACCCACTACTCTGTCACTAGTACTAGTCTTAGTACAGTCAGTTGACCTAACACTACAAGTACAACACCCACTACTATGTCACTAGTACTAGTCTTAGTACAGTCAGTTGACCTAACACTACAAGTACAACACTCACTACTCTGTCACTAGTACTAGTCTTAGTACAGTCAGTTGACCTAACACTACAAGTACAACACCCACTACTATGTCACTAGTACTAGTCTTAGTACAGTCAGTTGACCTAACACTACAAGTACAACACCCACTACTATGTCACTAGTACTAGTCTTAGTACAGTCAGTTGACCTAACACTACAAGTACAACACTCACTACTCTGTCACTAGTACTAGTCTTAGTACAGTCAGTTGACCTAACACTACAAGTACAACACCCACTACTCTGTCACTAGTACTAGTCTTAGTACAGTCAGTTGACCTAACACTACAAGTACAACACTCACTACTCTGTCACTAGTACTAGTCTTAGTACAGTCAGTTGACCTAACACTACAAGTACAACACTCACTACTCTGTCACTAGTACTAGTCTTAGTACAGTCAGTTGACCTAACACTACAAGTACAACACTCACTACTCTGTCACTAGTACTAGTCTTAGTACAGTCAGTTGACCTAACACTACAAGTACAACACCCACTACTATGTCACTAGTACTAGTCTTAGTACAGTCAGTTGACCTAACACTACAAGTACAACACTCACTACTCTGTCACTAGTGCTAGTCTTAGTACAGTCAGTTGACCTAACACTACAAGTACAACACCCACTACTCTGTCACTAGTACTAGTCTTAGTACAGTCAGTTGACCTAACACTACAAGTACAACACCCACTACTATGTCACTAGTACTAGTCTTAGTACAGTCAGTTGACCTAACACTACAAGTACAACACCCACTACTCTGTCACTAGTACTAGTCTTAGTACAGTCAGTTGACCTAACACTACAAGTACAACACCCACTACTCTGTCACTAGTACTAGTCTTAGTACAGTCAGTTGACCTAACACTACAAGTACAACACTCACTACTCTGTCACTAGTACTAGTCTTAGTACAGTCAGTTGACCTAACACTACAAGTACAACACTCACTACTCTGTCACTAGTACTAGTCTTAGTACAGTCAGTTGACCTAACACTACAAGTACAACACTCACTACTCTGTCACTAGTACTAGTCTTAGTACAGTCAGTTGACCTAACACTACAAGTACAACACCCACTTTTCTGTCACTAATACTAGTCTAATGACGTAGACAGTACCTGCAATTATCCCGGCCACCAATGTCAGTGACCATGTGAAATAGGAAAATAAATTTTGCGTATCCGGCAGTATGTAAACCCCACCCCATTCTTTAAACTTGACAATACGGGCCATATCTGCGTGCATGCTGTTATAAACGTTTCGTTTCGATCCCCGGCATCATTTCGTGCCGCGTGAGTTGTGACTTCATTTTATTAGAGCGTCATGAGCGCGGAAATGCGAATTTGTTGTAACGCTGTTTTCTATTGGTCAGATTACGACCAGAAGCAGCGAATGAAAAACCATGTCACAACAAGTAGCGTATATATGCTGCCACCTGTTGAATAAAGTGAAGCTAAATTTGAGGAGTACAGAAGTGATTGACGATCATTGTGACAACGAAAGAATCCGTAATATTTTCATCCCTTGCCGTAATACCGTAATTTTATGTGTATTTCCAGAATGATTCCGGACAATCCGGAATGGTAGGCAGGTCTGTATAAATTCAGCCACTATGTTTCCGGTCACCTTAAAAATCCATAAAAATAAATATTTTCTGTACTATATCTTTTCAGACATATTATTTTTAAGTGTCCGAATACACAGGCCATAATTACTGTTTTTTGAGACCAAAAATATTTTTTGGTACTGTATGTTTTCATAGCTGAGAATTTTTTTTTTGAGGAGACGGAATACATACAGCTATAATGCAAACTCTCCAGTTGCAGGAATGTTTTAGTAATAAATAATATCATGTTAGTCTTTTTCTTTGTTTAACGAGTAACAAACTAACACAACAATATAATTTATGGATTTCACCCATTTAAAAACAATCTGAAAATTAAATGTTTGCATAATAACTTGGCAAAGTTAATATTTAAGAGAAAAGCCCAAACCGTGTACAAGAGTATTGACACAATCATCCCCACAGGTAACATCAACATAATCAGTAAATTATTTGTTTCCAGTAATTTATCATCCTCGCGTTTCATGAAAATGACTGTCAAACTGCAGCATGTGAATCAATGCACTCACCATAATATGAAATCGCTTCACTCTTTTTGTGTTGGAGACAAAACATGTCATCCTCAAGACTGATGAAGTTGAGGTACTGGTCGAATACCTGAGAATGTAAATGCAAACGTATAGTTCATATGGACCTCTCAGCTTTACGTTTCACTCGTAATGTCAGGAAACAAAGTACAAAAAGTTAAATGCAAAAAACAAGGTGCACCCGTATCTCGATGACTCTGTGTGCACACTGCAGGGACTTGGAGCATGTCTAATAAAATGATGGGGCAGGGTCTAATGGGTTACTCTGACAAATCATTGGTCCGGCTAAGTGTACTTACTTTAGAGATTTGTGTCACGGAGTTTGTCTGGATAGTCGCCAGGGCAAGGTCTTCCAGTTTCTGTCTCGAGATGGCTGAGATGAAGTTCAAGTTGTACGTCTCGTAGAGTTGGTTGTGGAAGTCCTGCAAAAAAAATGTCACACATCAATTGTAACAAATTGTCACATAATCTCATCTGGCTACTGTCCCAACCGGTATTGCTGGACATATGGAGTCAACTCCTCTCAACTTGCACATTTAATCCTGTGTACACATAATCCATTGTATATCTCCACAAGGTGAACATTTATTGAAATTTTAGCAACATTTAGTATTCAAGATTTGACAATTATCAAATATTTAGCAAAATAAAAATTACAAAAATCATCCAAGTTCCTGCTCAGGTGGTCTTGACCTTTGTTTACATACTGAATGGTTGAGGTGAGGTTGTCAGTTGACTAAAAGTTGGGATATAATTTGTTCTATGTGAGTTACATCCAAGTACAATAAGCACAGTGTCAATCAGCAGACACCAACTGATACAAGTGTTGAGAAACCAGCAAACATATAATGATATAACATGCAGTCAATTGGTCTTTAACATTTACAAACTTGCACAACATGCATGGCATCTAGCTGATAACTACCAGGCTTGGAGAAACAATGGTCAATATGCCCGATATATTCGTTCGCAACCCACAAAAAAAGTTTGTTGGATAACAATAGTACTATCTTGAACAATGTGACATGAGGATGGACTTTCTTGTTTGCTGCCGAGATCAGCTGAATGTCGATCAGCTGAATGTCGGTACACTAGTTGTCAGACACCGAACCCACAACTTGCAGAAAGCAGGATTAGCAGGACATACTTTGCATATCCTCTGTATGTTGTCATCTGTTGGCATAACGAAGTAGATGGCAGGAACGTCAGGGATGGGTTCCCTCTCACTGTTGATCAACCTGAAATAACATGTGTTGTGTATAGTGTTTTCCTGGTAGTAAGTAGGTCATTGCAATCTCTCTTTCACATGAAAAAACCATCACATAACATTGGTGACACTGTAAAAATCATAAGATTTCTAATGATGATGTATAACTTGCTAAACACTGCTTTCCATCATGATTTTGCAATAACAATCTTGCAATAAATAAGCAGGTGGCACTGTTACTACTTTATCACGACAGCATTTGTATGTGATGATTAGATATGACACAATTACATATATTGTAATACTGTTACTATTTAATACTAATTACTATCATTGCATACATGTAAAGTTTCAGAAATGCCAAAAATGTCAATGCATGAGATTTACATGTAAATCTGCGGGTCTTGGAAAATCAGGCATTTATACGTAAATCAGAGGATCTAAAAAAATAGGGCATTTATACGTAATTTGAAGTAAAACATAACAAAAAAATACAAAAGAATTTTCTTTGTTTCATTGTCATAGAAATCCGGCAGATTGCTTCTCCCGACCGGGAGATCGGAGATGTGGTAAATTTCTGGGAGTCACCCGGCGAATCCAGGAGACTTAACATGTATGCTGTTGAGCAAAGGTTGACCATACACATGTTTTAGGATCGAACTTTAAAATGTCCCAGAATGCACATGGAAGGTGAGGTGTTGGTCTGATGAAACAGGCTCACTGTCAAGTGGATCTTCACAGTCCTGAAGTGTACGTACATGTGCAGAGTAACGCCGCAGTCTCTCAGGTCCTTGACTGACAACAATGGAGAAATGATGTCTTGCCCCCAACTGTCGTATATCAGAACCTGTAACGAGTTTAACATACAATCTTAAATAATTAATTAGTGGAACATTCACAAAAAGGATAAACTGAGTGGTACTTCATATGTCAAAATGTTACTCAATAATTTAGTGAAAGTCAGAAAGAGCATTGTAACATTAAAATAACATTAACAAAGTAGACAAGTTTAGTTTTACACATATTTGAGCGACAGCAATTACACAAATACTGAACAATGTGTGACCATTACCAAGGTATACAATTTGCTACATTTCACACACACACACACCACACACACCCACACCCACCCACACACACACACAGAATGACTGAAACTCTAAACTCTAATTTAAAACAAAATAACTACATTTATATTTCTTGCTAACACTAGATGAGAAAATTGTCAAATTTGATTCATCTGCAGCCGTAGGCCTATTTATGACAGTAGTGACCGTACCTTCCATTGTGGTTCTGTTAAAGATGTCTTTGTTAGAGATACATTGAAGTTAAGCATTCGCATGAAAGCAGCTGAAACAGTAACATATATATATAGCGCTGGTGAATGATCACTTCATTAGGTGCATAGAGGAATATAATTTCATTAACATTTTATTAACTAAATACGCATGTGGGCAAGTCCATGGTCACTCACGTTACATTTCTACTTTTTTGGTCTTTCAACACATCTTATCTGAAAATATTATTGATCAATCTAAAACATTTAAAGCATACAGTGACTTGGGATTATGATCTACATCACTAAATAGGCAGTTATTCAAAATGTTAGATTTTCTACTAGACACAACTTTGCAACTAAATTCTCCTAAAACTATTGGCCTTAGCACAAAAGCACCTAACTATTTGTTTAGGTGTGAATTTAAGCTAAACAACAAGTACAGTTTAACTTCCTTCTATGATACATTTTAGCCACCAACGGCACATCAGAGAGAAACATGTTGTCACTCATGTTACGTCACTTGTGTTACATCACCCGTGTTACGTCACCCGTGTTATGTCACCCACGCTACGTCACCCGTATTACATCACTCGTGTTATGTCACTCGTGTTACGTCACTCGTGTTACAACCTCACAACATATCACATGTGCATTTTCTTTGCCAAGGGGTACAACGTTATCGGGGCTTCCAGCGGCCACTGTCTTAAATGGAATTTTGGGTTTGACAAATTGATGTGGAAGCACGTGCGTACGGCTAGTTACACCCCTGACATACATACGTATGTACGTACATACATCCTCTTCAGTCTTCAGGCAAATTTGCCTATGTACTGCTCTTTAACCAATGTTGCTTTATAATTGAATTTGACAGGCTGGTGCATCCATAATATATCGAATCGGTTCTTCAGTGCACTGACAGTTGGAGCTGTGACAATGGCAATAGTGTTTCCTTAGTTCTTGTTTACTCCTATTTTTATACAACTTTAAAGAATGCCCCTGTCTCTTTTCGTACAAGTCCAGGTTAAACAAGTAAATATGCCATTCAAGTATTGATCAACATTAATAATGTCTCCTCTTAATCTATTATATGTCAACATTGGTAAGCTTAAGACCTTTAATCTTGTTTCATAATCATAAGTTTTAATTCTGGCATCATTAGTGTCGTTCTTCTTTTGACAGCCTCCATAGCATCAATATAGTACTGATATTGTGGAGACCCGACTGCTACGCCATACTCCAAAGGTCGGATAAGTCCCTTATAAAGATGGAGAAAGGTTGTCTTGTGTAAATATTGATACGTACAACGGATTACACCCAGCAACTTGTTTGTATTATATACAGCCTTTTGGACATGTTGTGTGAATCTCAATTGATCATCAACCTGGATGCCTAGATCTTTCTCGACACGGCTACACTCCAGAAGATTAGTACCTGCTGCTGTAGTCAAGGTGTAGTTAAATTCTGGGTGTCCATTTCCAATTCTCATAACTCTGCATTTGTCCGGGTGAAAGTGTAAGTGCCACTTCTCAGCCCATTTCTGTGGTCTTTCTGTAGATCTAAGCAATCTTGTCTTGTTGAAATTATGTGGTATATTTTTGTGTCATCCGCAAAAATCTTCATGCCACATTTGTTATATCATTAATATACAATATAAAAAAGAATAGGACCAAGAACACTTCCCTGGGGTATCCCACTTAGAACATCTGACCAGGGGGATGATACACCATTGATGATTGACTAAGTAAGACCAGACCATGTTCAATGTTCATGTTGTGTTGATTTAAATTAAAATTGATGATAGGATGTTTTAAATTTAATGTGCGCCAGACTCTCAAAATGGTGGGAGGTGTTTCTCATATGGCACGCGCTTCACAGTATGTTACTTGTATTCGTACTGCAAATACCAATATGTAAACGAAACTGTCATTCTGTAAGTTGTACCTTGCGGCTAAATATGTGACAGCTTTGTTGACGTTGCAGACGAAAAACTATCAGCGGCGTCTTAGACTTAGTACTCTTACTCGAGGAAACACTTATGAATATAAACATCCGGCGGAATCGTGACTCTTTCTGGACGTGTAACACCAAAAACACAATTGATATCATCATCCTCGGTAGTCTTTGGTAATTTTAAAAGAATTTAACGTTATTATAAGTGGTTTATTGTGAAAACATACCCTTTTGCTTCTCTCGGATGGAGGCTGCCATTTTGACGGAAGATGACGCCTGCGTAGACGTGGCGCTGCGAAAGCGAGTCTGCGACGGTGTTTGGCGGGCTCATTTTTTGAGGTTCAAATAATTTGTAATAAATGCATTAAATGTTCACGTTCAGGATTGGTTTGTTGTAGTTAGTATTTCAAATAACGTTTGAACAGAATTAAACTCTGACACGGTTATGTATATTTGTTTCAGATGAATTAAACATACCGACAGTGGGCGATATTAGGTGCACGCATTTGCAATGGCGGCTAATTTGACAGCGACGACGTCATCTTTCGTCGCCGAGGTTTTGGCAACAGCAGGTATTTAAAGTGTAAATTAGATAAATTTTAAATTGTGTCCTAGTAGTCTAGCATTCTAACAGGCATGTAAAATTGTTGACACTGACAGTCTTACAGAAATACAGCAAGAGCCTGTCGCCAAAATACAGCGAGTGAGAGACAGCTAGTGTTGACGACTTGTGACCCGCGGCCGCGACGATTGTCTAAGACCATGGTGTTGGAAGGTGCTTTGTTGGAATACATGTGATCAGTAAGTTATTACAGTAGTATTTACTTTCATGTATAATTCACATACACTATATAGAATTGTCACACCGTCATCTCGCAGGTCGTGTAGAGAAGGAAGACATCATTGCGAAGATCGTCAAACTATCAAAGCATGTCGACGAACTGAAAGTGGAAGTGCACGACACACTGCAGAAGAACTATGTAGAGTTCTACCCCAGTCTGAGCACGGCCCTGGAGCTGAGGGCGCGGGTGGAGAAGACCTCGGAGGAGATGGAGCAGGTGTCCAACAGACTGGAGAAAGAGGTTTGTTCACATAACAATGTTTATAATTCTTTCACGTATTATCATATGTGCATGGATATGGGATCAAAACGTTTACAATTCTGTCACATTTTATTGTATGGAAATATATGAGGTCAAATACATTGAAATGTATTAAAATACTAATATCCTTGAGGGGTTCAAGCACAATTTGAAATACTATGACTCTGTGTGGCACCGCCCTGCGGTAGTTTTGCGGAACGCCTCTAGGGACTGATTCGCAAACCAGAATACCATTCCGATCCGTGCATGCGCATATCTGTTCAGGCTTCAGTTTTTTTAGCACAGTCACTGCGTTTTATAAAACTTTTAACACTTCCTAATTTATTAGAGCTATAGTGATGAAAAACAAAGCGACTTACGAACATTCTTTTGTATAACTAACCGCAAACAAATGACGGACCGTACAGCGACAACAGAGAGTGCAAGCACTCCGATCCCGACTCCCATCCTGGGACCGATCGCGCCAGTCGCTCGTTGAACCAATTTGATACCTCAGTGTGTTTATGACATTGTTTCAGATATACAGTATATTGTTATAAAATGTTGATTTGAGAGCACTTTTGAGGCCATGCACGAACCCGCAACCGCAGCAGCGCACACTGATTCAAACCTGAGTGAGCGCTATTTGGGACATTATATTCCTGAAATGATATGGATTGATGGAATAAATGCATTGAGGTATAACATTTAGGCACAGCTGCATAATGCCAAAATTGGGGTGGGCCCGGATTCTACACAACGTCAAAATGAAGTGTCCAATATGCATCGTTCCATCTGCTACATATTGGCTATTCCAATGCTACTGTCATCACCATGGTCAGGTTTCCCGCCACCAAAACAAATTCAGACGCCTTCCAAATTGAGTTGTGGCTTCCTTGATATCCTTAGCTTAGCCTTGGGAGGTCTCCCAATGTGACATTTACACGCAAGCCAAGGCATCTAACAGACTAGCATGCCCTCTCATAAGTGAGGAAGGCTGCTCTAACTTCCAAAACTACATCGATCTTTAAGGGAAAACATCAACAAATAAAACAGTATATTGTATCAAGGCACGTTATTTTGTTACGTTCTTGTTAGTATCAAACTAATAATAACCAGGTTTACATGGGTTGTATAAGTTGTGTTATTTAGAAAACAATATTTACAATTAAAAAAGAGCAATAAAAGCCAATAAGTGACACCCTCGCTACATGCTTGGGACTCAAAACGACCCTTGAACACAAACATCCAGGTAAATCCCTGCATTGAGGTTTGTTGTTTATCAATATAATTTGTATGATTTTATGTACAACTATGACATGAGATATTGCTTATTGACTGTCAGTGTCTGGTATGCTGTAAAACATTGTAAACAAATAATGAATTAATGATGCCAAGTGATGATACCATCAAATATTTTAGAGAATTATTTAAATACAAATGCTTTAATTTCATTAATGTCAAATACTATTACAAATACAGAAAGTGTTTAAATTCTTTCAAATACAATTGTATTTGAACTCCACATCTGATTATATGCAGGGTGTGTTGCATCATTTGTGGTGCCACTGTGCAGTATTAACATAATTGTCAATCAAACCAATCGGCTTCAGGTGGAACATGAATGAACAAGGAAGCCCTCGTCTTACCAGGGGTTAACAATATTCCATTTCAATGTGTCAATAGCCCTCATCAATTAACGTTTCAAACACACATAAATTATTCATATTCCTGAACAACAATTTCGGCCATTCCATCAAACCTATGTCATGGCCAGAAATAAGTTGTAAGAAAATCCCCGAGCTAATCACAGCTATTTCACATATATTTATATGTCTTAAAAACATGTCTGCTTATAATAACCATGTGATATGTTTAGATCAAGAGCCAGCTGAATGTGTCGGCAGCAGAGTTCCAGGATCTCTCTGGTCAACTGAACATGGCCAATCAGACACTGGTCATTCTTGACCACCTGGTCAAGATGAATGACCTGCTGCAAACAGTCGAGTCGTCACTCAACGGGAGGGAATACACAGTCGCAGCAGAGAGTGTGGAGGCCATAGAGACACTCCTGTCACAGGTCAGAGATGGGAGATTACATTACAAGTGCAGTCGGTTATGATTACATTACAAGTGTAGTCGGTTACAGTAATCATTGCATGTATTCGGACAACTAAAAAATTTATTAAAATCTCAGCTGTCCAAAAAGAACCAGTACAAAAAACAATTCTTTTTTGGTGTCCAAAAACACAGTCACTATGTAGTGTATGTATTGGGACACGTACAAATAATTGGTGTACAAAAATATACAGTACATCAAAATCATTCTTTTTGTAGATTTTTTGTCATTACGGTACTCTTGAATGTATGAATAAAATTCTGAGTGTGAATACTTAGAAAATTAGGATTACTGTAATAACATGTAATCATTATTATAATATTGACTAGGTTAATGCTTTGCAATCACTTGTACATATATTGTTTACAGTTGTTTACAACTTCCTGGTTATTGCCAGATACTGAGTCTAAGATAACAAAACATAAGCTGCAACTGATACAAATAAATGTGATTTAGTATATCCAATATTTGATGTAGTAGATGGGACAGGACAGCACATATATGTGCACACAGAGATTGTAACTGTGATTGTAATAATTGTTACGATAACAGTGGCAATGTAATCAACTATGATACGTAGTCAAGTATGATTACTCATAAATTTTTGATGATAACACATGATCGCGATTACTGCTGCTGAGCTCAGTTTTCCAAAGATATTTCAAACATGTCGCTGCTGTTTTTATCATATTCGTGATCGCCGTAATCGCCAGTATATGATATTTTCTGTTGCTAAAACTATTGCAACAGCACTTGTTAGCAGCAGATTTGACTATTGCAATTCCCTGCTTTATAATATCGCTAGCAAGGATATCACAAAACTTCAGCATGTCCAAAATTGTCTAGCAAGATTAGTTACAAGATCTCCTCATTTTTCTCGCTCTGTACCACTTTTGAAGTCTGCAATGGGTTCCTGTATGATATCATATACTAATTAAGATCTGTACCATTACATACCAGGCACTGTCCAGTAAGCAACCATCTTTGCATTCATTGCCTACTCCTGTAAGAAAACCTATCCAGCTTCGATCATCTAGTTTTGACCTACTTTTTGTTTATAGAGTCAACACTAACATTGGAACTAGGGCTTTTTCTGTTGCTGTACCAACTCTTTGGAATATGCTCCCTCTTAGTGTTAGATCACTTGAAAATATAAAAAAATTCCGTCGTCATTTAAAAACTTTTCTTTACAGCCTTGCTTACCCACCGTAGCGCTAGAACCTCACTTACCCACCGTAGCTCCCTAGCGCCTTGACCCATCTGTTGACAACTGGAATACTACTTATGGATTTTGAGATTGACCAATCTTGTTGTTTTGATGCGCCTCTGAGCTTGGTTTCCAAGGAATTAGGTGCAATAGAAGTTATCTTATTATTATATTGGTGCTAAAGAAGTCTTTGTTACATCATTATTGTTATCTTATTTTATTTGTTATATATTATTATAAGTATAACTGCTCGCTATGTGTTGCAGGTTCAGGGAGACCTGCCAGAGAACGCCATCGAGGTCCTGTCAGCGATCAATGACAGCTGTCTCGTTCAGAAACAGAAGCTGGTTTACGATCTCTCAGAAATGTGGAGTGAATACGTTAAGTGGACATTACCACCAAAAGACGGAGTCGACCAGAAGACAAAGGTGGAGCTGACGATTGCGAGCGGTAACAAGGTGAAGAAGCAACTGTGTCAGGCGCTTGAACCAATGCGGAAGCTCGGGGTGTTGCACGATAAGTTGCGGGTGTTTGGCAAGCGTTTCCTGCGTCACATGGTTGCAGCCATCATCGTGGGTGGGAAGGTCTCGGTGAAAGTCAACGACCAGAAACCATCGGTCGCCATCACAGTGGTGAAGCCAGGGAAGGACATATCTGGTTCCACACTCCTCCCGGTCTTGGCCAATCTCACTATCGTCTTCACCGCGATCAGTGAACACCTCCTTGGGCTAGAGTTGCCAGGTGATGACAATTCCGGTGTGGTTCCGTTACTACGAAAATTGGGCGAGATTATCTCCATCGACTGTTTAGATTTAATCATCCAGGATTGCCTCTCCAAGACAATCCCGTCATCTGCAAAAGAACTCGACAGTTACAGTAACGTCGTAGTGCAGACAGAAACGTTTCGAGACATGCTGGTGAGCTTGCAGTTCATCACGGCTGAGAACACGATGCTTATGGATTATGTAAACAATGTGAACGTTCTGTTTGCATCAAAGCAGTGCGAGGATGCATTGGAGACGGCTCGGTCTCTCCTCACCTCCGACATCCACAGCATGGTTCTTATCCAACACGACGTGCCACTCGGGGAGATCAATGTGAAGGGATTCGGGCGGAGCGGAACAAAGAAATCAGTAAAAACAAATGGGAACGAACCACTCAGCTGTAGCATGAAGCTGAGTGCTAACACGTTTACGTTGCCGACATGCGACATCAGGTCAGACAATACTCCTAAATCTTAAATTGTCAGATAAATGGTCAAATTGACTACTAGATGGTGCATGAATAAATTTTAATCAGTTTGTTACATTATATTGAAATTGTCATGGAAAAGGGTTTTAATTTAGTTGATGTATTGTTCTTAAAAAAATAATAAATTGGATCAGCCTAAAGCCCCATGTTTGTACTTGTAGTAGACACTGGGAGGTGGGACTGTCCTAGGACACGTATCGAATCACCTTACACCATATTTTAAAGATAATATATTTAGATAATAAGATAAAAACATTTGATATAGTGTTCTGCTACTTAGGCCTGTTCTGTATGTTGGTGTATTGTTAATTAGATTTTATATTTCTGGAAAGTGTAAACTGGATTTTAGAAGATCATTTAATACTGGAAGTGGTGGAATTGTTAAAGTAATTAGACTATAAAAATAAATGATGACTGTTGATTTAAAATTACAATACTACACTTTTAGGTGTATCCACCAAGAGCTGGTGAGAAACGATTGTTGTTTGTTGTAGTGTGTCGACACAGAAACTCCTGCAGTTGGCCTACAACATGCTGCATGAGGCGACCACAGCCACGGAGTCTAGCGCATACCAGATCTTCTACACAGTTCGCAGTATGTTTGAGCTCTTCTGTATCGTTGTGCCAACGTTCCACAAGAGGGAGCTACAGAACCTGCCACAAGTGGCCGGTACGTCGATAGCCTGTTGACAAACATACACTGTATATACTGCAGAGAAGAGGCTCGTTTCATGAAGGGTTTTTAAAGTTAAGCAATATACGCAATTCCTTAGCATTACGTCTTTGTGTAAACTCTATTTTCGCTTATTTTTTAAATGCGTCATTTACTAAGGTCATCTTAAAAAAATGTTGTTCAAAGTACAGTGACAAATTAAAACGAGTAATGTAGTTACTGTATTAACAGTTTGAGAGAGGATGAGAGTGCTTGTATGTGTTATTTTGGTCCCCATGGATGGCTAAGTATAGCATGAGATTAAAAAGTTAAATAATCTCTGGGCCGTAGATTAACATTAAACATTGTGTGAACGGAAACAAGTAGATTCGAACCAAGTACTCTACAGTTGTTCTGCAGCAAGCACCTCACTCATGGTCTCTCTTTCTCTCTCTCTACAGCTCTCCACCACAACAACTGCATGTACCTAGCCCACCATCTACTTACTCTGGGCCACCAGTTCCAGTCGCAGTTGCCAAAGCCACTTACGATGGTTTCGGTGACGTTTGTTGACCTCGTGCCGAAGCTGCGTCGACTTGGAACCGAGTGCTTCATGCGGTGTCTACGGAAACAGCGGGATGAGCTGATTGGCTGTCTCAAAAATGCCCGAGGTACAACTTGGCTGTCACAAAGTTTATCAGAGTGGTTGTCGTAATACAAGATAGAGGGGTTCTTAGTAAAGTTGTGTAATTGTTCCGAGGCAGCTGAACGCTATTAAAATGTTGTTTTGAACAAGTGTTCAACTGAGCTCAAACTGACGTCCAGTTTGTTTGTCAAGTTTGCCATTTTTCCTTTTTTTGTGCAAGTACTTCTGTCATAAAATCAGCTAGAGGGGTGGCTAAAAGCATAGTCTCGCCAGAGAAGTTGTCAATCATGAGGATATATTTGGGAAAGGCTATAGCACAATGCGAATGGGCAAATGACAAACGTGTTTTGTTGTTGTCTCATGACCAACCAGCAAGTTCAACAGATTGCCGTTAAATACCCACCAGACAATTGGCTTTTGCAAGCTACCAGATATATTGGCCAAAATTATTTCTTTACACAATTAAAAAGTACATTATTAAACAGACTGCACACATTACATGTAAACTATTAACATACTACACATATTGTATGGATACAAAAGAACCAGATTCTTGACTGACAAACAAGCTGAGGAAGCCGCATTAAATGTTCACATTTTATTGCAGGTTTTAATGGCGTATCAGACAACGACACATTCGACGACGCCCAGCGAGCCGTCAACCAGCTGCTTCATGAACTACAGCACCTAGGACGTGTGTGGACAGTGCTGCCTCCAAGTGTCTACTACAAGTCTATGGGTAGGTACCCTAGTGTGTGTGTATGGTATAGCCCCATCTACACATTTTAAACCTGGGATACACGTCTACATGGTGAAAAAATGCCATGCTAAATTGCCACACTAAAAGTTACCTGAGGCTAAGTTAGCCCTGCAGTTGTAGGTGGAACAGGCACGGGTCAGGCTAGGGTGTGCTCGTGATAGCCCGGGTTATCTCGTAGTGTCGAGACTCCACTACAGATGTGGCAGGTGTTAACCTACTTCCACGAGATTATTCACTACAGATTTAAGCAGGGTTAAAGTACACTTCGTATAGACACTAAACATGTTTAATCCAGAGTAAAATAGCCTGGGTTAACTTTAACTTAAAACCTCGGGTTAAAACGTTGTCTGTGTACACGGAGCTTATGTCAGTGTTATTGCTCCTGATTTACCTTTTAAGTTCAATCCGTTCGTCCTTTTGCGTTTGTGCACTGATTCATCATCTTCTTTTGACCATTAATTTCCTATTGGGTGTGGCTAATCCATTGCATCCTTCACAAGCTCTGCCACCTCCATGTCTTTCCACACAAGTTACAACGTCCATCATTCATGTTCTTTACCAAGATTGAATGACGCAGTGGACACACAATATAAGAAACATGTCAGACTCTTCTTTATAACCATATTATGTACATAAAACAGTGCAGCCCAGAACAGAGGATTCAAAATTGTGCCTTCTAGGCACGTGTCTCATAGTCTAGAGAGCCTTTTTGTTTACAGCAACTTGTCAAGAGCCCTCTAAAGAATAAAATAATGCCATCCATCATAGACATAAGTAAGAGTTCTGTACATCATAAATTTAGCAATAGATAGCGAGGGTATGTGGTATGTACTGTGATTGTCAGCCGTTCACAGAACTAATACCACAACTATAATTTCGCTTCTAAATTAAATTCTTGTTATTCCCAAGGCACGTTACTCAACTCGGCCGTCACCGACATAATGTCCTACATCACCACCCTAGAGGACATCTCGGCTGATGATGCCGCCCTCCTCCACACCCTCTTGTCAACTGTGGCTGACAGAGCATCTGACTGCTTCCAACCCCCGGTGGGTGACCCTGACGGCAAGCCAGAGCTCTTCAAACACGTCGCCAAGTGGCTCAAGTTCAAAGAGTTGATGCTGTTCCTCAACGCCGGTCTTCACGACATCGCTGACCGGTGGGCAGACGGCAAGGGACCTCTGGCGCAGGAGTTTAGCGGGGCAGAGGTCAAACAGCTCGTGCGTGCCTTGTTCCAGAACACAGAGCGACGGGCGGCGATTCTTGCAAAGATCCGATGAACACACTTCTGTCGATTGTGTGATTGTTGAAATGGTGCATATGTTGTGCACTTTGATAAAGTGCTGAATTGTTTATGATGATGTTACAGTTGAACCTCGCTATACAATCACCTCTGTAATACAGCCACCTCACAATTAAGGTCATACAGCCACCTCATAACTGACCTATCCATCACGTGACTGGTTGCCTAGCAAAACCTCCGTCAAGCGATTAAAAAATGGATGCCGAACAAGTAGTCGGTTCGGACATACCGTCATATATTTTGTTGAAATTCTGGTCCCAAAAGTGTTTCTTTATGAGAAAAACATAAGGCAAAGATTTTAAAGTGACAAATGTATGCGGGAATGTTTGATTTATGTTGTCATGCAGCAGTAGTGATGTAATTCACGCGCAAATGTTTTATTTTGACGTAGGCAAACCGCGACGTATTGAATACATCAGTTAAGATCACTCTACGATAGTCCCAAGTTATTGCGATATACAATAAAATAGGAAATTAATCCTGCTAATATGATCACCTTGCTATTCAGGTCACTTTCGTCCAGGGGTGACCTTAATAGTGAGGTTCCACTGTACTTGGCTCAGTTCGAGAAAAGTCACCAGTGAGATGTATATGAGTACTTGATTAATCATTTCTTGTGTACACTGGTTGGTGCATATGGTGAGATGTGTATGGTGGGTGTATTGTATTTGCCTTTGATGGGGAAACATGCAGGATGTTCAGAGTAACTGCATGAAGAACGAACACTGATGAGTGAGATCAACCCAGCAATAGCCCATTTATATGGCAACTATGTACAGTAGTAACTGAAAATGAAACAACAATAAACTGATCATATGGATGAATGTCGACATATTTGTGGTCGCGTGACTTGGTCAGGTGACCGAAGCTCTCAGCCTGCATCGTAACCATCAACACGTGAAGGGTTTGGAGACAATTTGTGCCAATAGAATGTCCGTTTTTCTCCACACAAAATGCAAGACACCAAAGTCTATATAGTTGTTTTGTCAGCAGTATATATTCTTTAGTTCAATGCAACGAACACTTTCTGAAGTATTTATGCTTGGATTGTTATTTATGCAGGTTATTGCCGACATTTTAACAAAGTTGCATTGCTAATACAATTATCTAGATGCATCTTTTCAGACACTGTTTCCCAGAATAGCATGTTAGATGGATTGTGACTGGAATGTATCTGTCTTGTTCATGATAAAAAGTGTATGTGAACTTTCCTTGTAAATTTTGATATCAACTGAACAGGGCTACCCAACCTTCTCACTATAATGTCAATCCTCTGGCTGTAACCCCAGGTTGGTGTGACATGCCTAATATGCCATGAATTCTTAGTAATGTTACCCTAAACTAATGCTGCCCCCACTAACAGTTTAGGAACACATGAGCAAACATGAACCTTGTACACGGAACAGTGTACACAATATAATTATGCACAATATCAGTGACCAAAATCAAACATGTTGGTTAACTTTGCAATATATGAACACAATATTTAACATGAACAAGTTAACAACATTACTTAACAACACTGGCTAATTATCCGCTAATAAAACATGTCAAACTTCCCTAACTTCATCATTTACAAGAAATTATATATAAATGGAATTAATTAAACATCAATTAATACAAGACAGTTTTATTTGTATTTAAAATGAATTAAAATTTGCTGCTAGCAGTGGTAACAATTGAACAATCTTTAGTAAGAATTACATTTGAACATTCTCCACAAAAAATTCATCAAGGTAACCTCTCCAAATTTAATTCTTATGTACCAGTATAAGAAATGAAACAGACGCATAGAAGCCACCATAACTTATGATTACATATTAATCTCATTCATGATCCAACTAAGTTTGTTCCTGTCTGACCAATAACATTAAAACAATACTGTAGAGAGAGCAACAGCAAGAAAAGATGTTGATCTCCTACACCATCTAACAATTACAGGTATTAAAACTCAACAATGTCTATGCTTAACAACTGTCAACTGTTCTGCTGAAATGACATAAGCGCCCATCAATCAGTGTTCTCGCTGTCCCGTGCTTGTCCAGTCAGTTACACACACCAAGGTTCTTGCAATGTTTCCCAAACCTTCGTTTTCGGCATCGACACTGCCACATTGCGTCGTGTGCTTAAGTTTTCCTTGACCTGTGTTTGCCGGCAGAACGAGACGAACTGTTGTGTACAAAGAACCACAATCATTCATAAGGTACACAAATGGGATTGACGAAATATGCTACATTAATCGAATTATTATTGTCAAGGCAGTAGAGGTGAAAAAACATCAAGTCCACAAGAAAAGATCACAGCCGAGATGCGGGACTAATATGAAAAGTGGAGGGGGCTGATAAAAGGGAGCAGAGGAGAGCAACAGCAGGCAGCAGTACAGCTGCATAGGTCCCGAGTCCCCTGTACAAGGGGACCAGAAGGAAAACAAGCTTTCTACAAATCTGTACATGCAATAAGGAAAATCAACATATTAGTAAGGGCTTAGTATACAGACTATGAACAGTATGTTTGTTCACAGCAATCAGTGTCGGCAGAAATGGTCGAGAGGATTGATGATACAGCATGAAGAATGAAAAATTCATGTGCCTATTCAACAGTGGCAAGGGGGTCAGAGGTTAAATGTAGTTAATACTGTTATAAATACTATATATTATACAAATTACTTTGATTGTATCTGTTGACAGTTACCTTAAGTATTCACTACTCTTACTCACCTCTTGCACATGATGCAAAGAGCCATTAAAAACACCAAAGTACAGAGTTTATAAATATTTAACCACTTACCCTTCACTGGAAGGTGCAGCTGTCATGTGCGACGACGTATGATGTCTGTGACTTCTCTCAGATCCTTGTTCCCGTGGCAGACGTTCGGGGTCTCTGCGTGTGTGTGTTGACACGGACGGAGCCAACCTGAATATTACAACTGTACATCGTGACAATGTTCATGTCATCGACAACTTACAAAGCTGTCATTTCATCATTCTTAACTCAATCAGTTGCCTTGCAGTGGGAGATCGTGAATATATTTCGTAGCACATTGTCAACAGGCCTGCATGTTCTATGTGTCTGAACATCAACATACGGGGTAATATGTTAGTTGTAATGATCTTGTGTTCCCATTGTAGTGTTCTTGATGAGATTGTGTTTCAGTTGAGTGAATATGTTCCTACTGAGATTGTGTTCTGGTTGAGTGAATATGTTCCTACTGAGATTGTGTTCCACTTCAGTGAATATGTTCTTACTGAGATTGTGTTCCAGTTGAATTAATATGTTCCTACTGAGGTTGTGTTCTGGTAGAGTGAATATGTTCCTACTGATATTGTGTTCCACTTCAGTGAATATGTTCTTACGGAGATTGTGTTCCAGTTGAATTAATATGTTCCTACTGTGGTTGTGTTCTGGTAGAGTGAATATGTTCCAACTGATATTGTGTTCCAATTGAGTGAATATGTTCCTACTGAAGTTGGTTCTGGTTGAGTGAATATGTTCCTACTGAGATTGTGTTTCAGTTGAGTGAATATGTTCCTATTGAGATTGTGTTCCATTTAAGTGAATATGTTCCTACTGAGGTTGTGTTCCAGTTGAGTGAATATGTTCGTTATGAAATCGTGTTCAAGTTGTGTGATTGTGTTCAAGTTGTACCATTGTGTTTCAGTTGTGTGAATCTGCAGTGCTATACTCTGTGTGAATGTCTTTGAGTTGTGTGATTGTGTTTCTGTCGTAAGATTGCATTTCAGTTGTGAGATTATGTTCCAGAGCTCCGAGTGATCGTGTTTCATTTGTGAGATTGTGTTCACGTTGTGTGATTTTGTCCGAGCTGTGAATACTGTATTCCAGTTGTGAGATTGTGTTCAAATAGTGATTGTGCTCCAGCTGTATGTATGTGCTCCATTTGTGAGATTGTATTTGAGTTGTGGGATTATATTTGTGCTGCAAGTGTGTGTTTGAAGATGTGAGAAGTAAAGCTGCATCACCGAGTTACGGTGTTAGAAACACAGCTCAGTTGCCTGACAGACACCCAAGGATCTGTCAATACAAGATCTCATGACATCCTCTTCAACCGTTTTGAAGAAAGTGACAGTAAACGTGGAGGAGACCAAAGCTGTGTGTGCACAATCAGCTGATCTTGTTCACTGGCACTCTTTCAACAAACAAACCACACTCGCTGTAATTTGTGATATAAAATCAACCTTAAACCGAACTTAACTGCAGGTATTACTGTACGTATGTATGCATGGCTTTGTATGGGTGTGTGCAGTTCTATAATCATTGTGTTGGATGCTGTGTAAAGACGTAGTACACAGCAAACATGGCTGCGCAGCGACAAGATGGCAGTCTCTTGTTTGTTGTTACTGCTGTCAGTGATCGCGTCATAACCTGAAACACAGCTTACATAGAAGTGCTGAGAGGACACTCATCAGCCCGGAGCACTATACCTGTGCCGATGAACAAGTGGTGACCGACTGCGATATTGCGGCGTAGGCGTGACCAGTAATGGTGCTTTAGTGCGATACGTTGCATCACCGGGCATGGGAATGTTATTGTGTTGCTGTTCTGGGTAATGCCGCGGCCTACGCCCACTTCCCTCATAGTGACTGGGAACAATGGGTACTTCCAGGAGATAGTCACGAACATCACCCCTCGGATGGGGTAATATCGTGCGACGAGAGCCTTTGGGGGGCAGCAGGATGGCGCGACGTTGGTGCCTTGGTGGTGATGTGTCATGACTCCTGGCATCAGGCAGAGGTAATATAGGGTGACGTGGGTGTCTGGGTGGTGACATTGTAGCGTGGTGCGCCCCGTCAGGCAGGGGTAATATGGCACGACGTGATCGCCTCAGTGGTGATGATGCTGCTTGGTGATCAGGCAGCGGTAAAATACCACGTCGGGCGCCATCTGGTGGGAGTAATATACCACGACGCGGGTGCCTTGGTGGAGATAGTGTAGGGTGATGTGCAGTATTTGGCAGTGGCAGAATACCGCGACGTGAGCGCCTTGGAGGTGACAATGTTGCATGGTGTTCTGCATGTGGCAGCGGCAGAATACTGCGACGTAAGTGCCGTGATGGTGACAGTGTAGAGTGACGTGAACGTCTGTGTGGTGTTTGTGTACCATGATGTTCCCCATCAGGCAGTGGCAATATGGCCCGATGAAAATCATCAGGTGGGGGTAAAAGACCACGTTTAGTGCCATCTGGTGGTGGCAATAATGCCCGATGAGATGCGTCTGGTAACGGTAATAATGCACGATTGGAATGAAGTGACGCATGTGATGTGTGCCGAGAATTTTGTAGTGACAGTTGTTGACGATAAGGTTCCGGTGACATTCGACGATAAGGTTCTGGTGACATTCGATGATATGGATCCAGTGACATTCGACGATACGGATCCGGTGATATTCGACAATACGGTTCCGGTAACATTTGACAATAAGGTTCTGGTGACATTCGACGATAAGGTTCTGGTGACATGCGATGATAAGGTTCCGGAGACATTCGACGATCCAGTGACATTCGACGATGTGACTGTGATGATAACCGACGACGTTGTGGCAACATCTGATGGGCGCTGTGGGTTGACATATAAGGCAATGGTGACGGCGTGGATAGGAGTGTTCTCCTGGCTGATAATCGTTTCACGACGCGGAGTCTACCCTGCACTCCCAGCAAGGGGCGCCGCTGATGCTGAGTTGACAGTGCAGTTCTCCCAAGTGGTCGTCGTATTGGCACATGCAGTGTACCTCTAGCCCCCAGTAGGGGGCGACGCAAGCGTGCCTCAAATTTTGGCCCATCACTGTGCGACATCTGAACACGCACCCGTGAGCCACAAATGTTCTTGCCGTCCAGAGATTTCACCGCATTCTCAGCATCATTCGTGCTCGCAAACTCAGCAAACGCAAACCCAGGTGGGTTATGTGCTACCCAACATTCGGTGACACGACCAAATCGGGTGAGCTCTTTCTCAAGTTCCTCTCGTTTCACTGTATCAAGCAGATCACCTATGTACACTTTGCCTTCTTTGGAGCGCATTGTCTGTGTTCAGACCTGAAAAGAGTTGAACATTATATTTTTGCCCTACCTTTTAATAGGATGATAACAATGAAATAGTTTTCTTTATCATTATATCACCCAGTCTAAGCTAACGTATACATCATACTATTTTTTTCAAATGTCACCAGGTGTTAAAACTGGAACTCTTTACAAAGATGTATATTTGGAGGTAATAACTATGAAATATCCCATGGATATGTAACTTCCTTCCCATCGCCATGGTCCTAGAAGACGCACTCCTATGAATGCCCTCAAATATAGCAAATGCACATAGCTTTTCGGACAATGAATTTTCCATGGAAAGCTTCATCTGGCCAGACTGAAATCGGCAGCTAAAATAGCCAACTGGTAACACTATTGCAGCAGAGTGTATTTGGTTTGACAGTTGTTCAAAGTTTCTTGAGCTGAGAAGATGCAGTCTACCTCATTTTCATGTAAAGGAAGTCACAAAAATAAGGATTTTGTTTTATTTCCTTAAAATATAATTAATATATAGTTTAGAAAAAATCCTTTACGTTTGTAAATCTCCTAATACTAAACAATCTCCAATGTTCAGAGCTAGGTTTTTACACCAAATCATATGTACCATGCCTGGTCCGGGTCCTGAAGGCCAGGCAGATGCTAACAACTACATTACCGCATTCTCGTATATTAATGAGTATATTTTTTAATATTTTTTTTTTATATTTTCTTATTGATCTTTCCTTCACGTTTCAAAGTGGTTTTAGTACTTTTACACTAACAATTACATCCATGCCTTGGCGGCAATCTTTTACTTTCTGACCTAACCATGAAAATTACCACCTACAGCCGCTAAACTTCTCCTCACACATCTTACATACATATACATATAATACGTTTAACAAAAAAAAATTTACATTCCTACCACGATCAAATTTAATAAAACAAACTCAAGTAAAACTCGACTTCTACGACGGCGACTATCCGTTGCTCCGTGGTTACCATAAATTCCGTACAGTGGGGCTATCATTACTGTATACAAATACATTTATAATAAATTGTTAATACATACGCGTGAGTGTGTGTGCGTTAGTTATAATATTGGCATCGGTTCTGTTAAAAAGTAGCTCGATTAATTAAGGCATAATTATTATCATCAGTATGGTTTGCAGGTAATGAAAGGTTTCTAATTAATGTAAAAAACAAATTAACTCTTACGAATAGCAAATAATTGTGTTCGTATACATGTATGTGTGTGTGCATGTATGTATGTATGTATGTGTGTGTGCATGCGTGTCTGTGCACGTACACTAACACGTTCTTTTGATAAGAAAATTAATACAAATTATTATTCTGTTAATGAAATATAATGCTACCATAAGATATATAATAATAATATTAACATTTTGGACATTCATTACTTGGTAAGCATAATGAATAAATGATAATGAAATATGGTGTTAGAAAATACATAGTTTTTAACGGTTTGGTCAGCTTAAACAATAAAATTCATCTTCGAATTAAGCTCGTCATAATTTCGCGGCAGTTACGTCGAATTGCCGTGTTCACCACCAATCGATGTATCACAAGTAGTTTCCCTTTACATACAGAGTGGCAGCAAATTGTGCATAATTTGTTCCAAACCTGCACTTTTAATGGTGGCACAAAAAACTAGTTTGAAATGAGGAATGCGTCTTCTTACTTGAGTTTGTCACATTAACTAATTACGGAAATGACTTTCCCAGTTTAGCCATAACCTTTAATTACCTGCAAACCATACTGATGATAATAATTATGCCTTAATTAATCGAGCTAGTTTTTAACAGAAACAATGCCAATATTATAACTAACACACGCACACACACTCACGCGCTTGTATGTATTAACGATATATTACATATATATATATATTTATATCGTGCGCAAACATACGTACAGTAATGATAGCACCACTGTGAATTTCTATGAAACTCCACACAATATCAATTTTATGGTAACCGCAGAGCAACGGATAGTCGCCGCCATAGAAGTCGAGTTTTTCTTGAGTTTGTTTTACTAAATGTGATGGTGATAGGAATGTAAAAAAAAATGTGTAACGTAGTGTGTGTATATGTATGTAAGATATGTGAGGAGAAGTTTGGTGGCTGTAGGTGGTCATTTTCATGGTTAGGTCAGAAAGTAAAAGATCACCGCCTTGGCTACGGAATAGTCTTTACTACAATTTGAATCCCCGTTACCGTGCGATAGCGGGGTTTCAAAGCGGCGAAAATCTAAAGACGGATGATTTAGGCTCATGTTATATATATAATATATAGTTACAAAATTAAGTATGATTGTAATACGCACGTCAAAATAGTTGCAAGTAATTTGCTAATTCTTTGCGGGACGGATGGTTCGGCCGAACCCGTCATGAGCCGAAACATCCGACACCCAGTGACAGTGTGTCTGACAGTGACAGTGTGAGGACGACTAACCAAGCGTCCCTACTCCTGCCATGGCGGTACCGCCATGCCTGGCAATGACCACCCTCCCTCTCAAGCTCAGGCGTGCCAATGCACGTCAGCATGACATCAGACATGTCAAAAGTCGGAAGCAGGAATTTGTTTAGTTTATAAACCAAAACAAATTTGCAAAGCTAGGTAAAACGAAGACACGCCTTCGGCTTCGTCTGCCTTCGACGGCTTCGCTCACCTTCGATGCTTCATGTTCAGACTTCAGTAACTTGTCTTGAGTTAAATCAGTTACGCTATCAACCACCCTGTCTGAAGGGTTATTTACCGTACCAATTCGTCCAATCTCAAGTAGTTCATCTGTGCACACCTTGGAGCGTGGCAATACTTTTCAGAAAGAATACTACAAGTATTGTTTGTTAAATAATTTCGACTTCTTAACTTCGAGTAAACCGGGAGCGACGAGGAATCGACGACGGAGTAGCGGAAAGAAACATGCGAAACCATAACTAATAAACGAAACGGTTACTGCCATCGCACTACATTCAGCATTGCTTGCGGTATCGCCTAGCTTATTTATCTGCACAGTTCTAATAAACATGATCACACGCGTTAGAACCTGGGGGACTGAACGGGCTCAGCCCTCAGTATTTTGGGGTTGCGGTTAGAGTTAGCATTATGTCCCAAATATTTAGAGTCTGAAGGTGTTTTTGGCGAGCCTTAAACCTAAGGGGTTGCAATTGGAGGTTTTGGAGAGCTTGGAGATTGTTTTTTTACGAGCCTGAAAGGGGTGCAATTGGAAGTTGTTGCAGAATCTCAATGTTGTGTTTTAAGGAATATCAACGGGGGCATAGGCGTGTTCTTGGGGGCTGAGGGCACGGGCCCCTAGACCTTTGGTGAAATTTGGCCGCGCTATCTGCGCACGCGTGGCGTCTCCCTAGACGTTTAAATTTGAATGTGTCCCCGTTTAGTGTCCCTTGCGAACATCGCCGCGAAAAAAATTTCAATAACACCCCCACCCGTCTTCCGTTAATGTTACGAATCGAGCCGACACAGCGCGACAGCGGAGTCATGTTGTAGCTCGGGTTAATATCGACTACCCAATATGAATTAGAGGTTTTTTGCGAGCCTCAAAGGGTGCAATTTGAGGTTTTCGGGGACCCTAGGCTATCCTCTCTGGAACTGATCGAGTTGGAATAATTATTAATGTATCAGAAGAGATCAGGGTATATCGCGATCAGTAAGACGAAGGCCAGAGAAATGGGAGTGGCGCGTCGTACGTAATGGCACGGCTGCATGATTAGGAAACAGCTGTTGTGAGCTTGGAGAAGACAGAAGGGATGTGGGTTGGACAAAAGAGAGAGAGGGGGGAGGAAATGGAGGAGAGAGAGAGAGAGAGAGAGAGAGAGAGAGAGAGAGAGAGAGAGAGAGAGAGAGAGAGAGAGAGAGAGAGAGAGAGAGAGAGAGAGAGAGAGAGAGAGAGAGAGAGAGAGAGAGAGAGAGAGAGAGAGAGAGAGAGAGAGAGAGAGAGAGAGAGAGAGAGAGAGAGAGAGAGAGAGAGAGATAGGGGGGGGGGAGTTGAATATCAGTTTAGGTGGGAATTATATCAAGCAAGTGCATGGATGGCTTTGTGTATCTCAGAGGAACGGTTGTGAAAATTGGCTATCCAGATGTAAAGGTGTCATGTCGGATGCACTATATAGGGAGCCAAAGCTTGGAGAAAGGTAGGAGTCATGATAGACGGAACATTATCGAACAAGCTGAAAGAGGAAGTCTTGAGAGCGGGTGTTACCCCGGCATGCATGTATCTGTAGACGGTGGCGCTGACAGAACAACAACAAAAGCTACAAGTACAACTATGGTACACTCGAGGAATCATAAGAACAATTAAAGAGGATAGATGGACAGAAATAGGATGAGTGACCTTGGGAAGATGGTGGGATGCAATACAGCGTAACGGGAAGATTGATGGAAAGCCGAATGAGATTGACAGGGCACTTAAACAAAGTTTACTCCTAGGTAATTATATATTTCTTATTTCAGATTTAGTCTAAGTATATATTTCTTATTTCAGAGTTAGTCTAAGAGTCAGCTAGCTACGTAAACGGGCCAGATCCAGAGAACATAGTCCGGGGGGAACTACCAATGTTTAATTGTACCACCATTCAGGTTCGTAAAACAACACTGGCGGCCAAAACCAAATTAATTCATATTGAGTGAGCTGAGCGCCGGAGCGTCAGCACGACTTCGTTGTCGGATCATGACATCGGAAGACTGGTGGAGGGTGTTGTTGAAGAATTTTCGCCAGAGCTTCAGGATCACTCCGCCGTCACGCTGTCGGACCTTGATATCGATAGACTGGGATGGGAGGGGCCGAGTGCTGTTGAAGATTTTCCACCGGAACCTCACCACCACTTCACCGTCGCTGTCGGATCGGAAGACGGGGAAGTTGTACTGTTTTATTGTTTTTGCGGCGACGTTCAAAATTTGATAACTTTTAGGGGGCATATATATATATATATATATATATATATTATAATATGTGATTTTGTTAATGAAGATATATATATATTATAATATGTGGTTTTGTTAATGAAGATTGCTGTTAGCAGTCGACACATCACAGAAAAAGTAAGTGACTGTTAAATAAATAAACAAACAATATTACTCAGTTGAACTATCCAATTTGATGGATCTTTTCACTCATATACGCTTACTAGTAACATTTCCACTAATTACACCAATTTTCCCAGGCGAATGTGAGGGGCGCAAAAAGTACCGCCACCTCACGGTGCCTATGTAACCCAGACTATCAAAATTCACAGGAACACAAAACCAATGCCAGGTTATTCTTTTATATCACTTTCCATTTCGTTTGGTTGTTGATGTTTACCAATTCGCTAGTAAACAAAACGTCCTTACAACTTTCTGGAAAGCGTAATGGTGTGCGAAAAGTGTACGTATAATATATTATGATACACTACATGTCCTATTTCAGTAACATAAATGTGTGTAGTAACTATGTAGGTTTTTAATTTGTATCCCCATTTATCGCTCACACTGGCATAGGTTCGTTTTTTCATGTATTTGTTATTTTGTAAATAATGTAAAAAAGGCGACAAATCCAAAACGACAACAAACCAAAATAACGACAGTTGGTGTCAAAAATAACTAAAGGCGATCTTATACTTTTTGATCAAACCAGTACTTTTATTAAGTTTTAGTTTTGCAGTTAATGTTTAGACCCACACCTCGAAAAAAACACGAAAACGGTCACCTGCCGTTATCAAACTTCACATGATATATCTAATACACCTATTCTACATGTATACACTTGTCACGTGATCAAAAAATTTAATGTACTGTCTTATCGATCAAAATGTAATGCCACTTTATGGTTGATTTCACTCGTGGGGATAGATCACACTTTATATTATAATAACGAAGTGGTTGCGTAGCCGAGCATCGGAACCGTGTGCCTCAGCATTAAAGATCTGAGCGTTGAACGCGTATGTGCCAGTCATCACATGTTCGCTCTCACTTCCACTAAATATGGCAGCAGAGCATGGCGTAATTTTATTTGGGATCAACGTTGGCGATACGTTCGACAGTTCAGAATAAAATTAAGCAAGTAAAATATGCGACAATAGTGCAACTGTATCAACATGATTTCAAAACGTTGGTTGTGTCGACGTTGCAATACCCAGGTCGCATGGGCAAGGCTAAGCGATATTATCTGCTCGATTCACCATTCGGCACCTCGGTGGATTTTCGGTGATCTCAGCCTAAGGCTTAGTCAGCTTGAGCTGTTTCGGTGAACTGTGCTGTATGGTAGTGATCTTGGCATGTTTGATGGATCGAATGATGTTGGCTAGATAGAAGTTTTTGTAAAATTATACGTTGATAACTGCTTTACAATACATTCAATAATTAATGTTCAATATTACATGTTTGGAATGCCTTTTTTGACAGTTTTTATAACGACCATTTTTATTATAGTTAGAACTTAGGGTGGCCATATTTAAATATAAAAACTACAATTGGTCATATTTAAGTATATAACAATTCTTAATAATAAAAAATAAAACGAGTGGTAGCACTCCTTATAATTCTTTGAAATGCTGAAGGATTGTTTTGTGGAACATCCTATGAAAATCACATTTTATAAACTAATTCTGACCAATAATACATTAAGCGTGCAATTAATTAGTTTGGTTGATTAAAAGGTATTTTTTAATCATATTGAATGCTATTTGACATTTTAAAACCATGGTTGTCATCATGCAACCTGATTATTAAGTAATTTTGAACTTCTTTTCATATAGGCAGAATATATTGAACATTAGGGTAAAGTTTCATTCTGACAGCGTTCATCTTTTAAATATAAATTTCCAGTTAATTGTCATGCCTCATACAATACATAACTCTCCTCAACTCCATATAAATTTTAGTTCACACAATATGTAATTCTAAGATAAAATTTTCCAAATTAAAATTACGTATGCATGCCATGTTTATTTTTATTTTTTGCAAAAGCATAATTTATCAAATAACATCAAATGCCAAACTGACATATATGGTAGCAAGTATGCTCAAATAACTAAATAGTGACAATATTGTTTAGGTTGTACATACACCTTAAACGTGGTTGCGTAACACAGAATGCAACTTTAATCTATAACGAGTAGTTTTTAACATATGACTGATAATTATTATATAACATTTCAAATGAAGCCTGTGACCTTAAGCCAGTGGCATTTTAAAGATTGAATTAATATTTTCATTTGATATTTTACAATTATTTTACTGTTAATTAAGGTAATGAGCCCAAAGTAAATATTAGATAGTCCAATTACTATTTATATGTAATGTTTTTACATATACTTAAACTGGCTAATCGGTTTATAGTGTCAGTACTTAGACACTAATGCTATTCTGCAACTGTGATTGTATTTATAACATTACTTTTCATGTTCTTTCACATCTCTGTATGCATTGTTTCAATAAAATCTTCTGGTGTGTCTACTCTGCTGTTGTCATAACTCATTATAACTAGTATATCATTATATGTAGAACACATAACAGAGGCGTACCCAGGATTGATATGTTGGGGGGTTCCCAAATGGGTGACACTGTAACGCTGGATGTTGCCATCACTCACTGTACACTGCCATGTAGTGTGGGATTTTTTGGGGGATTTCCGGGCAACGAGAAATCTCCCCTGGGCACGACCCTGCATAACATACTGAACAATAATAATACTAACTTCTTTATTTGTATACATACAATATATACATACATATTTTACTAAACTACTATTGCCCACACCTAAGGCTAACATTTAAATAGTTCTGTATGTCCCTGCCAATACTTATGCTTTTCTTGTAATTATGATACCATAGTTTTATTCCGTTGATATTCTGTTGGCAATTATGTGCATGTATATGCTATATTTTGCAAGTAATTAGACTGTACATTGCTTTGAGCAATTGCTTTTGCAAATTACTATAATTATAGGTGTACTAAAAGTATATTTTATTTATAATATATGCTTTATTCGCAGACTCCACACACCATACAAATGCATTATTGCATTCTATAGTTGTGATATTGACAATAGTTGCATATGGCCAGTAAGTAAAAGATTTCCGCTACTTGAACCATCAATAAAAAGATAATTTAGAACTACAACCAGCATGTAAATATATATGTCAAAAGTTCTTAATACCAGCAACACAATAAGCAGATTACTGTAAATAAACATTTCAGTAGCACTACAGTATCTGTCAAATCCTAACACCATTTGGAACATATTGTTGTAAGAGACATCACATTTTCTAATAGCATGTACAGTATTTATGAAAACTCCATCATAAAGTAGTAAACAAAGTTTTCTTTATATCATTTGAACACATAAATATATTCTTATGATCATGTTGAGTCGTGCAAGTAACTGGCGGCAATACCTAGATAATCATAGGCCTAGATCATTGTCATTTAAATTAGTGTATACTGTTTGAGATTATTATAACCCAAATAGTTTACAGATTCTGCTTCAGTTAGTCATAGTTATTATTTCAAAGTAGATTTATAATAATTGTATAAAAACATATTCAAAGTATATGCTGGTAGACCTATTTTAGTAAGCAGTGTGATAAGTAATGAGTTCAAGACAAAAGGAGAACTGAAACGGAGTGCGGTCGGGAATGTGCTCGGACCTATAACACCGATGAACACAGTTCCGATGCGCCGTGTCCGAGCACCACAACGTGCACACACATGCGTTTTGAGTGCTCGGACCTTTATCACTGACCCACGCAGTTCTGATGCTCAGCTTGCTGCTCCGCGTCCGTTCACCGGAAAGAAGCCACAATAGGCGCATGTGCGTTTAGTGCGCAGACGTTTATCACTGGCGTCCACGGTTCCGATGCTCGGCTACGTAACAACGTCCTTAATAATTACTGACAAAGAAAGTCAATCAAACATGCAGTATTTAATTAAATAAAGTTACCTTAAATTTAATGTTGACAGCAGCTGAGGGTATTTATTATGATTATTGGCTTGTGTAATTACTGCTGCATATCTTAATGTTGTTTATCAGAGGTAATTTATCATGACTATGGTATATTATATATTAATTTGTTTTACAAACATTTTATTTTGCAAACAAAACTTTTCATGATAATAATGGCTCGCTTTATTATTATACAGTGACAGGTGAATTTTTTTAAATTGTTGCAAATAGATGTGCTTGTCATGCAGTTACTGAATGGTTCAACCGTTTTAATAGTTTTTAACATAGATATCCCATTTGAACAATTTATCAAACCCAATACTGTAATAGATGCTCACGCAAACATGATAATCAGTTCTGGCAAATCAGGCACTCAACAAACATATTTGGAAATAGTTTTTTCCCAACCACAATAAAAGACTGGGATTCTCTACCTCCAAGCATTTTATCTTGTAAATCATTTAATTCATTTCAGAATTATCTCGTCAAACATCTAACAAATTAAACCATATGAGCCATCATATTAGTGCTGGTTCGATACCAGAATTCTTTGATATCGATCGATACCAGAATTTTGTTCGATACTTACGTTGTAAGTCTAATTCATATACAGTAGAGATCTTAATAGAAGCACACACCGTTTTTCATTAGGAAAATATGTATAAAAATATATTTTTCATGAATGCATGCTAGACATAACTGATGGCAATACTGTTGCTAGCGTCACCTTGCAGTTGCTTGATAGGTCATTCATGTGTGTGTGTGTGCCTTTAGCTGCAACATGTTGCATTCTTGTCGTGTCAATGTTGCATCAGTCAGTTTGGTAGATGTGTTGACTGTGTGTTTGAAAAGTGTTGCCTGGTATCACTTTTGAGAAACAAATAGTCGTGCACCCAAGTCAGAGCACACGCTCTATTGGTAACTATACGGTAGACCTATTCAATTTTCAACCAACCATCGATACACGCCAATTGATATAGTCATACAAACAACAATTAATATGCAATTTTAATTTTATTTTAATAAACAAATAACAGTTGTAATTGTTTAATTATAATTTATTACTGTTGTAGAAGTAATTGTAATGTAACATTAAAACAAAACAGACAATAGAAATAAAATACCTAGTAATAATAAATAAATAAAATTGGTAGTCACATTGCGTACGTCACTTCTTGACGCTGTCGTCGCAGTAGACTCAGCAACCGATGGCGATTCACTTTGACTGTTACTAGATGTCCATTGCTTGGTCATTGGCGAAGATTTTGATGGAACACGTCATTCTCGTTGCCACGACTTCCTTCCATCATCATGTTTTTGTAGTCTCTAGGATAATGGACAGTGACATGTTTATTATATATACACACTGGCATGATGTGTCCTTAGGACATTTTGCCAGTATACTACACAGCAGACCTGGGGCCGAAATACTCGGTACACGTGTACTCCAGTACATTTTTGACGTACTCGTAAAACTTATGGGTCATGGACTCGTACTCATTGTACTCAGATTTTACGAGTACATTATGAGTACATCTAAGCACTTTCTTAATATTTACTGGGGCAAATAAATATATTTGGTTATAAAATGAAACTTTCCTGAAATATTTAAATGTTCAACTATTTTTTAAATACTTTGTTAATTCTGATAGAATGCCACCTTGCCATCCCTACACTTAGTACATCCTCATTCTCTGATAACCATGACTTATGATACCCACACATGGCAACAGGCAACATCTTCTCCCAGTCAGAAACACCTTCTTCAACAAACAATAATTGTAGGCTATCATGGCCATAAACCTGTTTGTTTAATTGAGCCACCAGGATGTCCATAAAGAGCCAATTAGCAGTTAACCCACCAGTTAGACAGGAAATGCCTTTGATGTAGTCTGGAGACCATGCCACTTGACAGTGGCTGACAGTGCTAACTGCTAAGAATGAGAAATGCCAGTCTTCCTCTGTAGAAGTAAGGTGGCTCAAGTCAGACTGCCTCCTACACTAGTATAATCCAATGCCAGCAGCCTGGCTAAAAAGTCCAAAGCGGATGCTGAGCCTGTTATGTGGACATGTGCTAATCCTCTCAACAATTAGTAGTCTACTATCAGAAAATATAAACTGCAAACTTATAATATCAGCAGATTGTTGATTGTAGAGATGAATGAATACCTCAGTCAGCTATGTACAGATCGTCACAGTGACCCACTGCAGTTCTGAATTTTCCAACTCAGCCTCAGTTGAAAGGGTATTTAGCATAGCCGAGAAAGTATTCTGCCCTGAAGCGTGCAGCCTGAAAGACTCAACCTGTGAACAACTCATGTTCATTCGATGCAATGGCAAATAGATGATAAGATCATACGATGCCACTGAAATGAATGCCAATGAAGTGAATTTCATTGTTGATGAAATAGAGGTTTTTCTTAGTTTTCCTCATAAAAAATGTATCAACTGCCATTGCATATTCACTTGTGCTGAGTTATATAAATTAGATTAATTAAATAATTTTAAAATACGTTATTATTTAATATTTATATATAAAAAAATATACTCATAATTTTACTCGTACTCATACTTGTACTCATGAAAATGTACTCGGCCCCAGGTCTGCTATACAGACACAAACTGCAAAAGTGCCTGAAGCCCCCACACCTACGGCTGCAGCTGCCAAACTTCTCACACACCTGATGTACTATCAAATTGACAAAAAAGACACTTACAAAATTTACATGCACATATTGCTTGATACAATGAACAAAGTTCACAAACTAAAATGAAACTCGAAATCCCCCATGGAGGCTATTCATAGCTCCATGGCTACTGTACAATCGTCGAATTGATATTGTGTCAAACTCAAAGCATTCATAGAAACTAAGTGCAGTGGCCAGTGCCATTGCTATAACTGAAGAGGCGTATTGATATATGTGTGTGTGAAATTGTTTATTTTTTATATATGTATATGCATGTATATATTATTTACAATTATTGGTGTACAGTGTCTTGTCACAGTTAATATCGATTGTACAGTAGCAACGGAGATATGCATAGCTGCCACCAAGGATGTCAAGATTTAGTTTAATAAATAGTTTTTGTGGGAGTTTTGATCATTACAGGAATGTAACTGTAAGTGCCCATTTTGATAATAGTAGTGTATGGCAGATATATGAGAAGTTTGGCAGTTGTAGGTGTTCGTTTTCATGGTTAGGGCAAAAAGTAAAATATTGGCGAACTAAACTAATTTTATAACCACTTTTAACATGTTCCCATTTAATTGTATGCAATGTATTGTACATGCTGTGGATTACTGAATTACCGCGCATCGCACTTGAAATGAGCAATATAACAGTGCATGTTTATGTAGCTGGAACTATTTCAGCCACAGGATGCTCTCAAATACAATATTTTATTGCATACCTGAAACAACATGTAATGATGGCATGAATACATTGAAACCTGTAACAATTTTCATCATTTTAAACATTTTATAACAGTGAAATTGAGGTAGGCCCAGATTCTCTGAAAAACTATCATTATTCTCACCATATAATTTTACATTTTAATACCACATTAAGTTTATCTTCATATCAGGACAGTTGTCTCATTTGTTTGAATATTCCTGGAAACTTCACTACTTTATTAAATGAAGGCTTCAAGCACATATTTACTATGATTAACAATTATTACAGGTGAGAAGAAACTTGGCAAAGTAATTACGCCAGACAAGTGGAAAGATGGAGCAAGAAACACAACAGGTAGAAATGAGGAATAAACTCACACCTTATTCATTATACCACTGCCAATGACCACTGACTCATTCAACAGGTCATTCAACAGGTTTCCTCTTTTTACTTCTAAAATAATGGTGATTTAAAAAAGTGCCTTAATTTATTAGTTAACATTATGTTGTATCATTTAAAATTTTGCCAATGCCCATATAATATATATATATTGTGTGTGTGTGTGTTTCAGTTCTGTTCTCTCACACATCTATGACTAGTTTTATATTATTGTCTATGCAAAATACATCTTTGTTTTATTGTATTTAATGTTTTTTAATTTGTTCACTTTTGTAATATTCAACTTGCATGGGATAAACTGGCACTTTCTAACAAAATTGTCCTAAATGGGAAAAAAATAACCAGTAGTAAATGCAAAGGATGTTCATTGTTGTTTACAGTTTGCTTTCTATATACCCCTATGTACATTTGGAGTATATATCAATAATTTTGTTTTTAAGTGAGAAAAACAAACAAAGTAAGGTGCACATTCAAAATCATATTTTGTATTATCCTTTATCTTATGAAATGATTTTCCCGCAATTTGTGAGGTTCTCAACTGATGGTGATCGGATCTCTTATATTTTGTTCTTGTAGAGAATGGAGGCAGAAAACTGAATGAGAACAAAGCTTTGACATCAAAGAAGAATCGGTAAGGCAATTTCCTTCTCATTTTTATGTCTGCATCACCACTTTAGCATGTTTTAGAGAGTTTTTGATCTATCATAATTTATTTTAATTTTAATCATTTTGAAATTGTTTAACCATGCTATATACCATGCATATATATTATTATTAATAGTATTTAAGCTAACCTGTTTTAACCACAATCATGATGTTTTTACATTTTACATATATATATATATGATATCTATCTCAACTGTTCTATCCAAATCACTAAACATTCCTGAAGAGTACACATCTAATGTGTGTTCTGAATACAAGATTGTTTTTTTGGTTTTAGGTTTGCCCCGTACTCTGCATTTGCAAAGTGTCGTATCTGCAAAAGCAGCGTGCACCAGCCAGGTTCTCACTATTGTCAGGGGTGTGCGTATAAGAAAGGTGAGTAGTTACATCACCCATCATTGCTGTGCATGTATAAGTAAGGTTAGTACAAGTCAGCAACCATAAGTGCTGTTGAAGAGACGGACACTATCTTTAGGGGTGCACGTATAAGTAAGGTTAGTACAAGTCAACAACCATAAGTGCTGTTGAAGAGACTGACACTATCTTTAGGGGTGCGTGTATAAGTAAGGTTAGTACTTGTCAACAACCATAAGTGCTGTTGAAGAGACTAACACTATCTTTAGGGGTGCGTGTATAAGTAAGGTTAGTACAAGTCAACAACCATAAGTGCTATTAAATAGACTGACACTATCTTTAGGGGTGCGTGTATAAGTAAGGTTAGTACAAGTCAACAACCATAAGTGCTATTAAATAGACTGACACTATCTTTAGGGGTGCGTGTATAAGTAAGGTTAGTACAAGTCAACAACCATAAGTGCTATTAAATAGACTGACACTATCTTTAGGGGTGCGTGTATAAGTAAGGTTAATACTTGTCAACAACCATAAGTGCTGTTGAAGAGACTGACACTATCTTTAGAGGTTCGTGTATAAGTAAGGTTAGTATAACAACCATTAGTTCTGTAGAAGTGACATAATGGCAGTATGAATGCACCTTTCTTGTGCCTCTCACACGTTGTAAATCGATAATGTTGCTAAAACATCATGTAGCTTTAACATTTTCTTCGGCTACCATTACATCTTGATACCAGCTCTGTATTATACTTAATGTATCCCACCCACCATCTCAGCCACATATGTATATACATTTGTTATCAAAATGTAGACCAAAAAAATGGGCAGAAAGTGGTTGAGTATTCTTCAGACTTAACGTGGTCTGCTCCAATGTTTCTGTCGCTGGTTCATTTTTCTACTTTATTATATGACGTAACTTTTTCCACGTAATATATCATGTAATCAAACACGCAGATAGGCAAAAGAATGCCCAGTCATATGTCTCTAGTTGGCGCTTCGGCCAGCAGACATTGATTCTGATAGCTCTCAAACTTGCTACTGTATAGTTTCTCTTTTTATACGAATTAACTTTATTCATGTAATATATCATATAATAACAACCATTCTTCTGATTGTAAATTTATATTAAAAAAACAATATTGGAAAAATTAATGGGTGGTAGCGCTGCACGCACATGCTGGTAACCAGCGCAGTGCCAAAGCGAAGGCGGTATCCAGCAAGCCATACTTTGCATAAACTACGTCTA
This sequence comes from Escarpia spicata, assembly GCA_963995525.1. NCBI lineage: Eukaryota > Metazoa > Annelida > Polychaeta > Sabellida > Siboglinidae > Escarpia > Escarpia spicata. The sequence continues at coordinate 3,758,215 of OZ023211.1, forward strand.
CAACACCTGGTTGATTTAGTGCTCAAATGGTGATTCCTAGAGGGATTGATTTAGATGAGAGATATAAGAAGCATTCTTTCATAATAACATAAACATCTGTAGCAATGGAGATGAATGATCGTCTGACAGTACATAGCCACAAGGAAGGATGAAAATAAAATTACCAGTGCCCGGATGTCCGACTTCTAGAACATTACAAATGTAGTGGCGATGCCTGCCGTATTTATTCATATTCACTTGGGACTGCACCCTGAGCCTGACCTGGTTTCGTAAAGCTTGTGCAGAAAGGTCAAACCCACCGAAGGAACTTGAAATGTGGATATATTGTGATGACATTTACTCGAAATAACTTTACAACACAAAGCAAACATTACAAACTCCCGACGTAAAAACTATGAATGAATTGAGAACCTATGAATGAATTGAGAACCTTTGTATGACGTTTCGTACAAACGTTTCGTGAAACCAGCCCTGGACTGTGATGATGGATACGGTTTCACAAAGCAGGATTTTTCATATGACAATCCAAACTTAAATTGATTCGTGAAACTTGTATAGTTATGACACAATCTCCAAGTTAAAGTGGACTCTGGATAATCCGAACCTCCAGTTTCCCACAGTAACACTTCTTGTTATCAGAAGTTCCACTTATCTTAGCCTATACATTTTAGCACCTCGTAGATAGGCCAGGGACCGAGAATAGGATCAACTAAACTAAATGAAAATCGGCTTATGCAAATTCAGGTTATCGGGAGTGCATTGAATGCAAATATCTGCATAGCTATTCATATGTTGTAAGATTGTTTAGAGATACATCATTTTCATCAGACGTCCGTCAATGACAGTGTTTCGTATTTCAATTATCGCTTCAAATAGTTCAAACACTTTGTGAAACTTGGCGCTAGTCGATGTCCAGTTGTTATCTCATACACACGCTTTAACTTTGTTGCATGGATCATTTTTGCATGGGTGGGGGGGGGGGGCGATAATGCAGATCTACGTTAGCGCCCATGTCTGCATAACCGCCCACCCCCCACTTTTAGAATATCTCGACCTAATCGCCCATGGGCTATAATGCTGTCAAATATGGTAATTATTTGTGATTAATCTTCCTGCCTCATGTAAGTGTTGGGTTCAACTGTAACAATACTAATGTTGTAACCAGTTGTACCGGTAATTGGTCATACTTACTCTAAATGATTACCCTGTAAAACATGTAGTTGTAATGAGAAGTAATTAAACCAAGTCATTGATTATAACAATACAACTTACAAGTACACTCTTCTGCTGTTTCGAACTGTGTAAGCTTCATGTTCGTATCATGGTTGGCTCATTCTGGTCGTCATCTATTTGTGTGTCTGTTGTTCGTAGGAATATGTGCCATGTGTGGCAAGAAAGTGATAGACACAAAGAACTACAGACAGACGTCAGTGTAACCCAAACGGGCAGCGACACAGCAGTGTAGAGCAGACAGACAGACAGACAGACAGACAGACTTGGCTGAGCATACAAGGGAAAAAAAGGCAGAAAGTAAGAGTACCAAGATTCCTTGGTTCCAACTGGAGCGGCATCACAAGTCACAGCATGCAGTGAATTTGTAAAGAAAAAATGATGTGTAATTATAGATATACATCATGCTCGAGCATTTATGTTGTTAATACATTTTGGTTGTAAAGTTAACGTTTCACCACTCTATGTTGGCACAACAAATTAGTACTTATGAAATGAAGCGTGCATACAGTAAATGTGTCTCACAGCAAAGAGCTGTTATTTTGCAAATACAATGTTGTATTCAAAGCAGCTCTTTTGATATCTTCAAAAGAAATATAGAGATGACATTTAAACACAACTCACTTGTAAATAGTTTAGTGAATGTTCAGTGTGGTAGGGGGACATAGTTTTAAGAGAAAATGTGACAAACCATGTATCGTTTGTAATATGTATTTATTATTACATTGTGTGAATTCTGCAGTTGTGTATACATATTTGGTTATTATTTTGTAATAGTATGGTTGAGGTGCACTAATATATTAGCCATGTACATTTGGCAGCATTCACCAAAGTATGGATATCGAAATACAGATTGTTTGGTTTATAGTGCAGATAGACCAGGATAATGTTTGCAATGAAAATGGTTGAAGTGGTCTTCATGGTAGCTTTACGCTGTGTAATAATGTTGGTGTTAGCTAATCAAAAAAATACAATATTGGAGTTTGAAGACATCTACAGTACTTATTGTATGATTTTTCTTATTTGTCAAAAACACATCTTGCCCAATGATGGGAATAAGTGAGTCTTTCGTGGGAAGGATAACGCCAAACTACAAAAAAAACTTGTTTGGTTGAGTTATGGCAAAGTTTTATCATCTACTAACCGAGTTACCTGTCATTGAGATTCCCACCGCCACGGACGAATTTCGAAAAAATCTAAATTTATGAACCACCTAAAATCACATACAACATTTCAGCCCCATACGTGCACAACTAACGTAGAGATGGGTCCACAAACAAACAGACAGAGAACCGTATGGTTTTTAACATAGACATGGAACAATGCCAAATCTGCATGCAGCAAGTTTCCGGACTGAAGTACTCCTGGCAGGTGTTTGAAGCAGGACAGGGGAAGGACCACTGTCATGTTGTCTGGGCAGCGGTGAACGACAGTCGGTCTAGCCATCAAGAAAGACATTACATATGTCACAGTCTTCTTTCTCCAACTCGTCAAGCTCTCTAGTGGCATACAAATGCAGACTACAGAAAAATCGTAAAGAAGTTGGTGTTGTCTCCTACGTCCTACACAGAGCTGATACTAAGGAAACCCACAAGAAAGTACGTCCAAAGTACGCGTTGAAAGATATTTTATGATATATTGCCAGTTGGAAGATAAAACACGTTTTATAAAGATGTAGTAAAATATAGCGAATGATGTTTGATGTAGTTTGTGTAAAATGTAAAAAACGTGTAATGCATGCCAGGCCCGTAGCCAGCTTTTCACAATGGGGGTTCACATTTGATCAATTCAGACTCCAGGGGCGCCACAAGATCACATGGGGTTATATTTTTATTATTAGAGCCCCGCATGTTCACGTGGGGGCTCATAATGCAGAAGGTTACATCTCTAACTGGAAGAACAATGAAATGGGTGTGAGATTGGTGGACCATGTGGTTTTGTCTTATGATATTTCATCGTATATACAAACACCACATTAGCAGGCCCATAACGAGGTCGTTTTGGAGGTGCGTTTTCAAACAAAGTGGGACTCATGTGGTCTGTGGAGATTGGTCCCATTTTCTTGCCTGATTACGCCTAATTTACACCCAGTTGTATTCATAAAAAGCCAATGCGCAGTGAAAGTTTGTTGTTAATATAACTAAATTATTTACTCGAAACCCTTCGCCATGTGTGCAATTGTTTTGAATATGATCATAGTAATATAATAAACGAGGCACCGAGGAATGTGTGTGTGTGTGTGTGTGTGTGTGTGTGTGTGTGTGTGTGTGTGTGTGTGTGTGTGTGTGTGTGTGTGTGTGTGTGTGTGTGTGTGTGTGGTTGTGTGTGTGTGTGTGTGTGTGTGTGTGTGTGTGTGTGTGTGTGTGTGTGTGTGTGTGTGTGTGTGTGTGTGTGTCCAAGTTATTTGTCAGAATAAACATTTAAAGTGTGACATTTACAATCTGGTTTTCACTCGATTAATACATTATATTTATCTGATCTGATGTGCAAAAGTTCCGTAATTTATCATAAACAGAATTAAGTTAGTAAATTAACAAACCATTATAGAACATTCCCGGTAAATAGAAGATTAGACAATTATTGTCCTTTTGTGGAATTTGAATTAAATTCTAGGTGTCAAACAGTCAAGTACCGCATCCTATACACACACACTGACTCCAGGAAACACAAGCTGTATTTTACAACTATACGGAACACAAAATGGACATACTAATTGATAATTAAGGCCCTTCACACATTGTTGTCTCCTCATCAGCGATAAGGCTCCCCTTTCTGAGATCTATAAACATGCAAGTAGCAACCACAGTATTTCGGCAACCATACCTAGTTGCCTAGTTGTTTCCAGCACGGCAATGTTCTATTAACTGACTAGTCTGTATATATTGTGGTTACAATGTTATGATCTTATGAGGTCTCATTCAACTAGCCAGCCTTTTTCAGAACATTATCGCCAAGCCGACCTTTCTATGTTGGCACTGAGGGTGCTTGTCGTCCTCAGTGGTGCTTGTCGTCCTCAGTGGTTCTTTTACGTCCCAAATTGAGACGGGACCGCCATTAACGTGATCTCCGATTCACGAGGGATACACAGTCCCCAATGTTGAGAGCCAGGTTTTTACACCAAATATACCATACCTGCCCGGTCCGGGTATTGAACTCGGGGCGCCGGCATGTCAGGCGGATGTGCTAACCACTACACTATCGCGCGGATGTGCTAACCACTACATTATCGCGCGCCCCCTCTTAAGTTGTTGATTGTTGAGAATAGCCTCTTTGACAGTCGGTATTTACTTTAATCAGCATACTAAATATAAAAATCCGCACCTTTCGTTCACGTTTAACAGCGTTCTGATGAGAAATAATTATTTATTTTATGACTTAATTACGTAATTATTAAATCATCGTCACCCCGTTCATTCACCAGTATTTTGTCTGCATCTGTCACCTCTGAGTGACTACAATTACGACTCATAAGTTTACCTTTGGTGTAGGGGATAGTGTGAAGTCCTTCTGCATGGCTAACTGGGTGCAATGGTCGTTTGAAACACATTCCTCTAGTGACTGCCCTTTTCACACATGGCATTGGAGACAGACCCCTCAGCCAGGCTCCCTTACATTCACTGATGATCACTTAATAGATAACGGTTCTCCCTTTAACGTCTGTACAAATCAGGCTTTCTTGGCATTCCTTGTAATGCTTGAATACTATATAGCAGCTTTTAGGAGGGAGGGTTAACGCTGAGAAACATGGAATACAATTAGTGGTTCACATTATAAAGATGCAATTTTGAGGGAAGATTCGCATTTTGGAGAAAGGGGTTCAGAAAAGGGGGTTCACGTGAACCCCCTGGCTACGGGCCTGCATGCATACAACATGCTATCATTTGGAGTTTGAATATTTGTCATGAAAGCAAGATAACGCTAGGATTCCATATTTTTTATGAAAATATATTAGTATTGGTAGCACTCCGGTAACGTTATACACTTTTATGTTTTGTACTTCCATGAAAAAACTGCATTTTGTTACAAGCGGTGGCGGGTGTCGTAATAAACAAAACCAAGAAGTGCTAAAGCAAATCTGGTTTTCTGGCGCACGCTACACAAAATGGTTGAAGTGGTATTCACAGTAGTTTAGGCCTACGTACTATACACTAATGACCTAACTGAAAACAAAAACATATTACTGTATGAAATTTGTTGACAATGGTTGTCCTTAAATAGGGGAAAGAGAAGTGAGAGACTGCCGATGTAGAAACCCTGGAAATTGGAGTGCAGGTCATCCCACACTGACGCTCAAGTTACCTACACCGAAGAGCGCGTCCATTGTACGCGTACAGATGTCCTGAAAATATGTGTAGCCTACCCCTGATGACATAATACCTGTGATCGCTTACGTGCATGCATGTACACTATTTGAGCGGTCCCTCTCCCAAGCATTTGGATGAAGTGTGGTGGCTTGAAACAGCACTAAGCATTGTGTTTTACCTGTCAACTTTGCGAACATCTGAAATAGCCACGGAACTGTCCCGATGTTTTTGTACTGTTCACGTGATTTGTGTCATAAAGCATTTCTTGGTTTTCGGATGCTGCATAAGTGCCGGGTGTTTGCTCTCTTTAACAACTGGGTAGACATATCATGTTACTTATGGAATAATGTCTTGAATACTGTCGTCGTTTCGTACAAACAAAAGAAAAACCTGTATTAAAACCAGTTTTATTGTGTCGTGTACACGTCTTCAGTGGTAGCAATGTTGAATACGCGTGCGCACTGGATTATCATAACACCTTTTCAAAAAGTTCACAAGCAGTTCAAATAACTACACATATGCTCTGCCTACTTAGCTTGGTATTTCCTAGTAATGGTTTTGCGTAGACCTAGGCCTTACACGAAGCCGTAGCACAGAACACAGTCATCAGCGAGACGAAGTCTTCTGTTTAGAAATCGCACAAACTACGTGTCTAGTGCCACGCGGATGACGCCGATTTTTGGCATCAAGTTGATGGTCCTCCATCTTGGTTTATTTTTGCCACGCCCAGTAACTTATTCTCATCCCGCGTGATCTCCGGCAATACCTCCTTCCTCAGAGCTACAACAGAACATCAACGACCATCAAGGGAGAACATAGCACAAGGAGAGGACACGGATGTTATAAAGATAACGCTGGGATTCCATATGAACAGAAACGGCATACGGGATGAGACATTCCTCTGTAGTGGCGTCACTTCTCGGGATTTCCGATCCGATTCCTGTGCGGTGACGATTCGAATATCTACATGGAGCGATTCGATTTTTCAGCATCACCGTGAAACAAAATGCCTCCGCCAATGTACATGTGGGACTGGTTCTATTAATTTCTACAGGAAACTAGCATTGATCGCTTTACCGCATCCGCATGTCGTTTCCGTTCATTACGGAATCCTAGCTTTAGGCTATAAATCTCATTGGCACCCGTTATTGCATCGTGTGTCAGTTAGTCAGTTAGTCAGTCAATTAGTCAGTCAGATAGTAAAGGTACGTTCTTATATACCGCAGTATTAAGTCCCCATGACTACTCAAAGCACTTTACTCCCTGGCAGACCTGTTCAATGAAACATCATCTCGACTTCTCTGAGAAGAATTCAGCCACGCTGCAATTAATGCGCGAAGACTATTCGTACACAAATATCCACCACTGTCTATATAGCCAGATGAGTACAGATGAGTGAACTGGAGCAACGTATAGTGAACGAACTTGTTCAAGGTTCGACACCGCGGCACAGGTTTCTAACCCGGGTTCTCTCTTTTGAGAGACCGAAGCTCTGGACACTGCGTTGTAGTATTAGTGTTATTATTATTAGTTGTCGTAGTAATAGGTAGAAGTAGTAGTAGTCGTTGTTATAGTAATAGTACCCGATAGTAGTAGTAGTAGTAGGTAGTAATACTGTAGTAGTAGGCCTACCCGGTAGTAGGTAGTAGTAGTAGCAGTAATTTTAGTAGGTAGTAGTAGTAGTATGTAGTAGTAGTTGTAGTCGTAGTAGGTAGTAGTTAAGTAGTACTAGTATGTAGTAGTAGTTGGTAGTAGTAGAACTAGTTGGTAGTAGTAGTAGTTGTAGGTAGTATGTAGTAGTTGTAGGTAGTAGTAGTAGTAGTGGGTGGTAGTAGTAGTAGGTAATAGTATTAGTTGTTGTTGTAGTAGTAATACTAGTAGTAGTAATATTTGTTGTTGTAGTAGTAGTAATAATAGTAGTAGTAGCAGCAGTACTAGTTGTAGTAGTAGTAGTAGTAGTAATATCGTTATTACAACATGGATAATTATGATCCGGCGAAGCACCCACCGTCGCAGAGACTGTGGACGACGTTGTTCACGAGGCTGGACAGTTCGCTGTAGCTGTCGACGAAGTGGACAAGACCATCGGACGCGATCTCCTTCAGCTCGCCTCGGTCGATATGGTCACCCACGCCGATCACAAGCAGTTTCATGTTGCCCTTCGCCATGGCCGCCTGCTTCAGCGTCTACAAGTAAGGGAAGGTAAAGGTAAGTTCTTATATAGCGCAGTATCCAGATCTTTAGACTGTTCAAACCGCTTTAGATTTTACTCCCTGGTAGACCTGTTCAATTGAACACAATGTCGACTTTTCTGGGAAGCATTAAGCCATTCTGCAGTTAATGCGCGAAAACTTTTGCGAAACCCCATAACGCCACCACAAAACCTTCCTCCACAAAACGAACACTCAATTTGAGTACAGATCGAATATGAAGCCGAGCGGTTGTCTCGTTGATTTGGGGATGTTAACATAAATTTGCACACGTGTACGCTGGCACAATATCAAGGGTGTCATTGAAAACCACAATGTGCATCACTGGCGTCGGAACGTGGTGAATATTGGAAAACATTGAGGCTCCCCCAAAAAGACCCACCTTCAGGCTTTCCAAAAACCTCCAATTGTATCCCCAGTTGAGGCTCCCGAAAAAAAACACCTTGAGGCTCTTTAAAAACCCTCCTATTGCACTCCTCTTGTGAGGCTCCCGAAACAAAACTCACCTTCAGGCCCTCCAAAATCCTCCAATTGCACTCCAAAATGTACCCCTTCCCAAATATTGGACGACTAATCCCATCTCCAGCCTCCCACACGAAATACTGCCCACCGGTTTTTACGCCAATGTGTATTGTTGCCTTATTGCTGACAGCCAATCATGTTGCCAATGTGTATTGTTGCCTTATTGCTGACAGCCAATCATGTTCTATTTACTGTACGCCGTACACTACAACATTAAAGTAAATAAAAGTAAAGGTAAGTTCTTATACAGCGCATCCTTAGGAGTGCTCAAGGCGCTACTGCCTGGCAGCCAATCGAACACCATCTCGACTTCTCTTTACAAAATTAAGCAACGTTGTAGTTGATGCGCGAAGACTATTTGTTCACAAATATCCACCACTGTCTAGGTAGCTAGACATAACGTAGCTACGTTTTTTTACACGCGAGAGACCCGCAGAAGAGTGAGACGCACCTTGGCGCGGTCGGCGCTCTTGTTGTCGACGATGAGGACGCCGAACTTGACGGACTGCACTCGAGCACCATTCTTCCTCGAGAAGCCCTCCTGTCGCATGTACTTCAATTGGTTGTCGATGCGAGTCTCCCACAGTTCGCGGTCATCCAGCGACATGAAGAAACCTGCAAGCGGACGCTGGCGTTCGAAAGTGTCCATCGGCGATAATACACATCAGTATTAATTTGTATGTTATCGACTTAACTAGAATACTTGGTCTATCTCTGTGCTTTTCGTAGTCCTGTTTTACTTTAGGGTTGTTTGACAGTATTCTCAAAAGTGGATTGTGCAACAAGAAATAATGAGCGGAAAAGGCGCATGTTAATATATTTCATTGCCTTTAGCCGCGAAAAAATTAATGTTTTCGACATAGAAGCAATGAAATTGACAGGGAATGTCAAGGACTGTTAATATTTTCTTCTTTCCGTAACATGGATCACTACCTTCTTTGTTGTCGTTTGCATTCAGTTGAACGGCCTTCTTGAGCGAGCACAAGCGTGGTGTCAGTCCGACCTGCACATGCACTGGGCTCATCACCATGTCCTCGGCAATTGTCTTGACGAACTCGATCGTGCGCCCCGTGTCGTCAATGCCTGCCTCGTCCGGCAGCGCAAAGAGAAGGTCGAGGGGGAAGTGTCCACTGCATTCTAGGAAGACAATCTTAGTTGTACCTTTTGCTCAAACAACTGTGTGTGTGTGTGTGTGTGTGTGTGTGTGTGTGTGTGTGTGTGTGTGTGTGTGTGTGTGTGTGTGTGTGTGTGTGTGTGTGTGTGTGTGTGTGTGTGTTTGTGCGTGTGTTTGGCTGTCTGTGTCTGTGCGTGCGTGCGTGCGTGTGTGCGGGCGCTTGTGTGTGCGGGAGTGGGTGCGTGTGTGCTTGTGTACATATGTCTGCCAATGAGCGTGTGCTGAAATAAACAACCAATTACCTTCAATCATCTGCGGCAAAGTTGTCGTCGGTGGTGGTGTTGTAGTTGTCGTAGTTGTCGTGGTTGTTGTCGGTGGAGCTAGCGTTGTTACTAAACAGAACACACTCAACAATAAATGTGTTTACGATATCGCATGGAGTAGTTCGGCTGTATCTCTTCCTTCCATGGACCTTTGACCTCTGATCTACCAATTATTTACTATATATGTATCAGATATCCTTTCCACCTGTCGAAAAACACGGGAATAGTGGACGAATTGTGATGATCAACTACCCAACAAAACGGAGCCACTTCGAACGAGATTAAGTTCATCTTATACTAATAACTGATGACATTGGCTTGTTACTCCTTGGGTCGGAGTACGACAGTGGCGATTATAGTCGTACTGGGAAACAAAACGCGTAGATTCGGTTTCCATGTGAGAGACCAATGTTATCGTGAAAATGACAGTTCAATATACACGCAGGTGTACACCATAACGCGTACTCTTGCGTTTATTGAAATTAACAAAGTGAAATAATGCAGGATTTTCTATGGGAAAGCGCCACGTTTACAGAAAAAATTATAAATATTATTGGCGTGGTAATAAGTTATGTTCACGCATAAACAACAAAAGGTATATATTTTGTGAAGAAGAAAAAAGAAGATGAAGAATGAAATTGTACGATAATTGCTTATGTAATGCTAAGTGTTAGCTTTATATTGCTAAGACAGATTGTACTAAAGCTTGATTGGCATGTTAAAATAATGACGACAGTAGTTTTATATTATTCTCTCTGTTCTCTCTTCACCACTAATGTTGTTACCCGGAGATGAAGGTTATCACGCATCGAACGCTTGTCAGTTTCGTGAGGATATAAATATAACAACAAGGCAACTTCACAATATGTCAAATGACGTACCGTGTGTTAACGAAAGTAACGTGTACAACTTAGGAATCGTCTAGACAAAGTACCTTGACACGCTCGCCAGGCCAGAATCTTGCGCAGTGTCTTCAGACCGGCGTAGTTGTTCACCATGAACATATAATCCTTGGACGGTGAACTGGCAATCGAGATTAACTCGGCCCTGGTTACAAAGGAACCAATGAAGGCATAAATACACGTTTGTTAATGTGGAGAAACGCCCATCATTTACCAAATATTTAAATTTAGAATTTGTGCCTTATACAATTAACATTAATTACAAGAGAACGCTATAGTGTATAGGAGAGCGCGAAAAGTGTAGTGGTTGGCACATCCGCCTGGCATGCATGCTAGCGCTCTGAGTTCAAAACCCGGACCAGGCAGGCATGACATTTGGTGTATAAACCAGGATCTTAACATTGGGGGACTGGGTTTCCCTCGTGACTTGGAGTTTACAGACTAGTCAGTTGCCAAGCGCTTGAAACAACTAGAAGTAGAACACATTTGTTTGCCGCGTCGCCGTCACATATAATAACATAAAAATAAACATCTCGTCAGCGCTTACTTGTTCACTTTCCTGCCGACGCCGACAGCAAACAGTATGATGCCGTCAGCCCTGGCTGCCTCCGCGGCCCGTTTCGTCATGTCTGTGTCCTCCGACTCCCCGTCCGTGATGATGATGCCGATACGCGGCACCCCCTTTCTTGCACGATTCGACGAGAACATGATGTTGTGCATTTTGTCAATGGCGTCGTATGTCCTCGTGCCACCGCGATGTTGTCGTACGTCATCGAGTGCTAGCAGTACTTGCGATGAAGTCGAATAACTGAATGCAGACAGAGACAATGTTTAGTTCCTTATCAAATTCTGATGTAAATCATTAAACAGATTCAACCAACCATCTGCTAAGATCACCATCTTATTTCTGCCAACTCTCCCTTGCAATCCGGGAATGTCCCACGTTATTGGTGTATCTTCCGGTCTCTCTGAATACAGGCAAATGTCCCTGATTTTCTCAGAAAGTCTCCAGCAGCATCTCCCCGTCTTCCGACGTCATGATCTGAGATAGCGCGAATACACAGCGCGACACGGGAAGCGTGCTGAACCGCTGATGGATCTGCCGGATTTATATATAAAAAACAGTTGGCAGGTATACTATCTGCAGTTAGTCTTTTCGCAGTGTATTGTTAACCGCATTTAGTAGGTTAGCTTTTCAGGAATTTACGCGGAGTAGTCAAACAGTTCACATACATAATACAGTTGGTCGCCTCTTCTGCGTATTACACCCTGTATGGTGAGATAGTTGAGAAGTGGGACACATGGAATCATTCCCCTGTGGAGTAGTCAAACAGTTCACATACATAATACAGTTGGTCGTCTCTTCTGCGTATTACACCCTGTATGATGAGATAGTTGAGAAGTGGGACACATGGAATCATTCCACTGTGGAGTAGTCAAACAGTTCACATACATAATACAGTTGGTCGCCTCTTTTGCGTATTACACCCTGTATGATGAGATAGTTGAGAAGTGGGACACATGGAATCATTCCCCTGTGGAGTAGTCAAACAGTTCACATACATAATACAGTTGGTCGCCTCTTCTGCGTATTACACCCTGTATGGTGAGATAGTTGAGAAGTGGGACACATGGAATCATTCCCCTGTGGAGTAGTCAAACAGTTCACATACATAATACAGTTGGTCGTCTCTTCTGCGTATTACACCCTGTATGATGAGATAGTTGAGAAGTGGGACACATGGAATCATTCCACTGTGGAGTAGTCAAACAGTTCACATACATAATACAGTTGGTCGCCTCTTTTGCGTATTACACCCTGTATGATGAGATAGTTGAGAAGTGGGACACATGGAATCATTCCCCTGTGGAGTAGTCAAACAGTTCACATACATAATACAGTTGGTCGCCTCTTCTGCGTATTACACCCTGTATGGTGAGATAGTTGAGAAGTGGGACACATGGAATCATTCCCATGTGGAGTAGTCAAACAGTTCACATACATAATACAGTTGGTCGCCTCTTCTGCGTATTACACCCTGTATGGTGAGATAGTTGAGAAGTGGGACACATGGAATCATTCCCCTGTGGAGTAGTCAAACAGTTCACATACATAATACAGTTGGTCGCCTCTTCTGCGTATTACACCCTGTATGGTGAGATAGTTGAGAAGTGGGACACATGGAATCATTCCCCTGTGGAGTAGTCAAACAGTTCACATACATAATACAGTTGGTCGCCTCTTCTGCGTATTACACCCTGTATGGTGAGATGGTTGAGAAGTGGGACACATGGAATCATTCCACACCCTGTATGATGAGATAATTGAGAAGTGGGATACATGGAATCATTCCCCTGTGGAGTAGTCAAACAGTTCACATACATAATACAGTTGGTCGCCTCTTCTGCGTATTACACCCTGTATGATGAGATAGTTGAGAAGTGGGACACATGGAATCATTCCCCTGTGGAGTAGTCAAACAGTTCACATACATAATACAGTTGGTCGCCTCTTCTGCGTATTACACCCTGTATGATGAGATAGTTGAGAAGTGGGACACATGGAATCATTCCCCTGTGGAGTAGTCAAACAGTTCACATACATAATACAGTTGGTCGCCTCTTCTGCGTATTACACCCTGCATGGTGAGATAGTTGAGAAGTGGGACACATGGAATAATTCCCCTGTACGCTACATGGATTGACACACAACTGCGCATAGTCACCTTGCTTGACCGGATAACATAAATGAACAAAGATTAGTAAAGTGTGTGTACGCGTGTGTGTGCGTGCGTATGAGCGTGCGTGCGTGTATGCGCGTGCGTCTGTGTATGTTTTTATGTGCGTATGTGTGTGCTCGCGCATGTGTGTTATACTACAACAGACGATCCATCACACAAACAGAAACATGCACACGATACACGTGCACACGCATACACTCGCGTGCGCGCGTGCGCACACACACATAAACATACACACAATGGAATTTGTCTGAAATTATTGTTGTTATTATTATTATTGTGATTATTACTATTATAACTCACCTGTCAATGTTAGATATAACGCGGCTCTTCGTGCCAAACGTCAGGGTTCCGATCCTTGTCTTGGTTGGTCCGATCTGGAAGATGCTGACGACATCCTTGACGAACTCGATCGTCTTGGTGAAGTGCGGCCCCCAGATGCTGCCAGACTCATCAACCACGAACACAATGTCGGCCGGCTTGCTGCCGCATCCTGAAGGCAAAATGCTAATAAACAACATGTGGCGCTAATTTCTGAAAATTTTGCTTTGCCGGAACAACAGTGCCCACTGTCATTATCGGTATTTCTTGATTGTTTATTATGTTTTATTCATCGTGTTTACATCTTCCATTAGTATTTTATTTGTTGTTAACTATGTTTGAACGTATGTGTTACCCTGCACTGCATCTATTTACGTCATCATATTTGTTGCTTCTCAATGGTGACCATTCATGAGGCAGAAACCTCGTTTTAGGATATATTTTGAAATGTCTAATATCTTCCCGAATTCAAAAAAGGAATCATTGAGTTTGGTATTTGTTTTAGGGCTTTTGCTAACGTTTCTTGTTTTGCCTTTATTTTGTTTAATTCAGTTAATTAATTATTAATTTTAAGTTGGCAATGTTAACTTTTCCAGTACCCATATTGCATTTCCATCAGAGCTTGCACGGAGGACTGGGGCCAATTTCACTAACATTTTATGAAATCACTTTTCTGAACTCACTGTTGTTTATCGCAGGGTTGGAACTGATAAGCAGAAAGACTGGCACAAGGGATAATTCTCCGGAAGTTACTGTATGCAGACGATCTGGCAGTAGTAGCGGACGGGGAAGGAGACAACAACAAGAGAGGGCACAGGTTTGCGAAAAAAACAAATGGGTCAGAAGAATTGCGGAGTGAAAAGAAGTGACAAGCGAAGAACGCAGGAACTGAGAGAAGAGGTTGGAGTAAAGCTTTAAGAATAAGCTGGTAAGGAATCGACTGACGTGGCATGTGGATAGAATGGGTGTAGAACGGCTGGCAACGCAAGCAGATTTTCGAAGAGTGAAGGGGAAACGGGGGCGAGGAAGACCTAGATTGCGATGTGAGGACTGTGTAAAGAGAGACTAGGAACGATTGGGAAAGGAGTGGAGAACGAAAGCAAAAGATTGAGAGGAATGAAGACAGTTGGCGGAGAGACCAGTGATGAAAAAGAAGAAAACTAAGGATAACTGAAATCGTGGAACGAAATAGAGGCCAGCCTCATAACTGACAACAAGGAAACAAGAGGATAACAACACTTTTGCCTATGTGTAGGGTCTTCCTTGATATGGAGCTGGCGTTTTTACATACTGAAAACGTTGCTTAAATTTAACAACGTGTTCAGTCCTAATGTTACTTTAATATGCTCGCGAGATATCCTTTCTCGAAATCGTATTTCAACTTAGTAGTAGATTCTAGAATTTGTTTAAATGTGTGTATAGACTGTGCTTCATATGTGCGAAGGTATAATATATGTAATAGAAAACCACAATACAGTGTGTGTGTGTGCGTGCGTGCGTGTGGGCGTGTATGTGTGCGTGCGTGCGTGTACGTATGTACCTGTATGAGTGTGTGTGTGTGTCGTGTGTGTCGTGTGTGTCGTGTGTGCCTGCGTGTGTTTGTGTGAGTGCATGCGTGCGGATGTTTGTGCGTACGCGTGCGCTGTGCGTGTATATATTGCGTGCGTGTGTGTGTGTGTGTGTGTATGTGTGTGTGTGTGTCGTGTGTGTAAGTTTGTGTGTGTGTGTGTGTGTGTGTGTGTGTGTGTATGTGTGTGTGTGTGTGTATGTATGTATGTGTGTGTGTAGGTGTGCAATTTAGTTTGATTTATGATTATAATTATTGATACACATCGAGCAATGCTATCATTGAAAAACGAACTATTACATCATAATAAATAGCCAGGCTCATTTGCCGTTAATAGGAGTACACATACCACAATTGCGCTGGTATATAATTATAGCAAATAATGATCCTATGGTCGTACAGTCGTACAATTATCTCGCAATTATTGCGGCGACCATGTATGGCATACTATGCATCAAGTAGTGATCGACAGGGTAACATTAGCAACACCATATAAAAAGACTACGCTATGTGACGTCATAGAAGTCATCTTTACCAACTGCCTGTGCAGTTATACAGCAATCGACAACACAGTGAACGGCATTGAACAAAATAACGGATAGCCTTAAGATCATCAGCTGTTTAGCATACTCGTAATTGTTCTACCGAAATCATTCCCCACTTCAGCTGTTCGTTAAGAGGGATTAAGTAAATCAGCTGCTTAGTTAGTAAAATCAACTCGCTCGAGCCCAAATGGAATCTGCTAAGCGGCGCCCACAGTGTATTGAACGACGTTGATAGCATTGTTAGTATTCTGGAAATAAAGGGAAGAAGATTTCGTTACCTTTTTTCAATTGCACCGGAGAAAGTACTGCGTTTGCGACATCTGCAACATGTCCATTGTTCTGTGATTAGAGTCGACGTATTAAATCGACAGCGCATCTTTGAATCGTTAAGTTAGCAATGTGTTAGATGTGCTAGAAGATAATTCGATATGAAATATGACTGTATATATTTTACTGGTTGTGTTGTTTTCATGAGGGCATGGCTATATAGCTTTATAAGCCGATTGTTCTGATGGTACGGGATCAAAGTTGTCGTTTCTAGTATGGATGACACGTATTGTAATACACACACGCACGCGCACTCCCGCACACGCACACGCACATACACACAAACCAACCCACCCACCCACCCACCCACACACACACACACATACACACCCACCATACTCTCTCTCTCTCTCTCTCTCTCTCTCTCTCTCTCTCTCTCTCTCTCTCTCTCTCTCTCTCTCTCTCTCTCTCTCTCTCTCTCTCTCTCTCTCTCTCTCTCTCTCTCTCTCTCTCTCTCTCTCTCTCTCTCTCACACACACACACACACACACACACACACACACACACACACACACACACACACACACATACACACACACACCGACATACGTTTACAGGCACATTGTACTTGGTTAATACAGTTATCCTTACACAATATCTGAGTGTTTTGATATACTGTACATGTTACATCCTGAATGTTGTATAGATACTGTCCATAGTTAGTGTGTTTCATAAACATGCAACAATCCACCTATGTCTAACTGATGGTCACAATAAAGCAAACAGTGCGTCACTTACATGATCCGCATACTCCCAGGAGCATCTGCAGGGTAACAAACAAACAAACATCGTGTACAGAATCGTTATAATCCAACACCGACATGCCACGGACACACTACACGTATTTGGCAGATTTCTGGAAGAACTCGGTCGTATTCCGATTTAATACGGATTCGTTCAAAAGGAACTATATTGATAGTTATACAGCACATATTTTCTCATGTTTCCACTGATGTACGTCATATAAAGTCACACTATAGCGGTCGTAGAACAATTCTTTCGACGCTATACCCTAATGTCCGATACCAGTAGCTACACAGATAGCGTTCGTGATTGGAATAAGAACGCCAGGTCTCTACAGGCAGACGGAACATTGCTAACGGATCTATACGACGTTACACAGAGTTTCAAATCAGAAATACGAATACCAACCAAAATGCGGTATGTCTGACAGGGTGGTATCAAGACAACACATATTTGCACCCCACTGCGCATTCAACATTGCAGCGATTATAGAACAAAATATCTTCACACAATTCCTCACTGTATATGGTGATGTACACAGTTATACCACAAGCAACAACGTTATACAATCATGTTAAACAGAACACACCACCGTCAACATCAACATCTTCTTTGCTGAACACCACAGCTCTCAGTGCATGCCGTGTACCTCCAAAGTGTAACACTGAGATATGTCGCGCTCTCACGTGCCCACAGCTATTCGTTTGTACAACAAGTCTTTGGAATCGCGGTGATTTTCATCGAAGTTCTTTTAATGACTGCGTGTAGTGCTTTGTTTTACTGTCTGGTGGCACTTCAATAACTGTTATGTAGTGCTTTGTTCAACACAGAAATTCAGGTACTAGAATGGCGATGTCATTATATTAGTCGTACTCTTAGTGTTATAGTAACACATCCGTCATTACGTACACTGTGGAAACACAAGCACAGTGGTGGCATTTAATACAATAGTCGATCGTTATTAATAAATACACACGAAGCAATGCACATCGGCAAAATTCTATCCGTTTTTAAGAGGAGAACTACAGCAGCGAAAGAGCTCCTTACGTCATGATTCGACAAACCTGTGTGTTTGTAGACTGTAGACAATCATAGTCTCATTGTACTTACATTGACCGGATGGCTACATTTATACCGCAGCAAAATGTCCAAGAATATGTCATATATTTGTTAAAAACGTATTTTTATTTGATTTCAGAGGCGTGAAACAACAGCAAGTTGTAAACCCATTCATTGACATGCATACGTACTTACCAATGCAAAGGACAAACTGCCCATGATGGCGTCTCTCTGGTGCACTGCCTCGGTCTAGTTGTAAATCTAACAAACACAGCCTTAACCAGCAGCTATCCTGGCACAATGTGGCTGGCAGCGTCAACTGCCGACTGCTTATATAATACGAAACACTATATGCTAAAATGATGGCAAAACCAGCGACAATGGAAGAGTTACCACACGTAATTGCAGTGGAACTGTAAATGAGCCTCTATATATCGCAATTGACCATAATAACACGCGATTACTTTCATTTATGTTATGCCCGGTCACATTACGAACAAACTACATAATTACTGGCGAATTATCCGCCCCTATAGTTTCCGATCAACTAGAAATGAGATGTTATAAAAATTCGTTTTTACTTATGGATCATAATTTCCGTACGTAATATCGACAACCATTTATTTGTTTTGTGTCAACGTTCTCGTGGTGGCATACTGTGTCTGGTCTACATCTTATGTAGCCTTGAACAAATTACCCTAACGCCGCAACTTGTTAACATCAGATTTATGGATGCATGATAACATTCCTCGAAAAATTTCAGTATTTATGTATGCGTGCGTGCGTGCGCGCGTGTGTGTGTATGTGTGCGTGCATCCATGCGTGCGTCGTTCGTTCGTGAGTGCGTGCGTGTGCATGCGTGCGTGTGTGTTTGTTTGTGTATGTGCGAGTGTGTGTGTGCGTGCGTGCGTGCGTGCGTGCGTGCGTGCGTGCGTGCGTGCGTGCGTGCGTGCGTGCGTGCGTGCGTGCGCGCACTTATGTGAGTGTAGATGTATGTGTGTGTGTGCGTGCGTGCGTGCGTGTGCGCCCGAATATGAGTGTGTGTGAGCGCGCGCGCGTGTGTATGTGTGTTCGTGCGTGCGTGCGTGCGTGCGTGCGTGCGTGCGTGCGTGCGTGCGTGCGTGCGTGCGTGCGTGCGTGCGTGCGTGCGTGCGTGCGTGCGTGCGTGCGTGCGTGCGTGCGTGCGTGCGTGTGTGTGATATTATTTGGGTGTTATATGACAGCAATATGAATATACATCAGAACTGTCAAATTTAATCTTGACTTGACGTGTTAGTGTTAGCTGGACGGATGTCAGTAAGCTGCCTATATGGTAGCTGGGTCATTAGTTCAGTGCCAGCTACTCTACAAACAGACTGTTCAGCCGTATACAAGGATAATTGACGGGCCAATAGATATTACTCAGCCGCGTAGATTCTACTAACGTAGTAATCCGCATCGTCACTGCGGCCACATGTCATTTTTTTTTCGAAGTTCCGGTCATGATCTGATCGTTTCTGATCGGAGAGGGCTAATACAGAGTCAATGCAATAAGTTGAACCTATTTTATTGTATAACGCAACGAAAGCTTAGAATGGACAAGAAACACGTCGCAAAAGATCAAATATCCTTCCCTTAGCATCAATATATAATGTGATGCCACCTAGCGGATTTTTTTTTCTCAAACTAAATGTTCGAGGACTGCCCAAATTCGTGCGTCTTGGTTTGACCATTAGCTCCACCTAGCGGATTTTTGTGTGAACTAAATGACCATAGCGGATATGACATGAACTACAAGTGGTACCACCTGGCGGATAAGTTGTGAACTAAATGTAGGAGTACTGCCCAAATTCGTGTCTCTTGCACGCTTGCGTGCAATAGAGCCCCCTGACGGATACATCACGAACTACAAACATCATCCCTGACGGACGATGGTGTCTTTTCTTATGACCCATAGGTTGTTGACTGTTTGTTGATGCAGTGACGTCATGGTATGCGCAGTCATTTTGTGCGAGAGATGAGTTGGTTAAACAGGTAGTGATTTGGTTAGACCTTGTTTTGAGCTTCCGCATATGCAATGTAATCCCACATATGAAGTCATACTACATACATAGAGACATAGAGACAGACATATATACATACATAGATACATACATAGATAAAGATGAAGTATGATATTGACAATTTCGAAGTGTTTTAAGTGGGGCCGCTCAACAAAAATTAAGGCAATGTCATTGTGAAAAACCCGCCAACTCAGTCTAGGCTATCCAATGAAATTCGTTGTTTAAAACATCGAACTAAATTTGAAGCTGCATCCAGATAAAACAGACCTAATTACTATTGGCAAAAACATCAACGAGACAGGGTCATGTGTGTTAATCGAGGTCGTCTTTAGATATATGGGTAGTGAATATTTACCTCAATCACACATCTATTCGTAAAAAGTGCAAGCATGCGATACTCGAGGCTTAAACATCCCTATTGTACTCTACCCAACAACGAGCCATTTTCTAACACCCTAATGATTAACCCACACAGTTGTTACATTGTTTATATTTAAGCGCACCACTTGATTGCAAAACATTGACGCACCGTAGGGTTGGGAGGGTGTACATTGATACACCGTAGGGTTGGAGAGGGTGTACACTGGTACACCGTAGGGTTGGAGAGGGTGTACATTGGTACGCCGTGGGGTTGGGGAGGGTGTACACTGGTACACCATGGGGTTGGAGAGGGTGTACATTGATACACCGTGGGGTTGGAGAGGGTGTACGTTGGTACACCGTAGGGTTGGGGAGGGTGTACATTGGTACACCATGGGGTTGGAGAGGGTATACATTGATTCACCGTGGGGTTGAAGAGAGGTGTACATTGGTACACCATGGGGTTGGGGAGGGTGTACATTGATACACCATGGGGTTGGAGAGGGTGTACATTGGTACACCGTAGGGTTGGAGAGGGTGTACACTGGTACGCCGTGGGGTTGGAGAGCTTGTACATTGGTACACCATAGCCGTACTGTTTAGTATAGCTTGTCTGGATACCCTAAAACCTCCAACCAAGCGAGATGCACTTTATGGATGGCCACTAACACATAGAAATTGAATATACATAAATATATTATATCCATGAAGTACATCTCGTTTGGTGGGAGGTTTTGGGGTATCCAGACAAGCTATACTAAACTTTACGTGAGGAGGTGGTATCTTGGTAATGGTTGCATAACGATTAAAACAAAGCTGTTGATCCCAAAGTGATGGTATTTATTAATAACCTCGTCGTGTCTACGATAAGTTCATGGAGTGCGTAGCGTCATTCTATTTTTTTTATTGCTTTTTCGGCGGCAACGGGAACGCCGGAGAACGTCCGGGGGATGTGCAAGTTTCAAATATTGTGGGGGGTGGGAGACGTTAATAGCTGCGGAGATGGTCTTGACGCTCATGGATTCTAACTAAATCTGCGAATGGATTCTAAAGAAGTTGTGGAAATATTGGCGGCATAGTATGTTCGAACTCCCACTCAAGCGTTAATTAAAGTAAATGATTGTGTGTGTGCGCGTGTGTGCGTGTGTGCGTGTGTGCGTGTGTGCGTGTGTGCGTGTGTGCGTGTGTGCGTGTGTGCGTGTGTGCGTGTGTGCGTGTGTGCGTGTGTGCGTGTGTGCGTGTGTGCGTGTGTGCGTGTGTGCGTGTGTGCGTGTGTGCGTGTGTGCGTGTGTGCGTGTGTGCGTGTGCGCGTGTGCGCGTGTGCTCGTGTGCGCGTGTGCGCGCGTGATTACGCGTGAATGAGCGCGTGAATGAGCGCGTGCATATAATCGGAACAATAACTAACTGAAATTAGTCCTGAAACTGTGCTTCGTAATTCGCTGACGTCTGGTTCCAACCTACTGGCCTAACAGCGCTTTCATTCTGTAGTCATTCTGGTCGGATAACTTGCGCGAAAGATATCCGACCGGATATATATATATATATATATATATATATATATGTGTGTGTGTGTGTGTGTGTGTGTGTGTGTGTGTGTGTGTGTGTGTGTGTGTGTGTGTGTGTGTGTGTGTGTGTGTGTGTGTGTGTGTGTGTGTCTGTGTGTGTTTGTGTGTGTTTGTGTGTGTGTGCGCGTGTGAGTGTGCGTACGTGTGTGCGTGAGTGAGCGCGTGCATATAATCGGGACAATAACTAACTGAAATTAGTCCTGAAACTGTGCTTTTACCACCGGATGTGCCCTTTAGACAGTTTGCCCTCCCGTGCTTTATCACGAAACGCCCTGCAGTCAGTATGATGTAAGCGATGACGAGTGCACACAAGTCGTGCACGTATGCACGTATGCACGTATGCACGTATGCACGTATGCACGTCCACTGCCTAATAATAAGTCACATTGTTCGTTATCACGGTGTGACAAGTCCTTTTTGATAGGCTGAACTTTATTGATAATCATAAATAAGAATAAAACTTGTGAGATTTATTTGTTGTGTTATAACACCATTTATCGACTTCAGCATGTGTTCTACCAAAAGTTTTAAATGTTATTGCCTTCATACCGGATGCAACGGTACAGTCACAAATACACTGGCTCAATACCGTGGGATAAAACTACCGAGATAGCCTTCTCTTTGTAAAATCAATAAGGTAAAACCCAAAAAATCACAACAACAACAACCAATATGTTTTTGAAAGTATTCTATACAAACATTATGTAGTTTCATCTCTATATTTGAAAACATTATTGCATGAAAACACTATAGTTGATACATACATACAGTAACACATTTAGATCCTACACTTTGAATAAGCTGCAACTTTGTTTGGACGTTACAATCAGTACAAAGAAAACTGTGACACTCTACCAACCCACACAAGGACACACTTCAATTGATCCACACATAAAAATTTATTGCATCTCACTAAAGTCAGTCAACAAACTTCACATACTTGAAGTTCTTCATCTGACCACACCATTGATATGGACATTAACAACCGCACACATGCTGCCTCGGTAGCTTTTGGAGGATTCTTGAATCTGGAAACGCGTACGGTCACAAAGTGGCACAACAGTCTCCACAAAGTGCAAGGTGTACACGGCGCTTGTACTTTCAACACTACTGTACTGAGGTGAGACATACTCTCTACTGTTGGCACATCAGAAAACTTTTCCAAGCGCATCTCCGGCATCAAAGCTAACTCCTTCGGATCTCACGGAAATATATGAAATTTCAAATGTAGAAATGTTTAAATAGGCCAATGTGTCAAATATAGAAGCCATTCTGACTGCATTCCAATTTCGCTGGACTGGACATGTCACCCGAATGAGCAGCAACAGAATCCCAAAAGCTGTGTTCCTTGGCGAGTTATCCAACTGGAAACACCTTCGTGGTGGACAAAGCTTCAGGTACAAAGATGTGGTTAAAAGACACCTAAAAGCCGCACACATCCTTGTAGACATGTGGGAATCAACTGCACGGGACCGCCAACAGTGGAGTAGGCCATACACAGCACAGGGACAGATACACATAGAAGAAAAGTTAAGACAAAATTATCAACATGACCACGATCGTCGGCATGGCCTTCTGGATGCTTCTGTACCTACCGTCTTCTGTGACGACTGCGGCAGAGGTCGCACAAATAGGACTCTCACCGAAGAGCAAAGCATGAGGCCCCCCCCCCCCCCCCCCCCCCTACATGGTGTCATCATTGAACATGGTGGACAGCAAAGAGAGAAGAGTGAGAGGATGGGCCATTTACCACGGCGGGAAGGGAATAGGCGGGGTATCCTGACCCCTGGATACTTTGTCCACAGGACACAAGACATAAGTCCGATAAGTTCAAAATTGCGACAACATAAGGTCCGCAGTAATCGTTCACATCAGATTACGAAGTCAAACTTGCGCACATGTTTTCACTACACCAATAAAGGATACTTGCACGCAATGACAATGTTGTGAACAAAATTAGTTCTTGTGTAATCGCTCTCGTCCGATTATTAGTTCAAGGCTGCGTAACGGTTTTAATTAGACCATATGTCATGCGTGGGTAACATTATGTTTAAACCACAAACCACTTTCTTTTATATTTAGACCAATTACCAAGACTACTTGTTATTCGTCGCGGTTCGCCTACAGCGCATTCAGGGTGTCTACTACGCAAATGCAAATCAGTCGACACAAATAACCATATAAATTATATATATGCTATGTCCCCTCTTTCTCTAGCCAGCTGGTATCCACCATAGCACTTGTTGGGCAGGTCTAGTAGGTGGGAGCCTTGTGATATGGCCTAGCCAGCTCATTCGTCTTCTGCAGATAGCAGATGTTGCCAGAGGTTGTCCTGATAGTGTCCGGACATATATATATATATTCGTTACGTGGTCGCCCCAGTGTATGTCAAGATCTTTCGCAGGCATTTAGTGTCGAATGCATCAATTTTGTTTTTTGGCTTGTTTTAGTTGCCATGTTTCACATCCATAATGGAGGGTTGGTATAACGTTTGAGTTATAAAAGCGGAGTTTAGATTTCAAGATAAATTTCGTGTTGTTCCAAATTTTCCTCAGCTGTTTAAAGGCTGCTAACGATTCCCCCAAAGGTGTTATAACACAACAAATAATTTTACAAGTTTTATTCTAATTTATGATTGTAAATAACGTTGAGCCTTTCAAGAAGTACTTGTCACACCGTGTATGTGTGTTAATCGACGTCGTCTGTAGATATATGGGTAGTGAATATTTACCTCAATGACACATCTATTCGTAAAAGTGCATGCATGCGATACTCGAGGCTTAAACACCCCTATTGTACTCTACCCAACAACGAGCCATTTTCTAACACCCTAATGATTAACCCACACAGTTGTTACATTGTTTATATTTAAGCGCACCACTTGATTGCAAAACATTGACGCACCGTAGGGTTGGGAGGGTGTACATTGATACACCGTAGGGTTGGAGAGGGTGTACACTGGTACAACGTAGGGTTGGAGAGGGTGTACATTGGTACGCCGTGGGGTTGGAGAGGGTGTACATTGGTACATCGTAGGGTTGGGGAGGGTGTACATTGATACACCGTGGGATTGGAGAGGGTGTACATTGATACACCGTGGGGTTGGAGAGGGTGTACATTGATACACCATGGGATTGGAGAGGGTGTACATTGATACACCGTGGGGTTGGAGAGGGTGTACATTGATACACCATGAGGTTGGAGAGGGTGTATATTGGATCACCGTAGGGTTGGAGAGGGTGTACACTGGTACACCGTGGGGCTGCAGAGGGTGTACATTGGTACACCGTAGGGTTGGAGAGGGTGTACATTGGTACGCCGTGGGGTTGGAGAGCTTGTACATTGGTATACCATAGGGTTGGAGAGGGTGTACATTCGTACACCGTGGAGTTAGAGAGGGTGCACATTGGTACACCGTAGGGTTGGAGAAGGTGTATATACTATACTACATAAGCTATACTCAACTTTACGGCTATGCATACACACACACACAAACACACACACACACACACACACACACACACACACACACACACACACACACACACACACACACACACACACACACACACACACACACACACACACACACATATATATATATATATATATATATATATATATATATATATATATATATATGCACATATATATATATATATACAGGTATATATATATATATATATGCATAGCCGTAAAGTTTAGTATAGATTGTCTGGATACCCTAAAACCTCCAACCAAGCGAGATGCACTTTATGGATGGCCACTAACACATAGAAATTGAATATACATAAATATATTATATCCATGAAGTACATCTCGCTTGGTGGGAGGTTTTGGGGTATCCAGACAAGCTATACTAAACTTTACGTGAGGAGGTGGTATCTTGGTAATGGTTGCATAACGATTAAAACAAAGCTGTTGATCCCAGAGTGCTGGTATTGATTAATAACCTCGTCGTGTCTACGATAAGTTCATAGAGTGCGTAGCGTCATTCAATTTTTTTAATTGCTTTTTCGGCGGCAACGGGAACGTCGGGAGAACGTCCGGGGAAGTTTCAAATATTGTGGGGGTGGGAGACGTTAATAGCTGCGGAGATGGTCTTGACGCTCATGGATTCTAACTAAATCTGCGAATGGATTCTAAAGAAGTTGTGGAAATATTGGCGGCATAGTATGTTCGAACTCCCACTCAAGCGTTAATTAAAGTAAATAATTGTGTGTGTGTGTGTGTGTGTGTGTGTGTGTGTGTGTGTGTGTGTGTGTGTGTGTGTGAGTGTGCGCGTGTGCGCGTGTGCGCGTGTGCGCGTGTGCGCGTGCTTACGCGTGCGCACGTCCATACGTGTTTATACACATGATATGTGTCACATGCAATATTGAGTAGACACGCTAACAGCTATGTTGATTGATTGAAAATAATCATGAAACTTGTTGATTGTTTTGATGCGTTCCGGCGGATTCTCTAGAAGACGGTTCAGCCGTATGCTATATTACTGACGAGCCATGTGATGTCGCTCAACCGTGTAGATTCTACTAACATGGTAGTAAACGTGGTGACATTTCTCGGAAGGTCGTGTCGTGTTACACATTTTTATTGAAATGGACAACTATGACGTCAGTGCAGTGCGATTCCATTCCATGGCCACTGAAGCCTGTCATCGTCGCCGGTCATTTGCCACATATCCTCCTTAACCGACTTTCGCCCAGCTGCATGACTTCGCCGAAAAAGGGAGTCTGGTGACAGATGGCTGTTGCTGTCAGATGACATCACTTCATTTCGACGATTGAGCCTTACATACCTGTACATTTAAAATAAATATTTAATGCTATATTATAACTGTAATGTAAATATGTAAATCAATTATTTTGCAATAGATTTACCGAAAATAAAAGATACCAAAATGTGTTTGGAATAGTTTAGTATTGTGGGATATATGAACCTTCGACCTAGAGTTTATTGTTTGCATTTCAGTTTTACATTTGTCTGTGACTTGCGTCTACATATTCGGAGAGAAGAGTTG
The DNA here is from genome assembly GCA_963995525.1 of Escarpia spicata. Lineage (NCBI taxonomy): Eukaryota > Metazoa > Annelida > Polychaeta > Sabellida > Siboglinidae > Escarpia > Escarpia spicata. The sequence goes on from OZ023211.1 coordinate 3,785,111, forward strand.
GTTGAAATGTTTCGAATGCATTGACAAAGGTGCACTTGTTTGATGACGTAGCATGACAGTCAATTCCACTGCTTACTTTGACTCATACATCGCCCACAACTGATACACGTGAACCACGTTTATAATCGTATTGCCCTCTTCTATACGTTCGTTTCTTTGTCTCAGTTTGACCCCATTTTAGTAAGAAGGATTTGTATAATTACGGAGCAAAATGTTAAAGTAAACAGCTTTTGCTTCTGCAGTAATGATGTATAGCCAGATAAGCATGATTATGTGTGACATATTCCGGTTGTCTCGTAAAGTGTGCGCGTGAATGAGCGCGTGCATATAATCGGAACAATAACTAACTGAAATTAGTCCTGAAACTGTGCTTCGTAATTCGCTGACGTCTGGTTCCAACCTACTGGCCTAACAGCGCTTTCATTCTGTAGTCATTCTGGTCGGATAACTTGCGCGAAAGATATCCGACCGGATATATATATATATATATATATATATATATATATGTGTGTGTGTGTGTGTGTGTGTGTGTGTGTGTGTGTGTGTGTGTGTGTGTGTGTGTGTGTGTGTGTGTGTGTGTGTGTGTGTGTGTGTGTGTGTGTGTGTGTGTGTGTGTGTGTGTGTGTCTGTGTGTGTTTGTGTGTGCGCGTGTGAGTGTGCGTACGTGTGTGCGTGAGTGAGCGCGTGCATATAATCGGGACAATAACTAACTGAAATTAGTCCTGAAACTGTGCTTTTACCACCGGATGTGCCCTTTAGACAGTTTGCCCTCCCGTGCTTTATCACGAAACGCCCTGCAGTCAGTATGATGTAAGCGATGACGAGTGCACACAAGTCGTGCACGTATGCACGTATGCACGTATGCACGTATGCACGTATGCACGTATGCACGTATGCACGTATGCACGTCCACTGCCTAATAATAAGTCACATTGTTCGTTATCACGGTGTGACAAGTCCTTTTTGATAGGCTGAACTTTATTGATAATCATAAATAAGAATAAAACTTGTGAGATTTATTTGTTGTGTTATAACACCATTTATCGACTTCAGCATGTGTTCTACCAAAAGTTTTAAATGTTATTGCCTTCATACCGGATGCAACGGTACAGTCACAAATACACTGGCTCAATACCGTGGGATAAAACTACCGATATAGCGTTCTCTTTGTAAAATCAATAAGGTAAAACCCAAAAAATCACAACAACAACAACAACCAATATGTTTTTGAAAGTATTCTATACAAACATTATGTAGTTTCATCTCTATATTTGAAAACATTATTGCATGAAAACACTATAGTTGATACATACATACAGTAACACATTTAGATCCTACACTTTGAATAAGCTGCAACTTTGTTTGGACGTTACAATCAGTACAAAGAAAACTGTGACACTCTACGAACCCACACAAGGACACACTTCAATTGATCCACACATAAAAATCTATTGCATCTCACTAAAGTCAGTCAACAAACTTCACATACTTGAAGTTCTTCATCTGACCACACCATTGATATGAATAAAACTTGTGAGATTTATTTGTTGTGTTATAACACCATTTATCGACTTCAGCATGTGTTCTACCAAAAGTTTTAAATGTTATTGCCTTCATACCGGATGCAACGGTACAGTCACAAATACACTAGCTCAATACCGTGGGATAAAACTACCGAGATAGCGTTCTCTTTGTAAAATCAATAAAGGCAAAACCCATCTCACTAAAGTCAGTCAACAAACATCACATACTTGAAGTTCTTCATCTGACCACACCATTGATATGGACATTAACAACCGCACACATGCTGCCTCGGTAGCTTTTGGAGGATTCTTGAATCTGGAAACGCGTACGGTCACAAAGTGGCACAACAGTCTCCACAAAGTGCAAGGTGTACACGGCGATTGTACTTTCAACACTACTGTACTGAGGTGAGACATACTCTCTACTGTTGGCACATCAGAAAACTTTCCCAAGCGCATCTCCGGCATCAAAGCTAACTCCTTCGGATCTCACGGAAATATATGAAATTTCAAATGTAGAAATGTTTAAATAGGCCAATGTGTCAAATATAGAAGCCATTCTGACTGCATTCCAATTTCGCTGGACTGGACATGTCACCCGAATGAGCAGCAACAGAATCCCAAAAGCTGTGTTCCTTGGCGAGTTATCCAACTGGAAACACCTTCGTGGTGGACAACGCTTCAGGTACAAAGATGTGGTTAAAAGACACCTAAAAGCCACACACATCCCTGTAGACATGTGGGAATCAACTGCACGGGACCGCCAACAGTGGAGTAGGCCATACACAGCACAGGGACAGATACACATAGAAGAAAAGTTAAGAAAAAAATATCAACATGACCACGATCGTCGGCATGGCCTTCTGGATGCTTCTGTACCTACCGTCTTCTGTGACGACTGCGGCAGAGGTCGCACAAATAGGACTCTCACCGAAGAGCAAAGCATGAGGCCCCTCCCCCCTACATGGTGTCATCATTGAACATGGTAGACAGCAAAGAGAGAAGAGTGAGAGGATGGGCCATTTACCACGGCGGGAAGGGAATAGGCGGGGTATCCTGATACTTTGTCCACAGGACACAAGACATAAGTCCGATAAGTTCAAAATTGCGACAACATAAGGTCCGCAGTAATCGTTCACATCAGATTACGAAGTCAAACTTGCGCACATGTTTTCACTACACCAATAAAGGATACTTGCACGCAATGACAATGTTGTGAACAAAATTAGTTCTTGTGTAATCGCTCTCGTCCGATTATTAGTTCAAGGCTGCGTAACGGTTTTAATTAGACCATATGTCATGCGTGGGTAACATTATGTTTAAACCACAAACCACTTTCTTTTATATTTAGACCAATTACCAAGAATACTTGTTATTCGTCGCGGTTCGCCTACAGCGCATTCAGGGTGTCTACTACGCAAATGCAAATCAGTCGACACAAATAACCATATAAATTATATATATGCTATGTCCCCTCTTTCTCTAGCCAGCTGGTATCCACCATAGCACTTGTTGGGCAGGTCTAGTAGGTGGGAGCCTTGTGATATGGCCTAGCCAGCTCATTCGTCTTCTGCAGATAGTAGATGATGCCAGAGGTTATCCTGATAGTGTCCGGACATATATATATTCGTTACGTGGTCGCCCCAGTGTATGTCAAGATCTTTCGCAGGCATTTAGTGTCGAATGCATCAATTTAGTTTTTTGGCTTGTTTTAGTTGCCATGTTTCAAATCCATAATGGAGGGTTGGTATAACGTTTGAGTTATAAAAGCGGAGTTTAGATTTCAAGATAAATTTCGTGTTGTTCCAAATTTTCCTCAGCTGTTTGAATGCTGCTAACGATTCCCCCAAAGGTGTTATAACACAACAAATAATTTCACAAGTTTTATTCTAATTTATGATTGTAAATAACGTTGAGCCTTTCAAGAAGTACTTGTCACACCATGTATGTGTGTTAATCGAGGTCGTCTGTAGATATATGGGTAGTGAATATTTACCTCAATGATACATCTATTCGTAAAAGTGCATGCATGCGATACTCGAGGCTTAAACTCCCCTATTGTACTCTACCCAACAACGAGCCATTTTCTAACACCCTAATGATTAACCCACACAGTTGTTACATTGTTTATATTTAAGCGCACCACTTGATTGCAAAACATTGACGCACCGTAGGGTTGGAGAGGGTGTACACTGGTACACCGTAGGGTTGGAGAGGGTGTACATTGGTACGCCGTGGGGTTGGAGAGGGTGTACATTGGTACATCGTAGGGTTGGGGAGGGTGTACATTGATACACCGTGGGATTGGAGAGGGTGTACATTGATACACCGTGGGGTTGGAGAGGGTGTACATTGATACACCATGGGGTTGGAGAGGGTGTACACTGGTACACCGTAGGGCTGCAGAGGGTGTACATTGGTACACCGTAGGGTTGGAGAGGGTGTACGTTGGTACGCCGTGGGGTTGGAGAGCTTGTACATTGGTACAACGTAGGGTTGGAGAAGGTGTATATACTATACTACATAAGCTATACTAAACTTTACGGCTATGCATACACACACACACACACACACACACACACACACACACACACACACACACACACACACACACACACACACACACACACACACACACACATACACACACACACACACACACACACACACACACACACACACACATATATATATATATATATATATATATATATATATATATGCACATATATATATATATATACAGGTATATATATATATATATATGCATAGCCGTAAAGTTTAGTATAGATTGTCTGGATACCCTAAAACCTCCCACCAAGCGAGATGCACTTTATGGATGGCCACTAACACATAGAAATTGAATATACATAAATATATTATATCCATGAAGTACATCTCGCTTGGTGGGAGGTTTTGGGGTATCCAGACAAGCTATACTAAACTTTACGTGAGGAGATGGTATCTTGGTAATGGTTGCATAACGATTAAAACAAAGCTGTTGATCCCAGAGTGAAGGTATTTATTAATAACCTCGTCGTGTCTACGATAAGTTCATAGAGTGCCTAGCGTCATTCAATTTTTTAAATTGCTTTTTCGGCGGCAACGGGAACGTCGGGAGAACGTCCGGGGAAGTTTCAAATATTGTGGGGGTGGGAGACGTTAATAGCTGCGGAGATGGTCTTGACGCTCATGGATTCTAACTAAATCTGCGAATGGATTCTAAAGAAGTTGTGGAAATATTGGCGGCATAGTATGTTCGAACTCCCACTCAAGCGTTAATTAAAGTAAATAATTGTGTGTGTGTGTGTGTGTGTGTGTGCGTGTGTGCGTGTGTGTGTGTGTGTGTGTGTGTGTGTGTGTGTGTGTGTGTGTGTGTGTGTGTGTGTGAGTGTGCGCGTGTGCGCGTGTGCGCGTGTGGGCGTGTGGGCGTGTGCGCGTGCTTACGCGTGCGCACGTCCATACGTGTTTATACACATGATATGTGTCACATGCAATATTGAGTAGACACGCTAACAGCTATGTTGGTTGATTGAAAATAATCATGAAACTTGTTGATTGTTTTGATGCGTTCCGGCGGATTCTCTAGAAGACTGTTCAGCCGTATGCTATATTACTGACGAGCCATGTGATGTCACTCAACCGTGTAGATTCTACTAACATGGTAGTAAACGTGGTGACATTTCTCGGAAGGTCGTGTCGTGTTACACATTTTTATTGAAATGGACAACTATGACGTCAGTGCAGTGCGATTTCATTCCATGGCCACTGAAGCCTGTCATCGTCGCCGGTCATTTGCCACATATCCTCCTTAACCGACTTTCGCCCGGCTGCATGACTTCGCCGAAAAAGGGAGTCTGGTGACAGATGGCTGTTGCTGTCAGATGACATCACTTCATTTCGACGATTGAGCCTTACATACCTGTACATTTAAAATATATATTTAATGCTATATTATAACTGTAATGTAAATATGTAAATCAATTATTTTGTAATAGATTTACCGAAAATAAAAGATACCAAAATGTGTTTGGAATAGTTTAGTATTGTGGGATATATGAACCTTCGACCTACAGTTTATTGTTTGCATTTCAGTTTTACATTTGTGTGTGACTTGCGTCTACATATTCGGAGAGAAGAGTTGGTTGAAATGTTTCGAATGCATTGACAAAGGTGCACTTGTTTGATGACGTAGCATGACAGTCAATTCCACTGCTTACTTTGATTCAGGGTAACAAATCGTTTCCTGTTACGATGAAAGCAGCAACAAATGGTTGCACCTCGTTTCAGGGTCTGTGTAATTAATTAATTTACTTCCATATGTTGTGTCATATATCGCCCACAACTTATAAACGTGAACCACGTTTATAATCGTATTGCCCTCTTCTATACGTTCGTTTATTTGTCTCAGTTTGACCCCATTTTAGTAAGTAGGATTTGTATAATTACGGAGCAAAATGTTAAAGTAAACAGCTTTTGCTTCTGCAGTAATTATTATAGCCAGATAAGCATGATGATATGTGACATATTCCGGTTGTCTCGTAAAAATTGTCGCCGGATAACTTGCGCTCAAGATATTCGACCGGAATGACTACAAGCACCCATTCAAAGTTTGTTGCAAAAGTCCCGTCTCGGATATTAGCTCTGAAGTCGTTCACGTCTCTACCACATCAACGTTGTCTGCCGCGGTACCGCCCTGCCATGTAGCTGTTGATGCGGCTATGTTAATACGGCCACGCACTGGCTTAAATATGTCTATGCATGTTTGTTGGACAACAACGTTTTAAAGATCGATATAAAACGTTTAAACAATATCACTGGCTAGCCTATTGTATCTCGATGATCACCACGTTTACAGCAGAATTGTTTCGTAGGATGTTAGTCCGATTGTACGATTTGTGTTCGACCAACGTCACGTAGAAACTATTGTAATATTAACAATGTAGTTTTAAGTAAGAGAGAGAGAGAAGGAGAGAGAGATAGAGAGATAGAGAGAGAGAAGAGAGAGAGAGAGGAGAGAGAGAGAAGAGAGAGAGAGAGAGAGAGAGAGAGAGAGAGAGAGAGAGAGAGAGAGAGAGAGAGAGAGAGAGAGAGAGAGAGAGAGAGAGAGAGAGAGAGAGAGAGAGAGAGAGAGAGAGAGAGAGAGAGAGAGAGAGAGAGAGAGAGAGAGAGAGGAGAGAGAGAGAGAGAGAGAGAGAGAGAGAGAGAGAGAGAGAGAGAGAAGAGAGAGAGAGAGAGAGAGAGAGAGAGAGAGAGAGAGAGAGAGACAGGAAGACAGACAGACAGAAAGACAGACAGACAGAAAGACAGACAGACAGAAAGACAGACAGACAGAACAACAAACAAATACAGAGACATAGAAGAGAGGGCTGAGTTAGGGTGAGAGAGGAGGGGGCTAATTAACAAACGTGATGGCAACATGGTGTTATGTAGCTACAACTTAAATTTAATAAATAACACCAGTTTCTGCTAATAACAAGATATAATAAAGGCAATTGAATTGCACGAATGTTTGTTCAGTGTTAATATATTTACATTAAAGTGCATATTTTACACACGCGCACGCGCCCGTACAGTACAGTCACTACTCACACAAGTCGATTTTTACGCTTGTGTCCAGTTACAAATAATTTTTAAATAACACCATCATTTTTCGTTGCCATCACTGTTATTTTTAGAAATGTTTATACTAATACAGATGCTACTTATTTCTATGTTCCATTTCCTAAGCTTGGTATGCAATCGAGCGCCCGCATTGTGAACATTAAACATGCTGCCAACAGCTTCGACGTGAATGACATTTAGTGGTTTTGCGATAGTAAATTTTTTATGAGTCGACATTTTTATATTGTTGGTTTGTTGTAATCGTTTCAAAACCGTACCATCAATGGGTGTAAATATGTTAACATGGTGCGTCTATGGAACCAGCTAATATATCATTAAACGTCTGTCAGTTAAAAAATAAACTATTAAATTTAGCCAATAATAAATAAATAAATAAATAAAACAACAGTTAAACAGATCATGCAACGATTACACCAAATGAGTCCAGAATTATTTGTTTCGAAAGAACAATTAAATATTAATCAGCGACAGATTCACGCAATGTTATGATGACATGTTCCGTAGAAAATATAATGTAAATACACATAACATACCTATGAACAGTCTGATGAAGCTCACCGTAGCCGGTAGCCAGGCAACTTGAGTGGCCGACGCGTTGAAACTGTCAGATATCTCCGACAGGATAATGCCAAACGACCAGGTGCAGCCGCCGATGATGGCGAAATTGACCGTGAAGCAACCTGGAAAAACGACAACATTGGTTAAACATAGCTACTATTTGGGGCCACAATGTAGCTTTGGATACAAAAGTATTGGTGTTCTTTTGACGTAAATAATATACTTGTGTACAAAACAACGCTGAGGCATTTCATTATCGGTGTATCTTGGCAGCCATCTTGAGTTACTAAAGTTATTTTATGGCTGATCATCTAGATCTCAAGATTTCCAGCTTTTTGATATAATTATATCGAAAAAAGTCGTAATGTAATTTGCGGCGAACACCGAAGCTTGGTCGCCTTATAGTTTCATTCTTCTTAACAAAATTACCACACATAACCAAATTTATTTTTGTAGAAATATACCTAAAATAAGTGAGGTGTTTGTCAATCTAATTCTGATTTTTTGAACGTCTATCGCATTAGTTCAGTTAGCGGTAATCATTAACAACAAAAATACATATTGTTTCTAACGAAATAAAACTTTAATATTACCTGTAAGAACCATCCAAGCCCAGCCCTAGTCTTTCGGCACCGCACATAATGGGTCTACCCTCTGCATATTGAAGAACTAATTTAAACTCAAGACGATCAAACAAAACAAGTCCAACTGTTTATGTTATAAAGGCAATTTTAAGCAGGATACGTTTACCAAATTTAAGCTGGCCGCCCACCATACAAATTGCGGTTATTTTTCATTAAAGTACTATTTTAAATAATTATTTACATGTTTATAATGGTATCTGGAAGCTTTAATAATGACAATACCCTTTTATAATAATGTTTGTACATGAGAGGTAGTAGAGGGCGGCTGTAAACAAAATTGCCTACCATTCACTGTATTAATATATACTATGTTCAGTATACAATTTTCTCTTACCAGTGATTCTTGATTTCCTCAGAGTATCTGTTGATTTGAGAATAAATTATAAATAGGGTGGTAATTTCAAGATGGCCACCAGCATATCACCATTTACCGCGGAGTAGTTGGCTTTATAGTTGCATTCTGAGATCGTCCATCTTTTAAATACAAAAGTCCAGTGAATCAACATGCCCCATACATTATGCTGCTCAATACATCACTTTCCTAAACTCCACGTAAAGTTTGTTTCAACTAATAAGTTGTTGTTATGTGATAAAATGGTTATACTGTTACCTTGATGGATGTTTGTTTGACAAAATAGGCACTCGTGACTTTATAAGGTGTAGTGTAGTGTAGTGTTTTGGCCATAAATCAACCCATTATATAAAGATGCCAAATGTCTCAAAACGATCAAGAATAATGTCTCTGTATGCCATAATGATTGAATGCTTCAAGCAACCAATTTCACTCACTAGCGAGAAGATTTTTAACGATGAAATACATTTTATCTTTGTTCAGGGTCATTAAAGGTCAACAGAAAAAGGCAACATCTATGTTCTCATTGCTAAAGGCTTATTATAATCCATAAAAGGTGGCCATAAATTGACTTTCCATGCCTAAGGGAGCCCAACCCTAATACATTGGCCTCCCCAAGTATTAGTTGTTGCACAGATACATAAATGTTGGTACCACGACAATCTGTCCATGTATCTAAGACACACAGGTATTAATACAAATTGATAATATGAATGATAAAAGCTCCAGACACCATTATAAATATGTAGGTCTTTTTTTTAATAACATTATAATGGAAAACTAGCGCAATTTGTACTATTTGGCGGCCATCTTGAATTTAGTCAACTTATCCTGCGTAGAAAAATTGCCACCCTAATTGTTTTTTTTTAGTACCCAAATATGCAAAATCAAGTGAAAGTTTGCTTTTAGCAACGATTCTGCACGAACGCAATATTTTCGACCTAGTGACCTACACTAACACGCGGGTAACGCGTGATCGCTGAATGCCGGTGTCGCGCTTACATTTATCCGAGCGTTAAATAATATCCGGGTGATGTTTCTGCGCGTGCGCGTATCTAGGGGAATGTATTTGGCACCAGTTACGACTGTCGCGCTTTCATTTATCCGGGCGTTATGTATGTTTATATATATATATATTTATATGTCTATATATATATACATAAATTATAAAATGTTTGCTTCCCACAGACGTAATCAATTTCTGTCGTAAAACAGTTTCCTCTCCACGCACAGGTCACGTGACTTACTCTTATACTTGGTCACAAATCTAAAACAGCAAATTATAATTATGAACTCTAACTATAACGCTCGTATTACGACAACAAACGAAACATATTTAACTACAGGATATCGTTTATCACTACCTGATCTACTGGTGCCAAATAGTATGCCTTACATATGCGCATAAACATCACCCGGATAAAATTTAACGCCCGGATAAATGTAAGCGCGACAACGTTCTCGTTGTCTGTTCCCAATTATGAACCAGTGACGAGGAGAACGATGCTGGCGGTCGTAAACAAGAACAGTTCTTGTACGTGACTATGCCATATAATATCTAATTATGCCACTTCAACGATTGTTTTAATTCAAAATAATTTGGATTACTTTGCATAATACATAATTTCTTTACTCAAATCACAATACACAACCGTTTTAGTATTACGCATGCACAAGGGACGAGATAGTATACCAGCTGTTTGGCGGAGTAAGAAACGTTGTTAATCGTCATTGCACTAAAGCAAGACTGTGCTAGTTTATTCACTCGGGTACAATATGGCTAACTCAAGTTCATATATCCTCAGGCAGCCAAAAACCTTTATCGCACACAAAATTGTTGTTCCTAAGGCTAAGCTTAATATTGGCAAAGGTGCTTTATTTACAGCTGCGAGATATGCTGCAAGATGAAGGACAACAGAAGAGTTGACACGAAGCCAACGTCGTTGAACCGTTGACACGTGGGTAATGCGTGGGTAATGCTCAAAGGCGTTTTATAAATTAATTGAAGCAATACATACAAATACAAATAAAAAACCATAACAAACTATTGAAAATCTAAAACTAGAGGTCTTAGATATATAAATAAGTAAATAAATTGTATATAAATAAAATAACTCTAAAATAAACACATACACAACTATCTATGAATAATACAGGTATAAATGTCATAAATAATTAAAACTACACTGAAAAGCTTTGCGAAACAAGTCAGTCGTTAACTGTCGTTTGAATACATCCGTCGAAGGAGCGTAGCGAATGGATAGGGGTATGTTGTTCCACAGTGTGGATGCAGCCACAGAGAAGGTCCTGTCCCCCAGTTGCGTCTTTGACATGGGCACAGCCAGCAGCAGCCTGCACTCAGTCCTAAATGATCTTCTCAGATTGTGTTGCACCAGCATGTGAGCAATTTGAATTGCACATGATACCCCACAGACAGCCAATGTAGTGCACGAAGGACTGGCGTGATCTGAGATAATCTAGGGACACGGGAAACAATATATAGCGCCCCATTCGAAATACATGTGGTGTTCTGCATTGATGTGTTCAAGACATAGTCGAAACTAATACACAGTTATAATGTATATTATGTTAAATTTATGTTGTTATTATTATGAGTAAAATATGTTAACGTGGTGTGTCTAAGGAACCTGTTAATATCATTGAACTTTTATAAATTAAATAACAAAGTATTTAACTAAGCTAATAATAAATAAATAACACCCGTATTTTAAATCAGTATAGCAAGCCGTATTTGCCGGTATATGTCATTTCTGTTGCTAAAACTATTGCAACAGCGCTTGTTAGCAGCATACTTGACTATTGCAATTGCCTGCTTTATAATATCGCTAGCAAGGATATAACAAAACGTTAACGTGTTCAAAATTGACTGTCAAGGGTACTTACAAGATCCCCTTGTTTTTCTCGCTCTGTACCACTTTTGTAGTCTTTGCATTGGCTTCCTGTACGATATCGTATAATACTTTAGTTCTGCACCATTAAATACCAGTAATCAACCGTCTTATTTGCATTCACTGCTTACTGCTGTAAGAAAACGTATCCAGCTTTGATCATGTAGTTCTGACCTACGTTTTGTTCCTTGAGTCAAAAATAACATTGGAACTAGGGCTTTTCGTGTTGCTGCACCAACTCTTAAGAATATGCTCCCTCTTAAGAACTCATTATAGTAAGAAGGATTTATATAATTACGAAGTAAAATGTTAAAGTAAACAGCTTCTGCTTCAGCAGGAATGATGTATAGTCAGATAAGCATGGTTATGTGTGACTTATTCCGGTTGTCTCGTAAAAAATTTCGCCTCATGTCCAGATGGAAAAGAGCAATTCGCTGACGTCTTGTTCCAAAAAACCAGCCTAACAGCGCTTTCATTCTGTAGTCATTCTGGTCGGATATCTTGCGCGCAAGATACCCGACCAGAATGACTAAAAGCACCCCATTCAAAGTTTGTTGCAAAAGTCCCGTCTCGGATCGTAGCTCTGAAGCCATTCACGTCTCTACCACATCAACGTTATCTGCCGCGGTACCGCACTGCCATGTAGCTGTTGATGCGGCCATGTTGATACGGCCACGCACAGACTTAAATGTGTCTATGCATATTTGTTGGACAACAACGTTTTAAAGATCGCTGTAAAACGTGTAAACAGCGTGAAAAAAAAGAGTATCACTGGCCAGCCTATTGTATCTCGATGATCACCACGTTTACATCAGAATTGTTTCGTAGGATGTTAGTCCGATTGTACGATTTGTGTTCGACCAACGTCACTTAGAAACTATTGTAATTTCAATAATACAGTTTTAAGTAAGAGAGAGAGACAGACAGACAGACATACAGACAGGCAGACAGGCAGACAGAAAGACAGACATACAGAAAGACAGAAAAACAAACAAATACAGAGACAAAGAAGGGGGGCTGAGATAGGGCGAGAGAGGAGGGAGCTAATTAACAAACGTGATGGCAACATGGTGCTAGGTAGACACCACTTAAATTTAATAAATAACACCAGTTTCTGCTAATAACAAGATACACTAAAGGCAATTGAATTACACGAATATATATTAAAATGCATATTTTACTCACGCGCACTCTAATCAACTCACATAATGGCGTGCACACGCACGCACACTCATAACAGGTATAACATATTGAATAATAAATGTACTATAAGTCAACAAATGATAAACGTGTCAATTAGTACTCTCATAAAAAACGAACTCATCAACGTTTAATCTTGACTACAAGGGATAACAAATTAATGTAACAGTGATTGTGCGATTAGCTAAGCCAGTGTGCTACGTATGTATGCTAACAGTTCGATTGCATACTGGTGTTTTGAAAACATAACGAATCTAGTCAATACTCCTCAAGAAAACGTAGAGGAGATTGAGAGGAGATCACATAGAAGTGTTTAAAATATTGAATGGTTATGAAAATATTGATAGAAACATTTTTTTCTCAGTTAAGAAAGATAGAAGGACCAGAGGACATGAAGCTACATTAGTAAAGGAGCAGTGTAGATTAGATATAAGAAAGTTATCATTCTCACAAAGGACTGTAAATGAATGGAACAGATTATCTCCTGATTGTGTTGGTGCTAGTAGCGTGAATATGTTTAAAAATAAAATCGACACACACCTTAAAAAGGCGGGATACATGTAGATAAAAAGTATTGGACTCTCGATAAGCCAAAAGGCTTCCTTGTCCAACTGCCATCCAGAGTAATTTTCTGGATGGCAATCTTGTTAAATCTTGTTAAAGAATATAAGTCATCGAAGTACACACAGAACGGTGTATTACTTGCGTAAGCAAGTCGACGACAATGGGTTTCTGGGGTAGCAGTAAACCATCGCACTTGAGAATAGCTGGTTAGTTGTCCCAAAACAACTGAGAGCGTCTTTCAACAACTTGTACAGTCACATTCATTTTGTAAATATTGCTTCATCATAATAATTATACTTAAGTGCCACCTTAAACTGCAAGTGTATATAATAATAATCACGCAACACTAACAACATTAACTGTTTGTGATAACGTATCATTCGTTTTCTGCAGCACGTTCACGAAGACATGAAGGAAAGTCAACGACGCGAGCGTGGTCTAAGTTTTCGTAGCGACTTCTTGCCGTACTTGGCGGCGCACGGCTCGAAGATGTAGATTGAGGCAGCGAATATGAGCATAGCGCCACTGACGAGGAACGAATCATTCCATTGGCCAGTCATATCCCGCAACTAACCTGACAAACAAGACATGATGTATTAGCAATTTAAAGATACTGACAGGAAACAACAACGTCGAACAATTTTAATTGATGAGATTGTTGTGTCCTTCTGTCAAAGGCTACGATGGTTCTTTGATTTATCGGTAAAATATGATTATTTGACATGGGAAAATCGAGTAGCGTATTAATTTCTGGTAACAAAGACAGCTATGGAAGATATTGATGTTTATTCAAATTCCGTGTATATTCTAAGTTTCAAACACGGGAAGAAAATTGGTGACGACAAATTTAACAATCTTTAGGTTTACACACTACATAAGTAATTTAACAGGATTACCACATCCATTGTTTCCGCAATGGCTAACGCAATGGCAAGATGTGTCAATTATTAAAAACAACATTGGAAACATACAAGTGGAAGTAACCAATCAACTTCACGACAACATACCAACGAAAGAACGTACAACCAGAGGTCGTGTACAGGCTAAAACAAGTCGGCATTATTCACCCATGAGGACGGGGGATCCGAGGAAGAAGAGCGACTCCGTGCTGTACAAGATGCCGTAGGTCGTCGGAAGATTCGCTGCGCCGAGGCTTTCAGCAACTAGCACGGCCGAGAGAACGACGAAACTGCCGGCAGACAGGCTGCAGAGAACGCTACAAGTTGCCAGAAGCACATAGTTCTCTAAGAAAGGCATCACGCAGAAAGTCGTTCCACAAACGAGCAACGCGCCTTGGTAAATGTATTTCTTGTCGACAACGTTATAGTCTGCAAACCAACCGGAAACGAGACGAGACACGGCCTGGGTGATTCCGATCATGGAGATGAGTAGAGCACCTTTCGTGCTGGAGAAGCCCGCGATTGTTGCATGTGGAGGCATGAGCATGTACACATTGGCGTAACTACTGTCACATATTGATAGCGTGATCGCGTACATCAACAAAAGTGGATTGCAGAGTAACTTCCAACGAAATCCTGATTCCTTGGCCTGAGTCCAGTCTACTGCACCACTCTCTTCGCAATTGGGTTTTGTATCAGGGACACCATTTTCATCAGTGTTCGGTGTCTCCGAGGCACATACCATACCAATAGGTGACGATGCCATTGTGATCGACTCTGATGTACTTATCTGCGTGTCCGGATTTATCTCCGTTGCCCAAATCACAGTTTCGGGAAGTTCTACAAGCGAACGCTGCGAATGAATGTAGCTCTTGACGTAGAACGATGGCGGACGGAACAACAACCCAGCAATGCATACGTGCAACATACAAGTTGCTAACAGAAGAAAGGTCGTGTTTAGTCCGTATGTGTCGACGCTGTATCTGATCATAGGCGGCAACACAAAGGATCCGATGCCGGCGCCGCAGAACGAGATCCCGTTGGCCAAAGAACGTCGTTTGTCGAAATATTGGCCCAGGATGACAATACTCGGAGCATAGCATAAACCAGCACCAACACCTACAACCACGACACACGGTTGTTTCAGCTTTGTATGGTTTCAATGTTTTTATACAAACTTGTAGTAAACAACGTTAATACGCTTCAATAGGATTGAACAATATGTAACAATATTTTAAAATAGTTAACACAATTGAACACAAATTTAAGAACAACTTTATTATTATTATCCTGAGTAAAACCCCGCACATTTCATGTGAACAAGAAAGCAACTTGCTTATCGAGAATCCAAAAGTGTTGTGTCATTTTGTATCAACCGTTCAAAAGATGCTTCCAACTTATGGAATGCCGTTACCAAAATATATTACTGAAAGTCGATTTTTACGTTTATGTCCCATTACAAATATTTTTTTTAATAACACCATCATTTTTCGTTGCCATCACTGTTATTTTTATAAATTCTTATACTACCACAGATGCTGCTTATTTCTATGTCCCGTTTCCTAAGCTTGGTATGCAATTGAGCGCCCGCATGGTGAACATTAAACATGCTGCCAACCGCTTCGACGTGAATGACATTTAGTGATTTGGCGATAGTAATTTTTTTATGAGTCGGCATTTTTATACATTGGTTTGATGTAATCGTTTCAAAACCGTACCGACGATACCGCCGAACGTGACGTAGAGAATCTCAATTCGGTCGGCGAAGGTTCCCAGGACGAAACCAACATTCATCAGTAGACTTCCGGTGAAGACAACCCAGCGTGTGCCGATCTTTGCCGCCATCATATTGGCTGGAGTCGCTGCAACCGGAACAGATTCAAAACTTACATTTTGTTCCGCGCAAGATAAAATACGCTGCATTAAATAATTAATTATACGTTCCTATCAGTTATAGTAATATATTCATATTACAGCAATAATTTTGAAATGTATTATCGCAGCTTATACTAATTATGTGTTTTATATACAGCACCCGTTTCGAAATTAATGACCTGTGGGGCTTTGCATTGACGTATTCATGACATAGTCATAACTAATACACAGTTATAATGTATGTTATGTTAAAATTATGCAATTATTACGTGTAAAATATGTTAACATGGTGCGTCTATGTAACCAGCTAATATACCATTAAACGTCTATCAATTAAACAATACATTATTTAATTGAGCCAATATTAAATAAATAAATAAAACAACAGTTACACATATCATGCAACGATTACACGAAATGAGTCCAGAATTATTTGTTTTGAGAGAACAATTAAATATTAATCAACGACAGATTCACGCAATGTTATGATGACATGTTCCGTGCAAAATATCATGTAAATACACATAACATACCTATGAACAGTCTGATGAAGCTCACCGTAGCCGGTAGCCAAGCAACTTGAGTGGCCGATGCGTTGAATCTGTCAGATATCTCCGGCAGGAGAATGCCAAACGACCAGCTGCAGCCGCCGATGATGGCGAAATTGACCGTGAAGCAACCTGGAAATACGACAACATTGGTTAACCATAGCTACTATTTTGGGCCACAATGTAGCTTTGGTATAATAGTATTGGTGTTCGTTTTACATAAATAATATACTTCTGTACAAAATAACGCTGAGGCATTTCATTATCGGTGTATCTTGGCAGCCGTCTTGAAACCTAAAAAATTGTTAAAATCACCAAATGCTAGCCTTTACAGGTTACATATGAGTTTCTATGGCCATGTAGATAACGAATGGTGGCTAGATCCTCAATCTCAGGACAGGGAATTTGGTTACGACAAAATAAAGTTACTTTGTGGCTGATCATCTAGATATCAAGATTTCCAGCTTTTTGATATAATTATATCGAAAAAAGTCGTAATGTAATTTGCGGCGAACACCGAAGCTTGGTCGCCTTATAGTTTCATTCTTCTTAACAAAATTACCACACATAACAACATTTACTTGACTTTTTGTAGAAATAAACCTAAAATAAATTATATGTTTGTCAATCTAATTCTGATTTGTTGAACGCCTATGGCATTATTGCAGTTAGCGTTAATCATTAACAACAAAAATACATATTGTTTCTAACGAAATAAAACTTTAATATTACCTATAAGAACCATCCAAGCCCAGCCCTTGTCTTTCGGCACCGCACATAATGGGTCTACCCTCTGCATGTTGAAGAACTAATTTAAACTCAAGACGATCAAACAAAACAAGTCCAACTGTAAGCGCATGTAATTCTCTCGTCTCTCCCCACCAGCTGTGTGGTAATGATGAAGTTCAAGACGTTGCTGGGGTATTTATATAAGTTCCTAGCACCCGCGCAATTACGTAAGCTCCTACACCTTACCGGCAAGCAACGTAAATAGTCTCAGTAACGTAAATAGATCTAAAAAAAATCGCTCGACTTTTGAGATAGCTTTCAGAGGCACGGGTTCGTTGCACGTGAATGAACGTCCGTGGTTTTGGGAGGTGAACTCGTACAACAGGCATTGAATTGGCGAGTGCTGTGGTAAGTGCGCTGTTTACTAGACTAAGGTGTAGAATGTCGCAATCTCCGACCATACTGAGAAATGTGTCGAAATTTATCACACATATGTTTACATATCAGTTTCGAGTATCAGCATGACAATGCCCGCTGTAGCAAAGAAGAAGATTGGACGTATGGATCATCTACCGTCCATCCACTGAATGTGTAAATCACGGGAGTATGTAGGATTTGGTAAGGGGGCCCCAAATGGGGGGTGGCGCACTACCCAATACACAACCGCTATGTTTTTGATGATGATGACGATAATAATAACAGGGACGCTCTTTAGAGCAAGAGACCACCGAATATTTAATAATAATAATAATAATAAGATAACTTCTATTGCGCCTAAATCCTTGGAAACCAAGCTCAGAGGCGCATCAAAACAAAAGGGTTTGTCAATCTCAAAGTCCATAAGTAGTTTTCTAGTTGTCAACAGATGGGTCAAGGCGCTAGGGAGCTACGGTGGATAAGCAAGGTTGTAAAGATACGTTTTTAAATGACGACGGAATTTTTTTATATTTACAACTGATCTAACACTAAGAGGAAGCATATTCCAAAGAGTTGGTGCAGCAACAGAAAAAGCCCTAGTTCCAATGTTAGTGTTGACTCTAGGAAAAAAAAGTAGGCCAGAACTAGATGATCGAAGCTGGATAGATTTTCTTACAGGAGTAAGCAATAAATGCAAATAAGATGGTTGCTTATTGGACAGTGCCTGATATGTAATGGTACAGATCTTAAAAATTATACGATATCGTACAGGAAGCCAATGTAAAGACTTCAAAAGTGGCACAGAGCGAGAAAAACGAGGAGATCTTGTAACTACTCTTGCTAGACAATTTTGGACACGCTGAAGTTTTGGGATATCCTTGCTAGCGATATTATAAAGGAGGGAATTGCAATAGTCAATTATGCTGCTAACAAGCGCTGTTGCAACAGAAAATGACATATACCGGCGAATACGGCGAAGATGTTTCAGATATATGTTGTCGGAAATTGAAGTTTCCATCAAAGATTACTCCTAGATTCCGCACCGAGGTTGCTGGCGTGATGTACTGATTCAAAATACGCGTAGGGAAAAAACCATCCAGTTTACAACGCTGCATTCGAGTACCAATAATGATCAATTCAGTTTTATTTGCATTTAGTTTCAACTTGCTGTCAGTCATCCAATGGAAGATATCTTGAAGGCAATCACTAAGTTGCTATTTAGGGAGGTAATGCAATTTAAAATAAGTGTTGCGTTTTCTACGAAAGGTATCCATAGTTTAAGGTGATGTTAAAATAATGAGGAGTTTATTCCAGATTTGCTTGCAGCTGTAGAGAAAGTAAATTTGCCAATATGAGCGCTTTCGCCATGTACAACAAACGAGGCGCTAATCTCCTACGTTTAGCAAATATCCCCGGGCATCCCAAAACCTTTATCGCACACAAATTTTTTTGTTCCTAAGGCTAAGGTTATTATTAGCAAAGGTGCTTTCTCTACAACTGCGAGCTATGCCGCAAGAGTGAGATCACACAGAGTCAAGGCAAACGGTGCTGGCGGTCTTAAACAAGAACAGTTTTGGTACATGGATATGCCATATAATTATTTCACTTCAACGATTGTTTTAATTCAAAGCAATTGGGATTATTTTGTATGGATCTACATGATTTGTTCACACAAATCACAATGCACAACTGTTTTAGAATTACGCATACGCAAGGGACAATATAGTTTACCAGTTGTTTGGAGGAGTAAGAAACGTTGTTAATCGTCATTGCGCTAAAGCAAGGCGGCGCTAGTCTGTTCACTCGGGTACTAAATGGCTAACTCAAATTCATTATCGCAAACATAGAAAATGTGCGATCTTTCAAAACCCTTATATGGATTCCTTTTAAACAAAATGAATTCGTTGTATGTATTTCCCCAACGGCATCAGCGCTTTGATCATGTACAACAATATGTATATATATATATATGATTTAAAATAATTATATCTCAATTGTCGTGTAAATATATAATAATAATATATATGCATATTTGCATGGCGCCCTTTTCAGCCTAAACTGCTCAAAGGCGCTTTATAAATTAATTGAAGCAATACATACAAATTAAAAAACATCAAAACATAAAAAACTAGTTTATATCTATATAAAAAAAACTATTTTAAATTAAAACTAGAGGTCTTAGATATATAAATAAGTAAATAAAGAATATATAAATAAAGTAACTCTAAAATAAACACATACAGAACTATCTATGAACAATACAGGTGTTTTATACAAAATGTCATAAATAATTAAAACTACACTGAAAAGCTTTGCGAAACAAGTCAGTCTTTGACTGTCGTTTGAATACATCCGTCGATGGTGCGTAGCGAATGGATAGGGGTATGTTGTTCCACAGTGTGGATGCAGCCACAGAGAAGGTCCTGTCCCCCAGTTGCGTCTTTGACATGGGCACAGCCAGCAGCAGCCTGCTCTCAGACCGAAATAATCTTCTCAGATTGTGTTGCACCAGCATGTGAGCAATTTGAATTGCACACGATACCCCACAGGCAGCCAATGTAGTGGCGAAAAGGACTGGCGTGATGTGAGATCGTCTAGGGACACGGAAAACAATATATAGCGCCCCATTCGATAAATGTGGTGTTGTGCATTGATGTATTCATGACATAGTCGAAACTAATACACAGTTATAATGTATATTATGTTAAATTTATGTTATTATTATGAATAAAATATGTTAACATGGTGTGTCTAAGGAATCAGTTAATATCACTGAACTTCCATAAATTAAATAATAAAGTATTTAACTAAGCTAATAATAAATAAATAACACGCGTATTTTGAATCAGTATATCACGCAGTAAGTAACTTCAGTTTTCGACAACACATATCTCAAACGTGTCGTTGCTGTTTTTATCATATTCGTGATCTTCGCCGTATTCGCCGGTATATGTCATTTTCTGTTGCTACAACTATTGCAACAGCGCTTGTTAGCAGCATACTTGACTATTGCAATTGCCTGCTTTAACATATCGCTAGCAAGGATATAACAAAACGTTAACGTGTTCAAAATTGTCTGGCAAGGGTACGTACAAGATCTCCTCGTCTTTCTCGCTCTGTACCACTTTTGAAGTCTTTGCATTGGCGTCCTGTACGATATCTTATAATACTTTAGTTCTGCACCGTTAAATACTAGGCACTGTCCAGTAAGCAACCATCTTATTTGCATTCACTGCTTACTCCTGTAAGAAAACCTATCCAGCTTTGACCATCTAGTTCTGACGTACTTTTTGTTCCTAGAGTCAACAATAACATTGGAACTAGGGCTTTTTGTTTTGCTGTACCAACTCTTTGGAATATGCTCCCTCTTCGTTGATCATTAGATCAGTTGAATATATTACAAAATTCCGTCGTCATTTAAAAACGTATCTTTACAACCTTGCTGATCCACCGTAGCTCCCTAGCGCCTTGACCCATCTGTTGACAACTGGAATACTGTTTATGGATTTTGAGATTGACTAATCCTTTTGTCTTGGTGCGCCTCTGAGCTTGATTTCTAAGGATTTAGGCGCAATAGAAGTTATCTTATTATTATAATAACTATTATTACATATCAAATGAGTCCACAATTATTTGTTTTGTTTCGAGAGAACAGTTAAATATTAATCAGCGACATATTTGCGCAATGTTGCGAAACATGTTTGCAAAAAAGTATAATGTGAATAAAGTTAACATACAACAGAAGAAATATATTTAAACACACACACACACACACACACACACACACACACACACACACACACACACACACACACACACACACACACACACACACACACACACACACACACACACACACACACACACACACACACACACACACACACACACACACACACACACACAACCGTGATGTTTTATCCACTAGTATTTTCAAATATCGAACTCGCATGATGGTGCCAGACCATTTCGTTTAAGTTTAAATTAACTCGGTCCGTCATTTAGGATTCAAATATATTATTTAATTATCTGAATTCAAGTGTATACAGTTGAGAAGCCACCTATTGAGTATTGACGAAACATGCTACAA
This sequence comes from Escarpia spicata, assembly GCA_963995525.1. Taxonomy (NCBI): domain Eukaryota; kingdom Metazoa; phylum Annelida; class Polychaeta; order Sabellida; family Siboglinidae; genus Escarpia; species Escarpia spicata. The sequence goes on from OZ023211.1 coordinate 3,807,044, forward strand.
CTGACGTGGTCTGCACGCTTGAGTGAAGATGAAAATAAGCCCGGTAACGTTCTCTGAAAGTCGATATGGGTGTTTATTTATCAGTGAACGTGTTTGTGCGTCGGCGTGACTGCGAGTTAACTGCGATCGCCCGACACGTGTCTCCGCCACACGCTCGCCCTGACCGTCGCTGCAGCACTCGGTTCGTTGCCTCCCGCACACTCGAACCGCTGTTACACCGCCGCTGCACTCCCTCGCCCGGTCCCGTTCACCCGGCTCGGCCGACCCGCTATGTGGTTTGGCCGTATGTGTACACATGTATAGGTTTAATAAATAGTTCGCTTCATCGCTCCAACTTACCTCGTAAAATTGTTTCGTCCTCGTGAGATCGGTCTGCTTCGATCGTCCTGCCTCACATACAAGTTATCTTTTAATAGCAGTAGCTACTACCTAATTCATCGTCATTAATCTCATCATCATCATTATCGATACTACGACACTGCCTCATCATATCTACACAACATTATATCTGCTTATCTCAAGTGTTCAACTTGTTAGAGCTAATCCCCAGCTTGACCAATCGTTTGTAAGGATCTTAACGGGAAAAGCAAAACGAACAACTCATCCCTTCAAGCGAGTGATAGTTGGGAATTTCTCCATTTATCAAAACACTTTCACACGTGGAACTCCTTGGCACAGATCTATGTGTTTGCGTATCTCTTGCGCACTCCCGCGCATCTCGGCGCATCCTACAGCAGTCTCGCACTACTCGGCGTATTGTTACCTCGCGATTACATCGTGGAACATAACGACTCTCTCTTGCAATTCTCTTGTGGAACTCTTTCACCTCTCTCGCGATTCCCTCCCGGAATACTCACGCTTCCTTCGCGATTCCCTCGCTGAACGTGGCACCTCTTTCTTGTGTACACCTCGCAATTCACTTGCGGAACTCTTACCTCGCGCAAACCATCATATCATGTACGTTTCCCTCGCGTGTCTCTGAAATGCTCCTTGGCATCCATGCTGGAATCAGTAGAAATCACCAACCTCATACTTTGAGTTTTCTTCCTCCTCTGATTAACGCGGGTTCCTACAGTAACTCCCGGTACTGCACTGCTGTCCGTACATGTCTCACTATCATTGGAGACGGTAGCAAATCTCTTGTTTATTGTGAGTGCTTCCGACAGCTACTAGAACATGGCACATAAAGGTCACCAATGTTTCCTATGACTAAGTCATAATTGGGAGTATCTAAGCATAACGCTTCTACTTCTCCAGTGAAAAAATAGGCGTCTTCACAACAATACGCGCGATAGGGACCTGAATCAACGATTTGTCTATGCACATTAACACTCGGGTATACCCGGTAAATTGTTCATCTCTCACAAAGCTGCGGCGAACTATGACACCGTTGCACCCGCTGTCTCTTAACTCTCCGACTGGGTAATTCCCCACAGAACCCTTTCATCAAAGGTAATTTGCACTTTCCACCTTGTTGTACACAAGCACTAGTATCAACTGGGATCTTAAATCCACATTGCAACGTGGCGTCGGTTTTACCCACAGGACATTGGTGGATGTGGGAATTCTTACCCAAGACAACCGCACAATTCCCTATCATTGGCTTAACCTGATAGGGGGCGAAGAATTCCTATTCATCACGCCCACTTTACAGTTCTGCACGATATAACCTGGGCGATTATACAGGAGACTCGTGCGCGGCGAAGGGGCGGGGAGCAACATTGGGAATACGGGGCTTCCCCTTCAAAACAATCGTCCGGGTGAGGTGTGGGAACGGGAACTGATAGATCCCGATCTCTACGATTTTCCCTCTTACTGAACGAGGAATGGGCATCTGTGAACGTGTTCACCAATTCCAATTCTAGCAACTCCTCTTTCCCTTCCAGCTTTAGTGTTTAACAAGATTTAACAAGATTGCCATCCAGAGAATTAACTCTAGATGGCAGGTGGACAATGAATCCCTTTGGCTTATCGAAAGTCCAACCCTTTTATCTACATATATCCAGCCCTTCTGAGGTATGTGTCGATTTTATTTTTAAACATATTCACACTACTAGCACACACACACACACACACACACACACACACACACACACACACACACACACACACACACACACACACACACACACACACACACACACACACACACACACACACACACACACACACACACACACACACACACACTCATCAGATAATCTGTTCCATTCATTCACAGTCCTTTGTGAAAATGAGAACTTTCTTACGTCTAATCTACTCCTTTACTAATGAAACTTCATGTCCTCTAGTCTTTCTATCTTTCTTAACTGAAAAAAAAACATATTTCTATCAATATTTTCATAACCATTCAATATTTTAAACACTTCTATCTGATCTCCTCTCAATCTCCTGGTCTCTAGTGTTGTTAAACCACATTCTTTTAGGCGTTTTTCATAACTAAGATCCCTCAGTTTTTGTATCATTTTAGTCGCTCTCCTCTGTACTCTTTCTAGCATATCTATGTCCTTCTTGCGGTATGGCCTCCATGCTTGTATACAATATTCTAAATGAGGCCTAACTATTGCTTTGTACAGCGGTATCATTAGTTCTTTTTCTTTATATGTTATATTTCGCCTAATCAATCCAAGGATTTGATTTCCTTTTTAAGCTGCAATTCCACACTGCTCTGAAACCTTCATGTCAGCACTAATTGTCAAGTCTTTTTCTTTTACAGTAGTACTTAGTACAGTTCCCCCCATTGTATATTCTACATACTCGTTCCCACGTCCTTTGTGAAGGCATTTACATTTCCCAAAATTGAACAACATTTGCCACTTTTCAGACCATTTGATCAACCTGTCAAGATCATCTTGTAAATGCTATCTCCATCACTTTTAATCCTTCTAAACACTTCATCTGCAAATTTCAACACCTTGCTAGCTATATCATCGTCCAAATCGTTTATATATTAAGAATAATATAGGTCCCAGTACTGATCCCTGTGGAACCCCACTCAAAACTGATTTCCAGTTTCAAGCCTCCCCATCAACAACTACCCGTTGTCTTCTGTTAATCAGGCATTTTTCTATCCAGTTAATTATACCATTTCCTATGCCATGGGCCTTTAGTTTAAGCAGCAAACTTTGATGTGGCACTTTGTCGAAAGCTTTTTAAAAATCTAAGTAGATGATATCTACTGGTGATCCATCATCTACCCACTTAGTGATATCTTCCAAAAACATGACATATTTGTTAAGCATGATTTCACTTTTAGAAACCCATGTTGATATGGGTTTATCAAGTTATGTTTAACAAAAAAATCCACCATGTGATCTTTAATTAGTCTTTCTAATAATTTACAAATCACCGATGTTAAACTAACAGGTCTATAATTATTTGACTTGTTTCTCGAACCTTTTTTAAATAACGGTATAATGTTTGCTTCTTTCCATTCTAAAGGAACCACTCCCTCTTCTAATGACAAGTTGAAAACTGTTGCAATCGGTATGCTAATTTGTTCTACAATTTCCAATAGTAGTTTGGGTGGAATACCATCCACTCCAGGTGATTTATTAAGCCCTAATATTCTTAACTACCATTTCTGGGGTTACAATTAACTGTCTTAAATAGTCTGATTCTGCCCCCTTGAACTTAGATTCTGGTACTGGCAGTGAACTAGTGTCTTCTCTGCTAAACACTGAACTAAAATACTCATTCAGGTCTTCTGCCATTAAGAATCATTCTGATATTATATTTCCAGCACTATCTTCTAGAGGACCGACTTTATCCTGAACCTATCCTATTGCTTCGAACATACTCATAAAAACTCTTGCTGTCATGTTTTATATTACAACCTAATTTATGTTCATTACTTCTCTTTGAATTTCTCATTTCAGCTGTAGCTTGGTTTAGCGCTTCTTTATAAATGTTGTAGTCTTCGTCAATTCCAGTACGTCTATATGACTTCCACATCATTTGTTTATACATATTTTTTCTAATGGCTTCTTTCGATAAGTATTTCTTTCTGGTCCGTTTCCCTTGTTCTTTGAAGGGAACAAATTTATCTACGGTGCGCTCTATTTCATTCTTTAAGATATGTTAGCATTCTGTTGCTGTCTTATTCTTCAGTGTGTTATTCCAGTCTATCTTTGCTAAATATTTCCTCATTTCCTTATATCTTCCTTTGTGAAAATGTCTCCTGAACTGCTTTTTATTATTTCTTTCTGATTTTACTTTGATGGTAAAATGTATCTGGTTGTGATCACTACTTCCCAGAGGCTCACATAATTTAACATTGTCAACTAATTCATTTTGTGAGGACAAAACTAAGTCTAACACATTCTCTCTCCTGGTTGGTTCTAGCACATGTTGAGAAAGGAAACTATCTTGTACTAAAACTAAAAACGTGTGGTCCTCACTACCCATACTCTGTAGAGATTTCCCTTTTATATGCCCATGTTTATTTTTGTATTTTTTCATTCTCTTCTATGCTTATATTTGGACTTCGATAAACTAATCCAACCGTTAACGTTGAGTTTCCTGTAACTATGTTACACCAAACAGCTTCTTCGCAATCTGCTTCTCAGTCTAATTTTATTTCAAAAGCCTGGATAGATTCTTTAATCTTATAAAATAACTCCACCTCCCCTTCTTCCTATTCTATCTTTCCTAAACATTACATATCCTGTCAGTCCCAATTCGGCATCTGATATATCGGTGGTTGCCCATGATTCGGTTATACCTATTATGTGAGGGTCAATATCTTATACCACAATGTTTAGTTCATTTCATTTGTTTACTATACTCCTTGCATTTAAACAAACACATTTATCCCCAACTTCAGAACAGTTTTCCAGACTGTTCTTTGCTGAATTATTTTTGCTGTCTTTATCTATGCCTCCAGTTCCAGGCTTCTCTGCGAGTCCCCCCTGCGAATTTAGTTTAAATAGATGCAACCTGTCCCACTGTCAACAGATCACAGCAGATTCTCTCAGAATACTGCTGCCCCCTTTCCACTTAGATGGAGGCCATCTCTCATGTACATATCTTCTCTCCCAACAAAGTACCCCCATAAATCTATGAATCCCACCCCCTCTTCTTCACACATCTGTTCAACTAGTGCGTTGATCGCCATCCTCTTACAGTTTCTGTATCTTGCCCCCTTCCTCCCATTACTGGCAAAATTCCTGAGAGAATAACCTGTTCCACTCTGGTCTTCTTTAGCTTCCTCACTAGATGTCTGTACTTCTGAACTATCCCAGTTGTTCCCTCCTTGTCTGCACTGTTTGTCCCTACGTGTACTAGTATAGACCCTCCCTTGCCATGCCCCAATACCTTCTCTACCCTTTCAGTCACATGCTCTATCCTAGCCCCCGGTAGACATACAACAAAGTCCTTCCCCTCGCATATAGTCTTGTCTGTTTTTCTCAGAATTGAATCGCCCATAAACACTCTCTTTTCTCCTTGCCCCCTCAATCACTTTCTCGGAGTAGCTCCTCCAGTTTGCATATGTCTGGTTGTTGTCTTTTCCTCTTGCCGTCTTCTCTCCTGTCACATTCTCTTCCATTCCCTTCTTTCCTGTCGCGTTTGTTTTCTCTTGTCATCTTCTCTTCTAGCACATTTACTCTCACTTCCTCTCGTCCCTTCTTCTTTCCTCCCATCACATTTTCTTCTCTCCTCTCCCGTCCCTTTTCCCCGGCTACCTCCTTCACTACGGTCGCTTTCTTCCCTGTCACCTTCACGCCTGTCATCATTTCTGTTTTTTGCTGAACACTGTCATTTTCCATCAGTCTTCTGTCTCATAGTCTTACCAACTGCCTCTGACTTTTCTGTGTACAATTTACACCAGATTGTTTAGGTTATAGTTAGTTATATTTGTTAACACACAGCGACATACCGTGCCTTACCTAGTTACGATGTCGATGACAATGTATTCAAGTTAGGCTTAGATACAAGGTAGTCTTTACAAATACTGTTTCCTGTGTACTAATATACACTTTAAAAGATTGTTATTTCAGGTTTTAATTACTCATCTAACTACACCGATTATCTCAAATAACGCTATTCTATTCTCGTTCACGTTACGCCAACTTCGCCAGTGACCTACTTTGTAAACAACGTTCCGATTACATTAACGTCCCCAATTATCGCTCGCAAATCGCCTAGTTTTAATCTACCCTAGATTACTCCCTCTAGCTAACTTTTAACAAAACTATTGCTTACTATATATCTACAATTACGTTATGTATGCTATACACTCAATAATATCACTTATCTTGATCAAATATCCTTATATTTTCGCAAGTTTGCTGCACCAAATTCAAACCAATTCACCACCGGAAGTTCCCCTGCATCTGATATTGATGTTCCCTCGGGAACAATTCCTTAGGACACATGAACAAGAACTGTTCTCTCAGAATGAGTTATTTTAAGCCGCCGAAAAACTAATTAATTTTTGACAACGAAATCCACTGAGTCAAACAGTGTTCCATTCAACCAAAATACTGCGACACTGTTTCGGTCGAATGTTGCGTACAGGAGTCAAACTTCTTACAAAATCGCTTACGATTGATCGGTTCCATTCTAACAACGCATGCTTTAACTTGTCGTAATCGTTGGCAACAGAAGCCGGGCAACGGGAATTAACTTCCAGCGAATATCCGGTTAACAATGCGCTAAGAAAAATGGCATAATTCTTACGGTCCCATCCCTGATTCTCCGTATACCGTTCAAAACGCTGACGATAAGCATCAATCGAATATTTGTTCTCGTTAAAGCAGTGCAATTTAAGACTATGGAACCCCTTTGGAATGGCAGAAGTGGTACTCACTGATTCCCAGTTCTGCAGGGCCCCAGCCTCGTTGTGGAGCTTTGCCAACTCCTTTCATGTTCAATCTCGTGCATGCGGATTTCGGCCTGGAGCCTCTCTTTCTCCATCTCGGCCTGTCTCGCCGCCTCTTTCTCTTGCAGCTCGGCCTGGAGTCTCTCCTTTTGCATTTCCCTAGAAGCCTGCCGCTCAGCGCGGGCTCTCTTGTTCCTCACGAACAACAATGTTTGAAGTTCGGCACCTGTTAAACCAAACATCCCGTCTAATTCAATTAGTTGAGCTAACTCAATGTTTACAAATAGGTACGAAACTGGAAAAAAAATCGGTAATTCTGACCTTGCCCATATTGGACATTTTGGAAGTTAGGCATTCATGGCCATTCAGTTGGCCTAGATCATGCAGTAGATGGTAAAGAATTGGATTAATTTGTTCTGTTGAATCCATCCAACTTAAAAATGTTTGTTCCTTGCGGTTGACGATCGCTTAGATCAAGATATCTTCCCACAAAGTCCATCAGCCAGTTTTTTTCCGTGTGTGTGTCTAGTTGAATTGGTGGTTTATTCCCGTCGCTATTGTCATGTCGTGTGCTAGTCTAGATGTCTGACATCAATAGTCCGTTGTGTGGATAAGGTTATGAACTTCCAATTTAACTTTCAGTTGCAGCGCCGGCGGGGAATTCATCCTTACCTTGCCACGTGTGATTAAGAAGATGTCATGGTGTTTGCGAATTGTGCGACAGCGGCGGGACAAAACGCTCTCCTATGCATATTTGCTGGTAGGCATCTTGGCCTAGTTCTACTTTAATCAACACAAGGCGTTCACTAAGCGTCCTTGGTATCACCCACAATCAATGCTTCCAATGTGTTTACAATGTGTTTACAAGTTAGTTGTAAAGATACATCACTACATACAAAGCAGTACCTTTATTAACACGAATGTAGACGTTGTAGTTAACATACATAGCGAGAAAACACCACATTTTAATATTTGCTTTCGAACATTGACTTTAGCGCTCATGGGTGAACAAACAGCCTACTATGCGGTATACTGCAATAAGTGGCATGAGCGTATTGCCTCATGACGTGTATTCCCCCGCTATACACTAATAATTGAATTTTAGGTAAAGTATATTAATGCCCAGGCCCAGTCAGTTGGATTCATTGTACAGTGCCGTAACTAGTCTACAACATTGGAAGGGCAATAAAAATACAATAAAGCATAGACATTCGCATAGGGGGTTTTCTCCCAGAAAAGTTTAAAATGTACCCCCTCTTGATGCAATCTAACGTATTTTCTGGAGAATTTCGCCCACGGCTCAAGAATTGGTTCAGTGTCGGTCGCACGCGGTGTGGGAATGACAAAAATACACGAAAATAAATAAATAATATCAAGTGACAATACGTTTATCAAAATCGACAGCGTATGCATCATATACGGAATATCGATCCAAAAGATGCATCGGTCTGAACTCGTTTTATGAGATAACTTCCTCTCGCCGTCGCATGCACCGATTCGCCAATTTACTTTACACAAATAAGCCTCTTCAGGGGTGGGAAGATAGTTTGATTTTCTATGGACATATAACATTTCGAGGCCTTTGAGCCGTCTTTCTGTCATTGTTGACCGACTCCACCACTTAAGGCGTCGCAGGGCAGAAAAGGAACGCTCGCGCAAGCAACGCTTCCGACTGGTGTAGTGAGGAAGATGTTTACGATCTTACTGATGACGGCAAATGTTTGACCACACACCGAAATCAGTTCGTGTGAAGACGACGGCCGTGGAACATGAGGGTCATCGTACCTCTTTCGCAACTTTGCGATTTAACAGAGATTAGATGCAGAAAAGATTCCTTCGCCTCCATGCATCTACCGTCTTGATCAGGAGCGGATCTAACATAAAAAAATTGCCCTTTTAAAAAAAGGTGCCTTTTTTCTTATCGGGAAAAGAGCACATAAAATACGGGATATCGCTGAATGGCAGTATTGTTGTGCTTATAGGAACTACCCGCACCCTTCACTCTGACCCTTATCCACGCCTCAAGACTGAGCACGATCGTTTTCAGGTACGGATCTCGGGATATATAGTGCCGGCCTATTTCTGAAAATAATCCACTTTGACCAGTAAGTGGTCATGCAATCACAAAAACAGCAGTGACATCAGTAATTAGGCTAGACAAAAATGGCACTTTTAAACTAAAAGGGCACTTTTTTATTTTTCTGTGGGAACTGCCCCTTGCCCCCCGATAGCTAAGGCCCTGTAGTAAGACTAGTCATAACCGCTATTGCAGCTCTTGTTATTAACTTATTGGCGCTTTTGAACAGGTTTTTAACTCGGATATCGCGCGATACAAACGTATAATAATAATGAATTGTTTGTCTATACGTCTTATATCAGTAGGAGTCAATCCACACAAGTTCTTCTCTATTGTGAGGACGTGATTATGAATTACCAATTCAGCATTCCGCGGCATCGCCAACGGGGAACCCATCCTTACTTTCCCATATGTGGTTTTGAAGGCATCATGATGTTTGCGGATTGTGTAACAGCGGCGGGGCAAAATGCCCTCCTACGCGTATTGATTGGCAGGCGTCGTGACCCGATAGTACTAATGTAATCAATAGATGACTACCAATGGGCACCTTTGTTATTAAACACAATCAATGCTGCTAATAGGTTTACAAGTTTGATGATATCATGCAAAACTGTACCTTTGGTTACTGCGAGTTTATTAAAAGATGCATGTTATATTTAACATATGAAAAGAAATTTTGATATATATATATATACACATATATATATATGGTTATTTTGGCACATTGACGCTAATGGGTGAAAAAGGTAGATATGGCAACACTAGAAACGACCTATTAACATTCTGTGGTATACTGCGTGAAGTGGCATGGGCGTATTGCCTCACTTGGGTGTATTCCCCGCCCTACCATAACAACCTCATTTTAGGCAAAGTATATTAATGATATAGGCCACTTAGACTCTTTGTAACACCAGACATGACCGCTCTCACAGGATCCGCCCTAATCTGTAATTTGAACCAAATTGTAACCTTTATAATTTTATAGAAAGCGAATCTTGGTCCAGAAGTTCACCCTACCGTGATAAAATCGTGTTGGTGAGACGACGACTACGGCGGCAGTTGAAAGCAGCGGAAGATCGGCTTGCTTTGGTAAAGGACAAGCTAATTCACTGTTATCTATACTTTTAAGTAGTGGGAATCATGTTCCAGAATGTCGCCTTATAGTGATAACATCGTGCACGTGAGACGACAGTTGAAAGCAAAGGAACCACCTTTTTGTTAAAGGACAATTTGACTGGCCGCGAGTGTTTGACCTGACATCTTTAGGTGAATATCGATAAACAAATTGCTACGGAAAACATTTTCAATGAAATAAACATTTGTGAATTTAACCTTTCTTTGCGCTTAAACATTTCCTGCGGTGAGTCATTTCGTGTTGCCCTGGGACATTGTTGTGCAGGCAAAAATAAAATTTTATTGACCCGGTCGTTTTAATTATTTCACTAGTTAATTTAACTAATGTATTTTGTTGACGTATGTACCTTATTTTGTTATATAATCCTATTTATTTAAGTTATATAATTTAATAGATTTATCCTATTGGTCTTGATTTCCTTTTAAACACATTTGTTAACGGATATACATTAAATTATTACGATCTTATTAGCGCCTTTGAATAGGTTTTAACTCGGATATCGCACGTTTCAAATGTGTATTCTACTTATAATCGAGCTAGAGTATTAATGCGGATAGGTTAACTTTATCTCTTAAACAGCTTGAACTACGAACGCTGCACGTTCAGGGATTAATCGACTAGCCCTATAATAGGACAATCACTTTTTCAAAATACCCCATATATGGCACAATACCTTTAAGGGGAAAATCAGCTCTTTCCTTGACGGTTCTGAAGCTGGATATAAATGTGTTTGTTTAAATGCAAGGAGCATAGTAAACAAAAGAAATGAACTAAACATTATGGAAGAAGATATTGACCCTCATATAATAGGTATAACCGAATCCTGGACCACCACCGATATATCAGATGCTGAATTGGGACTGACAGGATATGTAATGTTTACAAAAGATAGAATAGGAAGAAAGGGAGGTGGAGTTATTTTATATAAAAAAAAATCTATCCAGGTTTATGAAATAAAATTAGAAAGAGAAGCAGATTGCGAAGAAACTGTTTGGTGTAACATAGTTACAGGATACTCAACGTTAACAGTTGGGTTAGTTTATCGAAGTCCAAGCATAAGCATAGAAGAGAATGAAAAAATACAAAACGCTATAAGGGAAATAAGCAAACGGGACTGTATTATTATGGGGGATTTTAATACAATGGAAATATTTACAGAGTATGGGGAGTGAGGACCACAAGTTTTTAGTTTTAGTTCAAGATACTTTCCTTTTTCAATATGTGCTACAACCAACCAGGGGTGAGAATGTGTTAGACATAGTTTTGTCCTCACAGAATGAATTAGTTGACAATGTCAAGATATGTGAGCCACTGGGGAGTAGCGATCACAACCAGATACATTTTACCATCAAAGTAAAATCAGAAAGGAATAGTAAAACGCAGTATAGGAGAAATTTCCACAAAGGAAGGTATAAGGACATGAGGAAATATTTAGTAAAGATAGACTGGAATAACACACTGAAAAATAAGACGGCAACAATATTAAAGAGTGAAATTAAGTTCATAGTCGATACATTTGTACCCTTCAAAAAACAAGGAAAACGGTCAAAAAAGAAACCATTAGAACAATTAAGTATAAACAAATGATGTGGAAGGCATACAGATGTACTGGAAATGATGAAGACTACAACAGTTATAAAGAAGCACTTAACCAAGCTACAGCTGAAATTAGAAATTCAAAGAGAAGCTATGAACAACAATTAGCTAGTAATATAAAACATGACAGCAAGAGTTTTTATGCGTATGTTCGAAGCAAACAGAAAGTTCAAGATAAGGTCGGTCCTCTAGAAGATAGTGCTGGAAATATAATATCAGAGGGATTCTTAATGGCAGAAGACCTGAATGAGTACTTTAGTTCAGTGTTTACCAGGGAAGATATTAGTTCACTGCCAGTACCAGAGGCTAAGTTCAAGGGGGCAGATTCAGACTATTTAGAACAATTAATTGTAACCCCGGAAATGGTAGCTAAGAAAATAAGGGCTATGAAGGATAATAAATCACCTGGAGTGGATGGTATTCCACCCAAACTACTATTGGAAATTATAGAACAAATTAGCATACCGCTTGCAACAGTTTTCAACTTGTCATTAGAAGAGGGAGTGGTTCCTTTAGAATGGAAAGAAGCAAACATTATACAGTTATTCCAAAAAGGTTCGAGAAACAAGTCAGAGAACTATAGACCAGTGAGTTTAACATCAGTGATTTGTAAATTATTAGAAATACTAATTAAAGATCACATGGTGGATTTTCTTGTTAAGCAAAACTTGATAAACCCATCTCAACGTGGTTTTTTTAAAGCGAGGTCATGCTTAACAAATATGTTATGTTTTTTGGTAGATATCACTAAGTGGGTAGATGAGGGATCACCAGTAGATATCATCTACTTAGATTTTTAAAAAGCTTTCGACAAAGTACCACATCAAAGATTACTGCTTAAACTAAAGGCCCATGGCATAGGAAATGGTATAATAAACTGGGTAGAACAATGGCTGATTGACAGAAGACAACGTGTATCAGTTGATGGGGAGGCTTCAAACTGGAAATCGGTATTGAGTGGGGTACCACAGGGATCAATATTAGGACCTATATTATTCTTAATATATATCAACGATTTGGATGATGAAATAACAAGCAAGGTGTTGAAATTTGCGGATGATACAAAAGTGTTTAGAAGGATTAAAAGTGATGGAGGTAGACAGCATTTATAAGATGATCTTGACAGGTTGATCAAATGCTCTGAAAAGTGGCAAATGCTGTTCAATTTTGGGAAATGTAAATGCCTCCACACAGGACATGGGAACGAAGAGGTAGAATATACAATGGGGGGTACTGTACTAAGTACTACTGTAAAAGAAAAGGACTTAGGGTTAACCATTAGTGCTGATATGATGTTTTCAGAGCAGTGCGGAATTGCAGCTTCAAAGAGAAATCAAATCCTTGGATTAATTAGGCGAAACATAACGTATAAGGAAAAAGAGCTAATAATACCGCTGTACAAAACAATAGTTAGGCCTCATTTAGAATATTGTATTCAAGCGTGGAGGCCATATCGCAGGAAGGACATAGATATGCTAGAAAGAGTGCAGAGGAGAGCAACTAAAATGATACCAAAATTAAGGGATCTTAGTTACGAAATACGCCTAAAAAATGCGGTTTAACAACACTAGAGACCAGGAGATTGAGAGGAGATCAGATAGAAGTGTTTAAAATATTGAAGGGTTATGAAACTATTGATAGAAATATTTTTTTTTCAGTTAAGAAAGATAGAAGGACTAGAGGACATGAACTTACATTAGCAAAGGAGCAGAGTAGATTGGATATAAGAAAGTTTTCATTTTCACAAAGGATTGTAAATGAATGGAACAGATTACCTGCTGATTGTGTGGGTGCCAGTAGCGTGAATATGTTTAAAGATAAAATCGACACATACCTCAGACGGGCGGGATACACATAGATAAAAGGGTCGGACTCTCGATAAGCCAAAGGGCTTCCTTGCCCACCTGCCACCTAGAGTTAATTCTCTGGGTGGCAATCTTGTTAAATCTTGTTAAACTTAAAAGGCAATATCCACGTAATACGTAAAACATAATATGCGTGAAGCACGTAATATGCGCGTAATACGTTAAACGTAATGTGTAATACGTAAAACGTAACCAAACAAACGCGCGCGCGGCATAAAACTTCCAAAAACAGCTCATTGAGTAGACGCAGACACAGTACTGCTTGTGTCTACCCTAATGCCAATAGCATAGCAATACGAATATTATTTGACAATTCTACGCTGTCACGACTAAGGCGAATCAATTGACGTGAACTTCATAATTATTATCTTCGACTTTCGTTATTTTCAACGAATGAGTATCTGCGAACGCGTTTTGATGTTTATGTAACGAAGCTCTCTGTTTTCTAACATTTTGTAAATAGTACTTTCTGGAATTTGCGTATGAAATTACACCCGAATTCCTTGCCACCCGCCCCACCTTTCGCCGTTCATAATTGTTAAGGGGTGCATAATAGATAATCACTCTAGACATCGTTTTACACACACGGGAATTTCCAAAAGCCTATGTATACCCCGGTATGTGCGCAAGTCGAATTTATTTACTGGGAAAGATTGTTAATTGTCTCTCACAGATACACGCACGCACGCACGCACGCACGCACGCACACACGCACTCACACACACAAACAAACCAAAGTGTCCGGATTAATGTAGGGATGTTTTACTTACAAAATGGGAGTATAACCCCTCCAACAGCAATTTCACTTCCCCCTAGCCAGGTCAACTCGCCCCATCCCCAAATTTGCCCCCATCTTACCTTATCGTAAATAATATATATATTGAACTCTTCGTATAGATCAGAATATTTTAATTACCGTAACGCAGAATGGGCAACACATTCCAAACAGGAGAAAGTCCAGATAAGGCACTTTCTGTGAAATAGAATATGCTATCTTTTCTAAAAAGCAGCTGGTTGTGATCAAAGCCCGTGCTGTCAGAATGAGTCAATTGCTCAAAGAAAGGGCAAATTACTGATGACGATGTCCCAAAAGGGGCCGTTTCTTCTTCCAAAAAATATTCTTTAGAAGAAAGTCGTAAAATGTCAAACCACGAGTTTGTTTAAAACTAGGACATCTAGATATGAGTGACAATTCCTGAGAAGATACTTTCCGTTGCAAACAAGGCAATATTCTATATACATTTACAACGTTTTCCACAATAGGGAATAAACCAGCCAGCAAAATCCTTTCAAAGAACTGTAAGTTATGTTTCATTACAGTAAACTGTTGCAGAAATTCCCAAATTTATTAGCAATGGCATCGTTTTAATTTGAACTCATGTTCAAAAAGGTAACTTTTCATTGTCTCAACCATGCTATAAAAGGTTAGACTATTGGTGTATTGACTCTAAGGGGCATTTTCTCGGTAAAAAAGACCAAGGATTTCCTTAAAATGTAAATTACCTGGCAGTGGTAAATATAACAACATAGTGAAGGTATATCCCCAAACGACATTTTTGACCAAAACAAATTATTGTTCATAAACACGCACGTTACTAGACAGAAAAATCCGAAATGTGCTCTTTAATGGTAAGTGCCAACACACATCATTGGAAAAAGGAATGATGAGCTTAGTTGAGTCCGACACCTGAACTAACTGCATAAATTATTTCCACAGCTCAATAATTTGTTCATCAAAAGTCCTAAACCACTTGGTTTACCCTCAGTTGCACATCTAAACTAGTTCAGCCTCGTTTAACTTAGGTTCAGCGCAATTAACCCCTGATTGTTTATTATAGAAAATAGTTAGCTGAAATCTAGCGACAGGTTATGCATAATATTACCGGATAATACATAATGTCCCTCCGTAATTCGCTTAGCTCAACTCGCTGTACATGTACATTATGGCATGGGAGTATTGCCTCATTTGGGTGTATTCCCCGCCCTGCCGTAATAACCTCATTATGAACTATTAATTATTAAGTGTAAAGCGCTTTGAGCAGTCCCGAGGACAGGATACTGCGTTATATAAGAACTGACCTTTACTTTACTTTATTAACCTCAGCCTTAGGCAAAGTATATTAATAATATAGGCCACTTAGACTCATTGTAATACCAGACATGACCGCTCTCACAGGATCCGCCCTGGTGAGTAACCAAATGTTAACCTTTGGAATTTTATAGAAAGCCAATCTTGGTCCAGAAGTTCACCTTGCTGCGATAACATCGTGTTGGTGAGACGCTGGATACGGCGGCAGTTGAAAGCAGCGGAAGATCGGCTTGCTCTGGTAAAGGACAAGCTGATTGACTACTGTCTATCCGTTCTATATAATGGGAATCATGTTCCAGAATTTCGTCTTATAGTGATAACATCGTGCACGTGAGACGACAGTTGAAAGAAAAGGAACCACGCTTTTGACTGGCCGCGAGTGTTTGACCTGACATCTGTAGGTGTGGGCGGGCAGACATTCATGCGCGCCCACACCTAAATATGTCAGGTGTGTGTGTGTGTGTGTGTGTGTGTGTGTGTGTGTGTGTGTGTGTGTGTGTGTGTGTGTGTGCGTGCGTTGCATGCATGCTTGTGCGTATGAATGTGCATGCGTGCGTGCGTGCGTGCGTGCGTGCGTGCGTGCGTGCGTGTGTGCGTGCGTACATATACGTGCATCCGTGCGCGCACATGTGTGGCCGTCTTTATTAAAACTTTGCCCTTTTACCGTTTAAAGTGCCCTTGTGGACCATGGCCCCCAGTGGAAATGCAAGAGAAGGTAGTCGTTGGTCCGTACTAACTCTTTTCTATGCAAAGGAAACTAAAATATCCTACACATGGGGTAAATGTGTACAGCTTAACTTGTTGTAGACACGTGTGCAACTGGTGATCTCAGTTATATATGTAAAACTCACACTAGTGAAGTCCTGCGTGCCTACTGTAACTCCAAAAATAACCGATTAGCATGACAACACGCAATACTTCATAGACTGTTGTAAGACCAGTCACGACCGCTATCACAGCTGTCGCCTAATATAATCATTAGTATAGTTTGTCTGCTTGAGCATGTGGTTTGTCACCCGCGGTCTTTGTGACGTCATGTGCTACACGTCTTATATCAGTAGGAGTCAATCCACACAAGGTCTTCTCCATTGTGAGGCATCGCCAACGAGGAACCCATCCTTACTTTCCCATATGTGGTTTCGAAGGTATCATGATGTTTGCGAATTGTGTAACAGCGGCGGGGCAAAATGCCCTCCTACGCGTATTGATTGACAGAGCGTCTTGACCCGACAGTACTAATTTAATCAATAGATGGCTACAAATGAGCACCTTTGTTATTAAACACAATCAATGCTGCTAATAGGTTTACAAGTTTGATAATATTACGATGATATAATAATTATGCAAAACGGTACCTTTGGTTTCCGCGAGTTTATTAAAAAAGATGCATGTTATATTTAACATACGAAAAGAAAAAAAAAATTTTTTATATCTATGTTTACTTTGGAACATTATGTGGTATACTGCATAAAGTGGCATGGGCGTATTGCCTCACTTGAGTGTATTTTCCCGCCCTACCGTCATAACCTCATTTTAGGCAAAGTATATTAATGATATAGGCCAGTTAGACTCATTATAACACCAGACATGATCGCTCTCACAGGATCCGCCCTAATATGTAATTTCATTCAGACTGTTTATTACCAAGTAGCATTTAAAATGTACGAGGAATGCTTGGCGTTGTGGCGTCAACATACATGCACGCTTGTCTCCCCTGTCCCCCATCATGCACACGCAAAATATACAATCAGAAACATTATGAAACTATGCTACAACTAGTATAAATTTAAACCAAGGCCAACTGCCTACATATTTTAAGAGAGTCGTACATCTATTGACATAAAATGAACTTGATAACATAATATTAATACCGTCTGAACATTACCTAAAAAGTTAAAAAGTATACATGTAGTTAAATAAATAATAAATAAATAAATGTATAAATAATTAGTTGACGATATAAAAACTAAGCTGACAGTTAAAAAGTATGTACATACATGTAGTCAAGTTAATAAATAATAAATAAATAATAAAAATAAATAAATAACTAAAAAAATAATTAATAAATAATTTAACATGGCGACATAAAATCTAAACCGACTGAAAACAGTATCATGGCATCTCGCGGTTCAAGTGACTCACAGCCTGCGGATAAAAACTATTTTAAAGTCTAGTGGTCCTTGTCTTAATACTTCTATAGCGCTTGCCAGAGGGAAGAAGTTCAAAGAGGTGGTTGGCTGGGTGGGTAGTATCCCGTACAATGCTCTTGGATTTGAACCAAATGTTAACCTTTAGAAAGCCAATCTTGGTCCAGAAGTTCACCCTACTGTGGTAACATCGTGTTGGTGAGACGACGACTACGGTAGCACTTGAAAGCAGCGGAAGATCGGCTTGCTTTGGTAACGGACAAGCTGATTAATTATTATCTATCCTTTCTATGTAATGGGGGTCATTGTCCAACATTTCGTCTGAAAGTGATAACATCGTGTCCGTGAGATACTTAATACGGCGGCAGTTGAAAGCAAATGAACCACGGTTTTGGTAAAGGACATTGTGACTGGCCGTGAGTGTTTGACCTGACATCTTTAGTTGCAAATCGATAAACAAATTTCTACAAAAACATTTTCAGCGAAATAAACATTTTGGAATTAAGCCTTTCTTAATGCTTAAATATTTCTCGCGGTGAGTAATTTCGTGCTGCCTTGGGACATTGTTGTGCTAGCTGAAGTGACATTTTAGACATTTTTCATAGACTGTCACTGTTGTAAGACCAATCATGACCGCTATCACAGATTTCCTTTTAAACACATTTGTTAACGGATATACATAAAATTATTATTATCTTATTAGCGCCTTTGAATAGGTTGTTAACTCGGATGTCGCACGTTTCAAATGTGTATTCTACTTATAGTCGAGCTAGAGTATTAATGCGGATAGGTTAACTTTTTCTCTTAAACAGCTTGAACCACGAACGCCACACTTTCAGGGGTTAATCGACTAGAGTAAATCAGATCGTTCCTTGACGGTTTTGAACTTAAAAGGCAAAATCCACGTAATACGTAAAACATAATATGCGTGTAGTATATGCGCGTAATACGTTAAACGTAATGAGTAATACGTAAAACGTCACCAAACAATTGCAACAAACACGCGCGCGCGGCAAAAAACTTCGCAAAAACAGCTTATTGAGTAGACGCAGACACAGTACTGCTTGTGTCTACCCTTATGCCAATAACATAGCAATACGACTATTATTTGACAATTCTACGCTGTCACGACTAAGGCGAATCAATTGACGTGAACTTCATAATTATTATCTCCGACCTTCGTTATTTTCAACGAACAACTAGTATCTGCGGACCCGTTTTTATGTTTATGTAACGAAGCTCTCTGTTTTCTAAAATTTTGTAAATAGTACTTTCTGGAATTTGCGTATTAAATTACACCCGAATTCATTGCCACTCGCCCCACCTTTCGCCGTTCGTAATTATTAAGGGGTGCATAATAGATAATCACTCTAGACATCATTTTACACACACGGGAATTTCCAAAAGCCTATGTGCGTAAGTCGAATTTATTTACTGGGAAAGATAGTTAATTGAACATGATGCATGATATTAGTTGAGTCCGACACCTGAACTGACTACATAAATTATTTCCACAGCTCAATAATTTGTTCACAAAAAGTCCTAAACAAATTGGTTTACCCTCAGTTGTACATCTAATCTAGTCCAGTCTCGTTTAATTTAGATTCAGCGCAATTAACCCTGGATTGTTTATTATAGAAAATAGTTAGCTGACATCTAGCGACAGATTATGCATAATATTACCGGGTAATACATAATGTCCCTCCGAAATTCGCTTATCTCAACTCGCTGTATATGGCCATTATGTGCGGGCGGGCATACATTCATGTATTTTTGTTTGTGTGCGTGCGTGCATGCGTGCGCGTATGAATGCTTGCGTGCGTGAGTGCGTGAGTGCGTGAGTGTGTGTGCGTGTGTGTCTGTGTGCGTCCGTGCGTCTGTGCGTGCGTGAATGTGTGTGGGTGCGTGAGTGCGTGAGTGCGTGTGTGCGTGTGTGCGTGTGTGCGTGCATATACGTGCATCCGTGTGCGCACGTGTGTGATCGTCTTCATCAAACCTGTGCCCTTTTACCGTTTAAAGTGCCCTTGTGGAGCGTTGCCACCGGTGGAAATTCAAGATATGGTAGTCGTTGGTCCGTACTAACTCTTGTCTATGCAAGGGAAAATAAGATACCCCACACTTGGGATAAAAGTGTACAGCCTACCTTTTTGTAGACACGTGTGCAACTGGTGATCTCAGCTCCATATGTAAAACTCGCATTAGTGACGTTCTGCGTGCCTACTGTAACTCCCAAAATAACCGATTAGCATAACAACACGCAATACTTCAGAATATCACTCCAGTGCTGGCACTGATCGCCGACGCCATTCACCTCTCTACACTAGTCAATGTAATGAGCAGAAGCATCGCCAGACAATTTAACCGTTGATATGCCTCCCTGAACGGCCACGCTCTCACGTAGTTCATACGTCAATGCATGTTGTTTGAACAACTTATAACAAACACCCAACGCGCAACGAGTGGGCAATCATCATATCAAATGTCCACGATAATTTAGAATTATTGCCAATATTTATACATACTGAGTCAACCAAACTTCTTGAAAGGCAAACTTCAGTTCTGTTCATGGCACATTATTTCGAATGTTTGAGAACATCTAAGAACAATGTTATAGCTAGTCATTTGGATATAACTGTTTACTACCAAATCAACTAGGCGTAATTATTATTTAAAATAGTTCGTGATATTACACGTTGATTACTATGGGGACAAAAATGTGTAACAACAAAAGGACACCAAATAAAGACGCTTTAATTAATCCTTTGTAGATGTTAATATGTGTTGTATGAATGATGTAAATGATGCATGAATGGCTCAGCCATCGAAAATATTGTAAACTAAGCATGTTACCGAGTAAGAATAAAATGATCAATCAATCAATTTATTTTGGTTAAAAATACCACAAACTGGATTGAGTAAAATAACGTTAAGTAAATACGTGCACTTGATTTGAATGCTGATGTCAACTGCTATAACATTTTTATTTATAAAAATGCAGCTTCTTTGGGATACAAGACACACCATTTAAAAGTGAACACATGTGTTTAAATGGTCACAAGAATAAACTTTCATCGTTACATCAAAGCCAGATGGTCGACATCTAGTTATCATCCTGCTGACTGTGTCTGCCATGTGTTGTTTGAGAGAATGTTAGGAGAGGCGACAACAATAACAAAGTTGATGTCGAAATGTAGGTTGTTTAGATGCAATGATTTCGAATATATAACTTTTGACCCTCGTTGAATTTCAGATATCCGCCATTTTGAAAGATGGCCCCAGATAATGCCTGTTATTCCCACATCTTAAGTTGCATCTAGTAAATTTGATTTGCACTCCTTATAGAGCCACCATCGGTCCACGTGTATGTGATGAAACTTTATAGAACATCATCACTATTGGGACGATTAGCAGTTACATACAGTCTCGTAGCAACGGTCCTTAACGGGCTGTACACAACAACTGCAAGAAGGCGCTTCAGCGTCTATTGCAATCAAACGAGGGAAACAGTCCACTATTTTTTTTCAGCTGCACATTTTTGTCCGGTCACCTGACGAACCTGTGTGTTACTGTCAGACTTTAAAGGTGATATTATCCATCAAGATACCGCTGCATCGTTTGGTCTCCTTGATAGACAATGCCCAACATTTACTTTGACGATCGCACACCAAATGGGCAATGACGTACAACTAATGATCTCAATGTCGTCATAATTCTGGCAACAGTCGTCATAATTCTGGCAGTCGATGCTGCACATACACATATCAGTGCATGCTAAATCCTTTGACCTTCAGAAGCACCCTTGACATAAACCTTTGCTTTTGTATTGACATCTCACCATCTCTATGATGGCCTTGGGTGCTGGGAGTACGTACGTGGTGATTTTTTTCTTCTTCTGATCACCTGTGTGCAGTAACTCTTGTCGAATGATGCTGGTCGGAACCCTTACCCTGGCCAGAAAGTGGAATCTCCGGATATGGTGCTATAGAACATCATGTATAGGTGGATGATTGTCACTTTCAAAGAGGTGTCAACAACGTAGCTGCGCAAATCTGTAAATCAAGATTCCCGTTGGTGCGTACGCAGTACACGCGAATTTACCAATGTAGAAAACTGATCTTCTGTCACGTCGGCACGCGCAAGCAAATCCAGAACTCTGATGACATCACTTTGTGTTTGTGAGGTAAACTTGTAGCAAGGTTGTTTTTCACCTATTCACGAGAACCTCCCAGTGTTATCCATCACCGGGGAGAGTATGGAAGGTGTTCGAAGCCTTTGCCTTCTTGACACCTACAGATTAGCTGTGTTTGGACATTTCCCGAAGTCAGTAAGATTGGCATGCTTCTGTGGAGTACATCATAATGGCTAGCGAGAAGAACGTTAGTTGTGCAGCATGAGGCATCCTCGCGTGCCAGGGGGCGCTGCTGATTACATCAGTCTCAGTACCCCTGGCAGAGTTTAAGGCGAAACTCTGAAGAACAGTTCAGCCAATAATATTGCTTGCCGGGAAGTTCCGGTGGTCTTCATCAACAAATGTGTCCATGTCATGATTAATGTTCGGGAAGTAGAAGTAATTATTTGAATACACAATATACCGCTTACCCGCTCGTGAAAATGTTGGGATTCCATGAAGTAATTGGGCTGCGGGTGGGGCAGGTGTCCGCACTGTTCTCACAGATGGTACATTCGCGATCGGCGAGGTCAATTATTACCTTGAATCAGATTATTTCCATACATTGCTTAGGAAATCTACCAGGAGTAGTGTACGTATATAGTCACCACCCTGGCTTGCGAAGATGGCATGAGGGAGTCTATGAGATACCAAGACTGAGTGTCAGTTTTCTCGTATTTTTGTTGTCAAACGACAAATTGCTATTGTGTATGTTTTACCCTGTCGCTAGCACTTATAATCAAGTTTGACGAATCACTGTTCTCAATAGCTTGCTCTACCAGGTAGTCTGTCAAATCAGCTTTTGTTTATCATGTGAAAGGAACCGCGCCATGCCATAGTCGTTGTTACGACTATGGCATGAGACGATAGTTCTGCTAAACCAAACTTTAATAAACGTGGCTGCCGCGACAAATAAGCGGATTGTTATTTCACTTTCTGGGGAGAAATCATTAAGTGATATTGTTACGTCCTCTCCGTTTTATAAGCAACATGTACTTAACCAAGACGTACTAACATATTAAAGTAACAACATCATTACGTCTATGGATCAGCATCTGTGCTTCGTAGTAATATAAATAAAATAAACTCGACAAAACCTGAATGCTACATAACTGTATCACAAAACGTTCCCGCTGACACTAAACACTACACAACACACTCTGTTTCACTACAGCAGCAACACTCCTGATGTCACGCCAAAGCCAAAATGGCATCGTCAACATGCAAACGCTCAATTATGAGAATAGTACCAGACAACATGTCATACTCATACGAACATGGCAAATAAGAACATATGGAATAGGATACACACACTTGTGAGTCCGCATCAGTCAAGTCTGCACTCATCAATGTTCAGGTAAGTATCATCAACTGTTCATTTAGATACAACATAGTCCTTGTATTTACTGGGTAGCTTTGACTTGTTGATTCTCTCGGACTTCCTGGGTGTCGTTGAACGTATAGGAGAGTGTGGCTCTGTTTGGTCACTCTGGAGATGCTGTTCAACCGGTGTGTTCGGCTGAATTTCAACCGGTGTGTTGGCCCGAATTGGTTCAACTGGAGTGACTAGAGGATCATCTTGGGATGGGATATCCATGGACTCCTCAACCAACACATGAGGTGGTGTTTCGTGTGTTCTTCTTAGGTGTACACCGTTGCGCCTGTACACTGTTCCCTCACTATCTTCAACTTCACAGAACCTTTCATCCAGTCGTCTCACCACCTTTGCTTTCTTCCATGACTTGACTCCAAGCTTGAACGGCTTCATTCGGACGGTATCGCTTTGATGCAGATGTAGGAGATCTGTAGCAGATTTGTCATAGTACTTGGCTTGACGGCGGTGTTTCTTTTTAAGCATATCTGTTTCGTGTTGTTGCACAGACGGCCGCAACTCCAGAAGACTTTGAGCTGTTGGAAGAATTGTTTTCGTCCGCCTACCTAGTAGCCTCTGTGCTGGACTACTATCCATTCCTTGAGTTGGGGTGTTGCGGTTATTCGGCAGTGCTAAATATTGGTCATCACCAGCGCATCGTGCTTTCTTGATTATTTTCTTTGCAGCTTTCACTGATGATTCCACCTTGCCGTTTGAGCGACTTTGCTGTGGAGATGTCGTCACATGTTCGAATCCCCATTTCTTACTGAAATGAGCGAACTCGTTTGTCACCAGCTGTGGGCCATTGTCAGCAACTACAGTGTCCGAGATTCCTATTCTAGCATAGTGAGCTTTGAGCTATGTGATTACTGCCTTGGAGCCAGTGGTTGGTAGGTAATCTATTTCTCAGAAGTTCGATCTGTAGTCAGTGGTAACTAAGTAATCATTTCCTTGGTAAGAGAACAGGTCAACCTTCTGTCATGGACGGTCCGGCATATCATGGCTCATCAGAGTTTCCTTAGTCTTTTCGAACTTACGACAGGTTTCACACGTTTGAATGTACTCTTTGATTTCTGCATTCATGCCAGGCCAGTACACCAACTCTTCTTAGGCAATGCCAACGTGACCTAGGTGAATATCCTTCTTAATTTGTGATCTCATGGATTGTGGAATCCCAAGCATTTCGCCGGGGAACACTAACCCATCAGTGACGGCCAACTCATCTTTTAAATGGTAATAAGGCACAGTAGGTGGCGGCACATCTGGTTTCTCGGACCAGCCATGTTGTAGGACAGCTATCAGCACTTGTAGATTGGCATCTTGCTCGGTGGCATTACGCATGTCCTGGACAACATCTTCTCTCATGGATCGATAATTCACACCGTGGATAGCTTCGAACTCAGTGGTCGGTTGTTCCTGTCCAGCTGGCAGGAAGGCACGTGACAGGGTGTCTGCAAGAGACATCTTCTTGCCCTCCAGGTACTTGACATCGATGTCATACGCAAATGCACATAGGAGCATGCCCTGTAGACGTTTGGGTGCTCTATCCAGACTGGCGTAAGCAATTGGTCTTCCTTCCTGAAGTAGTGCACATCCCAGGTCATAGTTGCTAGCATCACACTGAATGACCAGTTGCTTACTTGGGTCAAAGTAAGCCAGAGTGGGTGCCTCGGCCAGGAATTGTTTCGGTATTTTAAAATCTTTCTTTTGAGCAGCTACCTACATCCAGGCAACATCTCGTTGTACAAGAGCAGCAATGGGACGGAATACATCAGTCGACTTGGGTACGTATCTCGCCAGGTAAGTTACAGTACCTCTTAGCCTCTCCACAGTTTCGCTGTCAAACGGACTCTTCATCTTCAGAACAGCTTCGACCTTGGATGGGTCAGGTTTCAGACCATCAGCTGTGACAACATGGCCTAAGAACTGGATTTAATTCTCATTGAAGCGAAATTCCTCATGGTTCAGTTTGATCCCATGTTCCTTGCATCGTTGGAGCAGCTTCTGGATCTTGACACAGAGATCAGAGTCATCAGATCCATGGATGATAATATCATCAAATCCATGGATGATAATATCATCAGCAACACAGTGAACATTCTCCAGCCCCTCCACTGCTTCTTGCACTGGAGGGGCTGGAGAATGCAATTTCACTGCTGACTTTCAAGCCGAAAGGTAGTCGTCGCCAACGATACCGCCCAAACGGTGTTGCGAAAGTAGTCTGTAGGGTAGATTCTTCATCTAGTTCGCAATGTAGATATACTTGTTGCAAGTCACACACAGCAAATTTCTTTGAGTTCACAAGCTTCCGCAGAATGTCATCCAGCACAGGAAGTTTGTAGTGTTCATGCTTCAGGGTTAGGTTGAGAGGTCTAGGATCAATGCAGATCCTGACAGCCCTAGGACGTTTCTTGGCCACATACATTTGGTTCATCCAATCAGTGGGTGGTCCACTTTGACTATGACACCGGTGTGCTCTAGTCGGTCTATATCATCTTTCACGGAACTGTTCAGTGATTCTGGTAGGGTACGAGGTGGTCTCACAACCGGTTCAGCATTTTGTTCTAGAGTGAGACGAATGTTCCCACCAGAAAGCGAGCCAAGTCTACCGTCGAACACTTCAGGATAGTCTTCAGTGCATGGGGTTTGAGCAACTCTACAGCCGGAGACTGAAGATACAGTTTCAAAGTTCTTGTAGTTCACCGTGATGAGCTTCATGCATTCAGCAGCTTTACGGCTGAGTAGTGGTGTCAATTTGTCATGATCCACTGTAACATAGTCCACTTTGAACTTGTTTCATGTAGCAGGATTTACGGTTTTAGCTCGGCACTTGCCGAGAGCTTCAGTCTTCACATTGTTCCACATCTTTAGAATTATTGGTTCTGGGCTGATATCTTTCTCCTTCGTCATTGTTTTTATTTTCAACCATCCTTTTTGAATTACCACCATGACATTTTCTTTACAATATTTGGTAAACTATACACGAGGACACGTTAAATTACAGCGTAAATCAGAATCAGCTGTTGAATGCGGCAGGGTTCTTTCTTTACTTACGACCACGAGCTGCTGGTTGTAAACGCAAATGTGCAGGCGTCTATGTGACTATGAGAGATAAAAACTACAAGCTTTTGGTAAGTTTATGTATATTTAGTAACTCTAACTTGGGTTTGATATTAATGACTTTGAAATCATTGTTGCAAAGCGTTAGGCACCAACGTGTCAATCGTGAAGATCACCTTATCGCCAGTAAAGGCAGTATCGGGCGGTGTTGTAAGGCACATGCATCAGCATCAAAGCCTAAGGCTAGGGGCAATTTTTCACTTCACTCAAGCTAAAGTCTAAATTAGTTGTCCTCCCTCCCCGTGTATTTTGTTTCCTTTTAAATTACCACAATAAATTGTTGATTTAATAATAATTTAACTTGATTTAACTTTTATTTCAGATCTTTCTGAATGACAGCTTTGGAATATCACACAGCACGTGTGGATGTCCATTACAGCATGCCGGTAGTTTGTGCCATCTTGTGGCAGCCGCTCTGCTCTATGGGCATTACTGATATATAATAATAATAAATGTATTCGTACTAACAGTTTTACAACTTCATCAAAACAATGTATGTGTTTGTTTGTGT
Organism: Escarpia spicata; assembly: GCA_963995525.1. Lineage (NCBI taxonomy): Eukaryota > Metazoa > Annelida > Polychaeta > Sabellida > Siboglinidae > Escarpia > Escarpia spicata. The sequence goes on from OZ023211.1 coordinate 3,833,947, forward strand.
ATGTAATTGTGTACATAAAACAGCAAGCAATGAGCGCAACTCGTCTATGAATAAAAAAAAGTGCTACGCGCATTATCTATACTCTCCATCACATCGTTTGGAAATGACAATGCATATTAGTTGCTCATCAAGCCCCTCCATGTAGCAGTCTGGTACCATATAATAAAAATAGTTAGATTTCATACTACAGAAAGTCATGGCAACAATAAAGTTTGAGTTCGGACAGGATATAGTTGAATTTCTGATATTGTACAGTTTATTTAGTTTTTTTATTATATAATCTGAAGTAAGTTTTTTTAAAGATAATTGTTAAATCATTTTGTCTTGGAAAATCATAAACAAAACACCACATTTTGCATGTAATTGTAGGTACCGAAATGTGGCAAAAACGGACGTGAAATTTTCTTAAATGTCAAATGATCAGAAGTATTGTCTTAAAAAAAACAGCTGATAGAAAATGTGAACGTCATGAATTAAGAAATACGAGCATGTATATCATGTATATCATGTATATCATGTATATACATAATCTGATTATAGTTATTTGTAATGGCATTCTTGAAATGTGTAACCTGTTGGGAATGCAGAACATGTTAAGCTACAAGAAAATTTAGTAATTAAAAAGTAATTTCTGCAAGGCCTAACACCATTACCTTACACGTTTTGGCATTTTAGATGTATTTTACCAATTTCAAAGTACTGTTTCTTTATTAACTTTCACCAGTCTGGTGTCATTGGAGCGTCTCCAGATGGCTTGGTGGAAAAAAAACCAACAGTCATGCCACACTACCAAACTCCTGAGGCACAGTTGTTTCTCCAGATCTGCTTGAAATTAACTGCCCTTACTCTGCAATGGAGGGATCTGTGAGAGCAGCTGTTCAGAGTTGCAAGGATTTCTATTTAGGTATTTGGGAGTTAACTTAGCTTTACTAAACGATCATGCAAATTAGTCACAATTATTTAATTTATTAGCAACAAATGAACAATTATGAAAAAGTGAACTACTATGTTAAATAATTACACGTTGACATTAGTGGATTACCGTAGACCTAATCCTTATGAAAGCAGTATTTTGCATTTATGTTTTTTCTCAGTGTCAAGCAATTTTATAAGCCGGGACGCTGAGGCAATGAACATTTTCAAGTATATTCATAAACCAACTAATAACATATTGTAAACAGTTATGTATGTATATTTGGACAATTATAAATTTCAGTGGACAAATCAGGTAGTTTGAGCCTTCGACATGAGTATCCCTACTATCATCAAGTCCAATGCCAGTTGCATCTGACACAAAGGTACTGTGCAGACCTGCTCGTTTGGACACCTAGTGACATCCGGATCATCAGGATTGTGAAAGACCTCGAATGGGAACAGAACATTCAAAGAATGATACATTTTGTCTTGACCTTGTCGAATGAAATACTATTTTCAGCAAACGTGAAAAATCTTTGTTGACAAAGATATGTTGTGAGCAGGAATGTGATTCAGAATTTCGAGAAAAAAAATATCTTCATTTCCCCTTTCAATGTGGATCCTGGTTCTTCCAGTTTTGGTGCACAGTTCAGCTTCCTGTTTTGTGAAGTGGCTTCTGTTTTGTTGTATGTTCAAGTTGACCCCTGTTGGCAATTTGTCATAGAGCGTAAATCCTTTGTCTGCGAGAATCAGATCACCAGGTTTGAACTAGTCCAGAAACCTGGAATGCTAAATAATTGACAGACACTGAGCCAGTATAGAGACTGCTGGAATACACCAAAGCACCATTAGAGGCTACACATGTGACTGTTTTAACTGTGTGTCTACATTTATACTGGCTGTAACTGTCTGACTGTTTGTTTAAGTTGCTATGGATGTATTTTGTAAGTTGTGTAGCATATACCACTGCACAAGCTGTAACAAGAGTTAGGAAGGCATGCATGGCACTTCAGCTGAGATGGGATGCCTTGTGCCAAGATGCTGTCAAGTAACAACTCGTGTAAGGCATAAACAAATGAGTATATAATGTTGCCAACTGCAGGTCTACTAATACCAAAAAAATTGTTCTGCCTAATCAAAGTATTTTAAGTTTAGTCGAAGTTTCATTAAAGTAATGAGTAACTGGACTTCCAAACACAAATTTCTGGTTTTTCAGCCGCAGTAATAATTAAAGTTGAATCTCTGTAGTGCACTCGCCAGGGTGGAAATGACATCTAGGCACAATGACGTATGCAGTAGCATCTGCAACAGATAGGATAACTACATATATAGGCGACAAGTGGTAAAGGGCATACTCCTGCAAAAAAATGCGATTAATGTTTGTACATCAATAGAAAGGCTTGTCACTGTTCTGAATACTAGTATATTTCAAACTATTTATGTTGTACCAATATGGCTGAAATTTAATTTTAATTAAACAGACTTAATGGGGATAAATTGATTATTGTTTCTGTGTATAATGGCAGTTTATGATAAATGAAGTGGTAACCTTTCATATTAACCAGATCTGCCATTACTGAAATTGAGCTGGTTTGTGGATTTTGTCCTTGTAACGCTGCATGAACACAAAACACATGCTATATTGCTTTGTAAATTTCATGAATCTTCATAATCACATATCGTACTATCAGCATTGGACATGGCGGTTAGCGCGAAGGGTCTCTTGTTTTGTAGTTCAGCGTTTTGTATGAGGAGATTTTTTTTTGAGCACATTGATATCGTGATGCAAATCTTGTAGTTGTTGGTAGCAAAGACTGGAGGGGCAGAAGTAGCTATAGTTGTGATCGCATGTTGCAATGTCTTGTGGCTATGCAGGTGGCTGTTGTAGAAGACTGGATGCACGAGTTTCATTGGAAAGATAAAGACATGCATATTGTTATGCAGTAAGAGCAGAGATCACAACTTACTCTCACCCACCTGTTTAGGTTGTCAAAGTCACACTTACGAACAGTGTGTATGAGGTATCTTATCACTATGTTTAAGGTCCACCTCCAGCTTAATGGCATACCTCCATAATATGTCATACCATAAAATGTATATGATGAAATTGTATTTTCTTAAATACATCAACGAATGTGTTTTTCTCATGTTTAGCACATGCATGAAGTGACAAAAAATGTAACACTTTCATTTTCTAAACTTCTGAGCTTTGTTATTCAGTTATTAAAATGAACATCAATATATCGTTTTCAATTTTTGTTAGGGATAACACCGTGGTCTTATCTGTCAGGAATGACAACCTTAGCAAGTTTCATCAAGATTGGCCTCTCTTCTGTAGCTATTGGAAAACTTTAAAATGGGGGTATTTTGGCATAAAAAGGTAAAAACTTCTGAAGCAGCATTTGAAACCTAAAAACAAAACATTACAGCAATAATTTGAGACCTTTTAGTCTCTATATTGAATATACGTATATACTCCAAGGTATATATGGATGAACAAATTAACTGTTTACTCCAACCCATTTCCGAGTTATTGAGGTGATAATCTGGCACTTTTGTCAAGAAGATGGTAGCTTTTGGTTGGTACCTGTACTACTCATGTAAAAAGGAAACTAGCTAAATGAACATAAAACAATTATGTCGCAGAATCCTTTCTCTGTTGATCTATAGAAAAATGAACAAACATTATAAGTCACATAGACATTTTGGTCAGAAAAATGAAACGATTCTGTCCTGTTATGTTGTGTCTCTCACACCCCATTTAAAATAAGGAGAAAAATATCCTATAGAGTGCTTGACCCATATTCATTTCACAGATACATACTCATTAATCAGTGATTTGTTTTAATCAATTCCATCCCTCAAAGTGTCACGTATTTCACATTGTGAATAGCGAAAAAAAAAATTATCATGGAAACGGAGGTCTGGGTTTGCATAAATCAAAAAACAATCCTATGTACCTGCCATGTCTGCCCTTAAAACAAGACACAAAGACATGCCTACTTCTGGAAAGTTTCCACCATTATATTTTGTATTGTCCCAAAGATCATTCCACCAACAGTTGGCTTGCAGTCTACAAACAATAGGCTGCATTGCACAGATGTTTTGTTTATGTTTTTGTTCGACTGTCATACTGCGTCAGATATATTTTTTACTATATGTTACTTAATTTATTATTATATTGATATATGTATTTTCAATAATTAGTTACTATTTTCTTACCCTATGAACTGTCACAAACAATCATTTGAAGTGTTATTTCAAATAAAATACACTTTCATATACAAACCTTGGCTGCCTATCACCTACAGGTGACTGAACAGGCGCTTGATTTCCATCAAGTGCACCAAAAGTGGTTGAAACCTTCTTGGACTTAAAGTATATAGACACCAGGTCACACACAACATAATACGGTGTAGCGGAGATCTCAACTTGAGTGACTGACTTTATTTTACACCTGCTTTTGAGGGTCCACCCCCAACATTTATTAGGGTCAACATACCACTCATTCTGTAAAACTATAATTTCTTGTTGTTATATATATATATATATATATATATATATATATATATATATATATATATACACACACAAACTTGTTTTCTCAAGTTTAGTACATATATGCAGATCATGAATGAAAAGGGCAAAATAGCATAAAACAATATGGAGGCAGACTAGACTAACGTGCCCTATCGGCTGAAATACTTTTGTAAGCAGCGGCTGTGACAATACACCCTTTAGCGCAAACAGTGCCCTTGGTGCCAGAGTGAGCGCAGAATTGCCATTAGCATGTGTTTGATCAACGTATTGGCTTGACCAGGCAACAACCATTAGACGTCCGTACTTTGGTTTTCTTTAAATCTTTTCTTGTGGCCGATCATCAAGTGCGGCTGCACGAAAGGCTGCAGACGACAGTTGACTTGAAGCGCAGTAGCGCAGCGGTAAGAGCTCTGGACTCTCGACTGAGAGAACGCGTGTTCGAATGCTGTGCGGCGGTGTCGAAGCTTGGGCAAGTTCGTTTACTCTACATTGCTTCAGTTTACTCAGCTGTATGAATGAGTACCTGGCTATATATAGTGTTGGATAGTTGTGTACGAATAGTCTTCGCGCATTAATTGCAGTGTGGGTGTATCAAAGTCAACCTGTGCTGCGCAATGCTGGGCAAACGAGGCGGATGTCAGTGGGATATGTGAACGGTTTGGGAATCCTTTGTGTGGATCTACGGGGTAGGCATCATAATAACGTCAATAATCTAATGTTTGAAGTGACTTTGCCTAATTCAAACAATATTTAACTAACACCTTTAAAATTGTTGCATCCCATACCTATGTTTGGACATCAACTTCGTGGTTCTAGGATATGTTAAAGGGATTCTTTATAAGCTAATGTACATTCGAGGTGTACCTTATCAGAACGTATTAATTTCCCATAAATACTTTCTCTGCTACTTATGTCTTGCATGTTTATGCATAATTTGGGTGTTATCTGCGCAAAAAGCCGATAAACAATTGTGTTTACGCAAATAATTTTGAGCTTGCTGCAACGTGGGTGATTAATTATGCAGCCCGAGAGTAATGAATATTCATGTCCGCGCAGTGAACAACGCATAGACCGTTAACGTCACACACACAGCCAACTTGTCAGATTCCGAGTTGAGTTGATTCAAGCAATGACATTGTAAATAAGCAGTTTGTAGACATATGTATATTGACAGCTATTTTTAGAAATGTAGGAAGCGTATGCATTGTTTATTTATTCTGCTTCCCAATGCCGTCAGCCGAGTAACATTTCAATTATGTAGAATTATAACGTCCGCCGACGGCTGCACTCCCTGCAGTCGGTGTTAGCTGGGATTGGGTCTCCTAGCCCTAGGCAAGGGTTTCGCCTTTCTGGTTAGTAAAACTGCATTGCCCAGTTCACTGTATTTGACATCCAGTGAACGAAAATGCACAGTAAAATATCAGTACAAGCAACCATAGCAAGAGGATTAACCTGAAGGCTGGTCGTGGATGTTATGTGTTTTGCCTATTTCGTGTGCTACTTTCGCTCGGTACCCCCTCACCCCCAGTGTATATATGATGACATGTGTTACAGAATTGTTCATTCAGCCCTTTCTCTGTTTGTATAAAGTTACACCAACTATTGCATAGGTTGGTAATGGGCAATCCAAATTTATTAATTCACAGGGATTGCCACTGTGCACAGACAATATATACAGTGTATTTCGCATCCTGTGCACAGACAGGTACATAAAGATTACTGATCTATGTACCGCATATGCTATGTACTACAATTTGTACATATATATATAATAATTTTCCATTCTAGCTAGTTAGTGACTGAAAAAACCCTTGAATGCTGTTATACATATTTACAGCATACGAACTGTCACAGATTTACAATATATAATTCAAGGGAAAAGATACCTCTGTGCATACTGCACACCTTCCATATTACTAGCTAGATTATTTACCGCAATTTGCTATATACAAAAGTGGGGGGCTCAAACCCCCTTAGTGATCTGATATTGACCGTGCTAATTTGCAGATATTATATAAAAGACAATACATGTACATCAAAGACACACTGGGAGGGTGGGAGGGAATCAAAATTTTGTTGACAGTTGAAGACGAAGTGTTCTGTACGGCAATGCGAATCGAACTGAACGAGAACCACGCTTCTCTGTTCTTACTGCAAAAATTTTCCCGCGCATGCGCTGCTGGCCAATCGCGTGCCGCTCAGGTGACGCGGTTTAATTAGCATTCTAGGCCAGTTTAATTAAGCGCTGGGGCGAATAACTCAATGACTAATATCAATGTGTCTTATGATGATGTCATCGGTGTACTAAGAACCACCGATGTAAACAAAGCATGCGGTCCTGACAATATATCAGGTGTAATCCTTAGGGAATGTGCTGCCGAATTAGCAGGTACACTAACTATGCTTTTTAATATGACCTTAAACTGTGGAACTTTTCCAACTTGTTTTAAAAGAGCAAATGTTGTTCCTGTGTACAAGAAGGGAGATAAACGAAATTTGTGCAACTACAGACCTATCTCTCTGTTACCGCTATTTAGCAAAGTTTTTGAGAATTTTAGAAGTTGTCTGTGTCTTCTACTGATTACGAAGTTGTTGGTGCATATACTTGTACTATCTTCAGTTCATAGCGCTTTGTTAAGCATAGAAAAATTTCTGCTACTCTGGGACTGATGCTGTTAAACCTCCCTATATTGTCTTTCCATTTCTTGTTTATGAGAAAGCCTCCTCCTGCTTGGCCGTTGTTCGCCGTGGAAAGGCATAGTAGATGGCCGCTTTGTAAGGTAGTGAAGCATTCCTCACTTCTTCTGACTTCTCCGATCCCGATCACATCCAATATCAACCTGGTTTCGATAAGTTCTTCCTCCAGTATTGTATCTGTTCATCTCTTAGTAATGTTATTACGTTATATGTTGCTATCTTCGGTCTACTTACCTTCTCTCGGCGGCTCTTCTTCACCCAGAGATTCTTAGCACCTCCTGCACCTAGCCCGAGCCGCCTCCGTGGTCATAGAGTCTTTCGATGCTGCTGGGGACTGGGGGCCTTGGCTTCATTGTACTTTGCATTCTGGTGTTGTTGGCCTACCCTTCCCCGCTGGCCGGCGCCGGTTGGAAAGGGGGCGACGTAGGGAGAACGAAATTGCCCATGTTTCGACAAGGCAGCCTAACCAGTACCGAACCACCACCCAGCCGGCGCCGGGATTCGGACCGCGGTCCCTCCAGTCGAGAGTCCGGCACTCTAATCACCCGGCCACTGCGCCCAATAATTCACACCGTCCCAAAAGAGGACTGTCCACCTACACAAAAAGAGCAACAAGATCAACATCAAGAGAGGAGTACGACAGGGTGACACCATATTGCCCAAGCTGTTTACGGCAACACTCGAAAGCATATTCCGAAGACTGACGACGACAGAGTCATGTGCGCTACTACACCGCAAGAACTACAAAACACGCTGCAGGAGCTAGCTGATGAAAGTGAAACACAAGGTCTGAAGATGAACATCTCGAAGACAAAAGTGATGCTAGAAAATTACACATCAATATATATTAACAAGACGCAGATAGAAAAGTTGACAGATACGTATTTGGGACAGCGATACAGTATCAGATATAAAAATCAAAACAAGGAGATTCAAAGAAGAATCACCGCCGGCTGGACAGCATTCGCCAAACACCGCGACATCTTCAAGGGTAACTTTGGAACCTACTTGAAGAGATAAGTCTTCAACTCATGCGTACTTCCAACGACGACATACGGCGCTGAAACATGGACACTCACCATCTAGACAAAGAACATCACATGTCGGGAGAGAAAAAAAACATCTCGGTAAGACAATGGTCATAGACGTGATAGAACAAATCAGAAGGCAGAAGTGGACCATGGCAGGGCACATCAGCAGACTACGAGATAACCGATGGACATCACGTATCACAACCTGGAGACCTTACGAAGGGAAACGATCTAGAGGAAGACCGCCGAGACGGTGGACAGACGAACTAGACGAGTACTGGAAGGGCACCATCTGGCAGAGGATGGTGCAAGACAGGTTGATTTGGAAACGACATGCTGAAGCCTTTGCCCAACCACTGGACACTACGGCTGTACAATGATGATGATGATGATATGTACATATATATATATATATATATGAAAACATATTTTGGAGGCCATTTTGTTTTAATAAAAAATATCCGACTTAAATACTTATGAGCAAGTGAAAACATGGTTTTCTGGTTTATCATATCATGACGTTTCAACAAATATATTGGCTTGCTAATCTCCACAAAAACCCGGCGAACTTATATATCCTAACATAATGAACCTGACTTTATAGTTTTACCAAGTAACTCGGGAGATTCTCTGGAAACCCCGGGGGACTTATACAATACTGTCGTTGCTACCAAAAAGGTCATGTTGGTATTTACACGAATAGTTAACTGTATTGAGGAATAATAATTTGCAGTTTTTGAGAAATGAATTACTAATTATTTACACAGTCGATACTGTGTAGGTTTCTTTCGATGATTGGATTAGAATTGAAACGAGCGAAAACATCGGATTGGGCAGGCACCTCAGTCGTAGCTATACTGTGTCACTGCCTTGTAAAGGTAAGTCTTTGTACGTCGTGCTACCCTTGCCTTGGGACTGTTCAAAGCGCTATACACTTCACCCCTACCAGACCCATTCATTCCAACAAGTCCATCTCTACTTTGTGAATCATTCGGCCACTCTGCGTAAACATACTGACTACTCGCACTGTCCAGAGCTAGGTAAGCATTTAAACAATCAACGGAAGTGAAGCAACGTGGAGTGAACAAAATTGCCCAAGCTTAGGAACGGCAGCAAGAGGGATCGAAACTCTCGTATATAGTCCAACGTGCTATTTCGCTGCTGCCGACCTCCTCCCCACGTGCCCATACCCTTGTCGCCAAACTCAAGCCCATCAGTCGGCACATCGATAGATGTGTCTGCAAGCACTTCGTCAATGCCAGTCTGTCACGACAGGCACCACCGACTGTCATTATACGACAAGGTCATACATTGTACGAATTAGCCACAAATTGTGGTTCTGTACTAATTTAGTCTGTTCTGATGATTTGTCATTACTAGAAATTGGATGACAACGCTAGGTGGTAATTTAACGGAGAATTGCAGAATACGAAACTTGGGCAATGAAAATGAGAATTGTGAGTAGTAGTGTTTAATACTGTCAAGAAAAGTGCCCTAAGACTTGTGGTGAATTATTAACTAGTTGTAGATATTGGTGATATTTGTGTATAAATAGTTTCAACGCAGTAATTGCAAAGTGGCTGAATGTTTCACAGACACGTCGAGCCGGTCGAATGAACAGATCTGCCTAAGGGATCGCGCTATATAAAAACTTACCGCTATAATATTTTATAAACCTGAATTTACGATAAAAAAGACAGAATGTATTGCTACAAAATTAATGTTGCATTACAAACGTTCTAACAAATGCGAATTATAATCCTAATAAATGCCCTCGTATTAAAATAAACCCAGTGTATATGACAACATACACGAGTGAGTACAACACGTGTAACGTACTGGACGGGTCAACATGGATGAGTGAGTACAACACGTGTAATGTACTGGACGGGACAATATGGACGAAAGAGTACAACACGTGTAACGTACTGGACGGGACACTATGGACGAGCGAGTACAACACGTACTGGGCGGGACAACATGGACAAGTAAGTACAACACGTGTAACGTACTGAACGGGATAACATTGACGAGTGAGTACAACACGTGTGACGTACTGAGCGGGTCAACATGGACGAGTGTGTACAACACGTGTAACGTACTGGGCGGGACAACATGGACAGGTGAGTACAACACGTGTAACGTACTGGATTGGACAACATGGACAAGTGGGTACAACACGTGTAACGTATAGGACGGGACAACGTTGACGAGTGAGTACAACACGTGTAACGTACTGGAGGGGACAACAGCAATGTCCGTTTAGGTTGAAGTCGTGTCTACAGTGATGTCTGATGCAGTTTCTGTCCAGAACCAATGTGTCATTCCAGTTGTACTCCATTTACACGGGTACGAGAGAGGCAAAGGGGCAGCTGCCACTAGGAATATGCCAGGGGGCCAGACGCATAGTTTGCCCCACAAGCAATTTCTGAGGTACCTCAAGGGGGTGCAGTTGGGTGCTTTTGAAGAGCCACAACGGGGCAGTTGAATGTTTATTGTGAGTTTCTCCTCCGCCATTATTTGACGTCTTTCCGCAACGGTGTTTTACTCTCTAGGTTAATTCACGAGTTACATCTATATAATTAATTAGAAGAGAAGTGAAGAGAGTGAAGAGAATTATCGATCTTTCGATACGGCAGATGGTGTATTTCAACCTCGATAATTCGACGGCAATAGAGCTTGTATTTACTCTGTAAAATTACTGTTATATATTAAATATCTTGCTAACAGAAATACCTATTAAATCGTACTACAGAAAATAAACGTTACCATTAAAAATTAAAAGTACGAAAATGTTAAATGCAGTGTACGCACGCTGGAACTCTTGATGTAAACGAATAATCGTGAGATCGTGGTCCCAATCTACACCTTGTAATTTACCCATGGTAGAAGGAACTTCGGATATATCAGTATCACTTTGTCCCAACGTATAGCATGTGTTCACTGTATTTTGGAGTTTGAAGCTGCGACCTAAACTTTACGTGTAACGTTTGGTAAAGTAATCGAACTATTAAGTCGGTCTTATCAATTAAAAAGAGTTTACTTTTATCTGACGAAATACCTTGAAAGTTAATTTCACTTGTTACTCTTATTCAGCTAATCAATCATCTTCGTCTCGACGCAAATATGTAATTGTATCCAGCTGTCCTCGATGGTCAGGGGGGGTGACTACGAACGCTACTGAAGGCTGATGTAATGAGCCTCTTCGTTGAAAACAACAAACAGTGGCGCCACGCAACGTAAACGTAATCGCCAATACAGGGTGTACATCAATATTACAGTCATAAAACAACATTATTACCTCCGTGGTGTGGCGCCAACGCTCGTTCATAAAATAGAACCTCTATCCAAATAAATGTTCGCGTTTAAGGAATATGACATGCTATCCTGATTCCTGAATGAGGGTATCCAATTAATTCGATTATCTGACTAACTAATCAAACAAGTGTATATTATTTTTAGTTTACACCAGCTGTATTTAACTGGAAGGTAATTATTCCCTCGGGCGCTTTTGGAGGTAACACAAGCTTTTTTAAAGTACGGATATGTCCTTAAGTCACTGACTACGACTATGCTCTATAGTAATTTGGCATTTCGAAGACCTGACAATCTCTGACGAACCAGAAGTTAAGGCCACCACTTACTGAATTAAAGGTACCAAGTCTCGTGCACTCTGATATAAACTCATAAAGTTGTGTCTACTCGACGCAGCGAGGCACAAAAACCCGATATCACTTTGGATCGCCACTGCGAAAATCTGAATATCTGTCCTAATTAAACGATACCTGTTTTGGATCACGCCGCTAGATGCAAATGTCATACGATTGCAAAACCTCTGTACTTTGCGCTTCAAACTGACACGTAGACATCATTTGTGTGGTGTTTTGTGTACAGTTGTTTGTGGATATTTGGTATTTGAAAGGTAACTCTTTACAATAGGAGTGTTTGTTTAGTAAATTGCTTAATATGGACGCCACGAACACAGGAATTGTCAGTGAATGTAAACAATTTGGAGCTGATTTCAATGTTCTCTACATCAAATGGGTGTTCGCTGGTTATCGTGGGGACATTATTACATCGTGTGTTCGAAGAAGCTAAATGAATCATGTTCTTGGAATTGTGAGAACCACTTTTGGCGAGATAAATCATTTGAACCTCTCACTAGAATTGAACAGCTCAAGGCAAGGTTGCCAACTGCCTTCGCAATATCAAGTTTTCCCAACGTATAATTCAGGCTGATGATGTCGCCATGTTCTCCAAACTGCTAGTAGTATTTGTGGTATACGAAGAGCAGCCAGCATCCTTTTCTGGTGGTATCATGCGGGACAAGCTTGCGTGAAGTATGAAAACTGTCTTACTGGAGGAAGGAGTTGTCAAAATATCATACTGCGAAAGTAGTGTTCCGAGGCACGCGAGAGGGTTGCCCGCTGAAAGAAGACTGTTTTGATTCTGACTGGCAACTTTCTGTCAAAACGCTGGTGGTAAATACACAATTCATCTTGACAGTACTTTCAAAGACCTTATCCTACTAGTCACAATTGCAATGGAAAACTTGCATTTCTAAAATAATCAACATTACAACCAACACCAAGAAAATGGATACATTGGTTTTTGCATTTTCTAATAACTAGTGATATCCAACAGCTGCCATAAAGCCTCAAGTATCATCGTTTATCAAGAAGAAGCAAATTATTTCAAGCAACATACATATACTCTCAAGGGTGATACATTGTTTGTCATAGCTTTGATCTTACACAATAATAATAATAATAAACTTTATTTATACACCATCAAATCCGGGACTAATGACCCCCGTTCACGGGTGTTTACAAATTGCCAATTATATAAGAAGCATAAAAACACTTTTAAGAGAACAAATAAGAAAATAAATTAAATTAGCAAACAATATCCTAGTATATAGTGTATGCATATATATATATAAGCCTAAGTATAGTAAAATTACGGGTAAATGCAATGATAAAATAAACGATTAGCAAAAGTGCTGAACAGCTGAACCTACAAGATAAGGCTACTGAAGCAAATATATAACACTTAATCATTGTGACCAAGTTGATAGTATATTTTAATATTAAATATTTCAATTATATGAATAACTGTTCGTTCGTAAAATGTTACATAGATAATACGTAGGAAAACAGTATTTTGGGATGCAATGAACATAATAGTGTGATATTAGGCTCGAAAGTGAGATTTACAATTATTTTGAACTCAGTTGTCAATGTTACAATTCAAATACATGTAAGGTTAACCATATAATGGTCAAAGTCAAGGCCATCTAATCTCCAATAATCACTTAAACATCTTAGTTATATCTGAGCAAGTACCAGGACGATTATCATCCTACGGTGAGTGTAGGTACATATATTCCAATAACTAGATCTTAGTGGTTACCACCGATATGCACAGTCATTAAGGATGTCCACTGTCAGTTCAGTTAGATGGCCTTTTTGTTGTAGCAATCATCCTCCCCTCCGCAGTGGCAGAAAATGGTGCAACCGAGTCCATTTGCTTTGAAGTTACACCTCTTGGTGGCATATGACTTTTCGCTGCTACTGCCACATATTATGAGCTTGAGTAGGTCAGCAGGAGCAAGGGGGGTGTCTGTATGTATGATAGTCTGGACGAGAACAGTAACCCTAAGTACGGTACCACCCATATTGCGTTGGGGCAAGGGCAGGGGGGTCTGTCTTGAGGCAATCCCGTCAGATGACCACCGCCAGATGTCCACGTAGGCTGTTCTCTCTGAATGCTGATTCATTTGGAGGAAGGCAGCAGAGCTTGAGGGGCTCAAGAGCATTCTATCTCATCTTGTTCTGCCACGCTTTGACCCGCGCTTCATTGAGAGATTCACAGTCACTCATTTTATAGCATGCCGAGATGAAGGCTCTTACCTCCGCCAAAAGGTTGTGGTATTGCGGCACGGGCAGCGAGCTTTCGGCCATCCTTGCACCGTTGGCTAGTGCGGTCTTTCTTCCCTTGCTCAAACAGGTGCTACTCAAGACGTAGACGATGGAAAACACGTGGAAAATAGCCTTGGTGGACCTGCGACTGCTGGACTGCTTTCGCACCACTACCATACCGACACCGACGGATACCCTAGGAAAGAAGGTGCAAGCACTCGCCGACGAGATGACCATTCTCGAACTCAACGATGGGAATAAGGTCATCATGTATAATCATGTCTTGCAACAGTACAAAGTCTTCGCCAATAAACGCATCAAAGAACCGGTACGCGTGGTCGCGATGAGCACCGACCTAGCAGCGTCTCCGGCGCTGGAGGCGGCGGCGTAGCCTTCCGTCACAGCGGACGTCATCGACAGCGTTCCCAAGACCTTGCAGACCAAAGCCAGACAATGGATGGAACGTCTAAAAGAGATATCGCGTGGACCACGTGCGGTGAACTCATCCACGAAGGCGTGTCGATTGCCGGAAGTAACGTGGTGGATCTCGTCAACGGTTTGTTGCTCAAAAGACACAGCGGCGGTGGCCCGACGAGATGGCAGGTGTTTGCACAACAACTCGGCGATATCAATCAACCCAAGGAATTGGTGGGGTACTTTGCCAGGAGACCCTACATGCAACAGAGGAAGAAAACTCCGACGTGACTGCGATCACCACCTACTGCTCCCCGAGCGATCGGCGTCAGTGGTGCACGACGATCTCTAAGTTGGACACCCCTCGTTCATCGTCAGATGGGAGGGTCGATGCTCACCCCGCCGCCGGAAGAACGAAAGCGTCATTAGCCGAATGGGAGAAGTTTTAAAGCCTCCGATCCACCCGTCTATCGATTGACGGACGATCTCGGCGAGATGTTGGGTGGAAGCTTCGACGAACCGGAGTTGCAGAAAGTGTCGGTGCATGCCGATAAACCGTACCGCATGGAATTGATATTGCGTCGACGCAAGGTAGGCAGGCGAACGGAGGTGTTGGTGAAATGGCACTGCTTCCCCTCCAAGTTCAACAGCTGAATCGATGCCAAGGCTTTCGTCAGGTATAAACACTTGCCCCGCATCAGACGAACTTTCATTCGGACGATTACAGACGAGACCAGAGAGGTTTCCACGCACAAGAAGAAGAAGAAGACTTTACTGACGGTCAAAGCACTTCTTGGCACATTTTCTGTACCATGTGTCCCAAAGAGGAGATCGTCTTTCTGTGTCAGGTCGTCGAATTGTACACGGTGGTCAGCAACATGTCGGTAATTCGAACCTATGGACGGCCCTGTTGAGCAGTTCGTTGGGTTACCTATTACCCAATCCGACGTTGAAACAACACCATGAAGATGAGTGATTTATACCTGACGTTGCCTAGCAACGCTTCCATGAAGTTGCATCCCGAAAACACCCTGGCGCATTACATCACGGACTTGCCCGGTCGTGGCTTCTGTCTGGCGCGTGGAAATGTGGGAAAGTAGACATCCAGTACACGCACACTTGGTACAACGTTTGCGAAGATGATAGCAGGTCCTACCTGTACGAGTCCGATCCTATGGGATTCACTCCGTGTGGCACAACCGTGCACGGGTATTACTACAACGCGAGCTAATTGATACGCAACATGAACACGGCGCTGATGAAGATGTCGCGTGCTAGGGTCAACGCGAAATTGAGCTACAGCGACATCTCTCGAAGACACCCAAGAAAGAATTTAACATACTATGGGAGCCATACTAGAAACAACTTAAATCTCAGACCGTCGTCCACGGTATCCGATCCACCAGACAAATTTCGTGAGTACTCCGTCGAGAAAGAGGCCGTTTCAGTTGTGGACATCCATCAAGGATTCACAAAGATGTACATATACACGTACGTCGTGAAGTCACATGTCGTTGGCGCAGCCTCGCACCATCGTTGCGGAGCGTTGCTGTCAACGGACTGAACTGTTTCACCGTGTCGAAAACTTACGATAACGTCCAATACGTGTCTATAATGCTAAGAGTTCGGGAAAATAGAGATCGATATATAAGAGACGACACCGGACGACGCTTGCCATTGACGTTCGGTAAGGTGAAGGTGACACTTCCTTTCCGACGACGACGGACGGGACTGTTCTAAAGATGAATTATAACGTCTACTACGCTCGCCAAGCGGGTTGTGCCCTACCTTATTTTGCAGGTGCCCAATATCAGCGAGGTCACGGTCTAGGAAGTTTCTTCGGATGACTACTGCGCAGCGTCATGCCGCTCATCAAGAGAGGTGCCGTGGCGTTGGGAAAGAGAGCGTTGAAGACGACGTCTTGTCGGGACAGAACATCAAAACGGCGACCAAACGTCTCGTCACGACTGCCGGTGAGAACGTACTGAGTAGCCTCTTTACTCCAGGCGTGCGAGCACCTAAGCGAATATAACAAGTACCCTCAAACAAATGCGCCAGCACAGGCAGAAGACAGCACCAGAAACAGACGTCGTCTCTGAAACGTGAGCTCGACATAGTCGACGATATCTTCCGAGCAAAGACATCCGTGCGAGGAGTTCAAGAGCGAGCTCGAAGTCTTACCGTACCCCCGACCCAGGCCTGCATCGTCGACAATCACACTGCGCAACAACAACCCATGTGCTCTCTCGACTCGGGCGGCCCGATAAAATTCATGCACGCACACACAACTAAACACACGCATGCATGCATGCAAACGACGTACACGATACCTTCCGTCAAAGCAGAGTATATCGTTCGCCCCACTAATTAAGCAATACATGTCGCTGTTTTGGATACGAGTAGAATTAACACTACACGTAATGCATACCATCAAAAATAGATAAGCGAGTGAAAAATGAACAGCGCGTCCTATCCCGACTGTCTTGGTATCATTTGAAAGGATGCACTTTTTGTTATTCTAGTGTCATCTAGATTGTCCGTAACCGTTCAAAGAACATATAAAAGGACCTACAATCATGCCGTTTTCTATGATACGTACGGTTCCGAACGATGTTGGCTTCGGGTACTTAATACACTAATCCTCCGGTTGCGGCGCTGTTTTCCTTATTTGCATAGGTTCAGACATGCGCACTTCACCATTTCTTGATTTCATGTTATAAGCTCCACCCACTTTTTAAACCGCGGCGAAACTCATGTGCGTTGATCGCAGCGAAACTGATATAGCTCTACGTCGGCGTGACGACACAATAACGTACGCTAACCAACGTGTCAAAATTCGTTGCGTTCGTTGCTTACTTTGATTCAGGGTAAAAAGTCACGTCACGATGAAAACAATAAATGTCCCCAGACTACGAAAACAGCGACAAATGGTAGCACCTCGTGTGCCAGCAAATATTAAAATACGTTGATTTAAGGAATCGCCAACCTTCGAAAGTGGACAGATCAGAGTGACGAACTTTCGCACAGCGCCTCAACTATACATATCGTTAAGCAGTCCTTATTTTGTTCGTATCTTCGAAAGTTACAGTCCGATTGTCGGGAGACTTCTACCGTTAAATTTGCCGTTAAATTCGTTCTCATGTGATGTGTTGATGCGGCTACGTTGATATGGCCACGCACAGACTTAAATATGTCCTTGCATGTTTGTTGGACAACATAGTTTTAAAGTTCACTGTGAAAAGCTGTAACCAGCGTGAAAAAAACCACAATAAACCAGGGCGCTATCGGCCTATTCTTCCGAAATGTGAACCACCTCAGTTTTTATAGCCAAAAATTAAACTTTCAGAAAACACTGCACTTTTGTTTTTTCTGGTTGTATGTATGCGTGCCTGTAATATCCTAGAAAATTTCCCAAATATATCTACTATCTAAATTACCATGGCTATGGCAACAATATGCTCTTTGTGTGGGTGTGTCCACCGACACTAGCGTGGCTCTGCAGATTAGACATATCAACTAGTGTTATATAGTGCTACAAGTCGATAACTGTTGATATTATTTTTTAAACGTAATAATCTATTGAAATTACCTACAAACAAATTATTTTAACATTATCTTCCTTTCCAACAATGCCAAATATATTAGTGTCAAAGTTTGTGAAACATAAAACAAAAAAATCACTTTATGCCAATCGTGATTTTATTTCAGAACTGATTGAAAAAGATGCAACTAATTTATATATGATATCTCTAATATGTTTACTTGGCATATGAACTCTTCTGACACCAGCTGGCAACCAACCAGTAAGATAGGTATAGAGAAACCCCTCCCTTGGTGTCGGTGAACACCCATATCATAAACAATCGGTGCATGCAGGTTTTGATGTAACTTTTCTTTCCAATAAACATATTCACCATAGAACCATGTCAAATTTGAATACAAATGGATGTATATTCCATGTGCTTAATTTTAGAAGGTTCATTTAATATTTATGTGTTCTTGTTATCCGCTAGTTGACATTAGCGCTTGGAGATATAACATAAACACAGTAAAAACAAGCACATCTGGCTTAACAATTTGTTTTTAATAACGTGGCTTTCTTAAATTGCAGCAATACGAAATAAAAGAAGATCAGATGATTAACGTTATACCAAAAATAAATTTAAACTAGAAGAGAGGGAGTGTCGGTGGACACCATTATTGGTGTTGGCGGACACTGGGTGGTTCATTCAATGTTCTTATGGCGTCATTGGAGAGCGACACGTTCAGCGTGATCACGGAACAGTTCAGCATTGGTCACGAACAGCTCGATGAATGTGTCACGCGCAGTCGTTTCTTTCACTGATCTTATTCTTTGGGTGGTTTTGCCCTTGTACTCAGCATCAACTCTTGTTCATGTTTCGTAAGTCACAGTGTCCCCGTCTAGCCTAGCAACTTCTCGGACACTTCCTGCTCTGTGTTTGCTTGGAAGAATGAAAAGCTGCATTTTGTAGCAGTTTCGGCCATGATTTTATAACGATATTCTACAGGGTATCTGATAGTACTTTGATCAGTTTCATTTTTCCCGCAACATTTGGTGCATCCTTTTTACCTGGCATGGGTACAGAATTATCAGGACGAGCCAAACACTCTTTGACACTTGCTCGGTGCCTTTGAGAGCGAAGTTTCCGGGCGTTTTGCTGCTCTTCAGTGGTCCAAATTGCGCCTGTCGATTTTTATCCTTCCAGATATGTATCTTCCCGTTCCACAACGTTTGACGTGTTTTCCTTGAAGAAGCTTCTGTCGTTGACATCACACAACAGAAACTCAAATGAAGCTAGGGATATTTTTACTTTCTTGTGTTTAGATGGGCTTATACCATCCGATCGCATGGTTTCCTCCGCCATCCTGACAGGAGTCGAAATGCATGATGCTGACTGTAGTGTGGAGAACGCTGAAGGTTTGAAATCAGTATTTTTGTGGAGGGCCCCGTACTTTCAAGTTCTGACCTACATGTAGCTGATGACGAACAGGCTGATGTTTAATAACCAAGTTTAAAAGGGAATAATCGTGTCCGGGGACTAAATAAATGCACATTACAGTTGCGTTAAAACAGAATTATCGTCAACATTTTTTAACAAACTGGATACAAACCTATTCGAGCCACCCTTTTTGACCGTATAGTTCGCCAGACGGCAGCACCAGCAACGCATTCGAGTCGGTGAAGGAGGACATTTTGTCTGTGGACATTCTTGAAAAGCGTCATTTTAATTATATCCGCGAAATACTAGAGCAAACATACATGTTTTTTCTCTGAAAATAATTACAAATGAATACTCCTTCCATGGAATATACCAAATATAGTGTTTGCTGTATAGCATTTTCAGTACTCTATAGAACGACAAGTGTCGGTGGACACGCCCTTAAATTCCCAAACTAAAACTCATACAGTTTTGGTCTGTGATTAACTTGAAAAAGCTAGCAGCTTAAAACTTGTTGTGGTATTGATTAATTCCGTTTCCTGACTTTAAATCATTAGGTTTTAACACTTCCTATATAAATATATATTAATTGGTCATATATTGTTTCAAAATTAGGTGTCGGTGGACACTACAAAAAACTAAAAAGTATGTTCAAGCCCTGGGGGGGGGGGGCACCGGTGAAAGTGACGAGTGAGCTCAACACAGCACCATTATAGCGCACTATTTGCGAACGCTCAGTAAGAAACTGGTTTACCCACTAGATGATGTGTGGGTTCACATGCATATTGACAAGTTTACTCATCATGATGTGTGGCTGGATGGTGTTGAAAGCCGACTAAAAGTCAATAAAGACTATCCTGGCAAATGACTTGGGTTTTTCCAGGTGAGTATACATACTATGACATAGAGTGAGGACTGCATCATCCACATCTCTATTGCTTTTATACGCAAATTGGAGGGGATCCAGTTGATTCCCAACATGCAGGAGAGGACGAATTACGAGTCGCTCAAAGCACTTCATGACGACTGAGGTGGCCGTTGAGAACAGATGGCTCAGGTATCTTAGGGACAGGACATATAACTGACGATTTCCAGGCCAGGGGGATGCGATGCTGCTTCAGAGAGCAGTTGAAAAGGATGCTGAACACTGCACCCAGCTGAGCATGACACTCATTGAGGACCCGACCACTGATGTTGTCAGGCCCAGCTGCCTTGTGAGGATTAACGTGCTTGAAGATCTTACTGACGTCATCAGGACTTGTTTCTGGGGTATCATCCTCAGTGAGCTGAGACTCAATCTCATCCACCGCCTCATGACGCTCACGTGAGAAGTCAAACTGGTTAAAGCGCCCAAAGAAGGAATTCAAGTCCTCAGCGAACTTGAGATTCTCTTCCGCTGACTCTGAGGTGTGTATGACACGTTTGCCGGACTCAACACCAGACAGAGTTTTCAGTCCCTGCCATGCCCTGCGCGTATTGCCGTGTTGGAACAGGCGTTCAATTCTGTCCTTGTATTCTAGTTTAGCGTCCCTGATCTGCTTTTTTTAGAGTACACTGGATCCTTTTTGCTTCAATGCGGTTGTTAGACATGAAAGTCCTCTTCTTCTCGTTGATTATGTTTTTCAGTTCTTTACTCACCCACGGTTTGTTATTTGAGAAGATTTTCACAGTCTTTGTGGGGACAATCATCTCTTCACAAAACTTGATATAGTCTGTGACGATATCAACTGCTTCTTCAAGCGAAGAGCTGGAGTCAATAAGAACATCCCATAAAGTACAGTCAAAACACCCCCTGAGGGCGTCGACCGAGTTCAAGTCCCACGTTTTTACAGTTTTCTGCACTGCTTTCTGTCTCTGCAGTTTAGTTCTATACGCCGGGATCAAATGTACCACATTGTGATCAGCTGTACCGAGTGCCATCTTCGTCACGGACTTGTACGCGTCCTTAATGTTGCAATAACAAAGATCGAGGGTGTTACTATCACGTGTCTGACACGTCACGTACTGCTGGTAAACAGGCAATGTTTTGTCTAGTCGGCAGCTATTGAAATCTCCGAGAATTATGTTAGGCGAGTCCGGTGACATTGTCTCAAGCCGGTGCACACAGCTAGTGATTGCATCAGCTGCGCGTGCAACATTAGCTAACGGTGGCACATAGACCAGAATTTAAAATAGCTGTCCGAACTGTCTGGGTAAATAGGTCGGACGAAACGACACTGACAATAGCTCCACGTCCGGGGTACACAGTTCTTCCCTCACGATGACAGACGCTGGTTAATGTACACACATATCTATCTACCCTGTGATTTGCCACTCAGCTTTTTGTCCCGATCCAATCTCAATGGGGTACCAAAGCCATCAACGTAAAATTCATTGTCCGACAATTTTCGAACGTAATGATCGGACATTAGCCAACACGATAGAGGGCAGGGGGAGGATGCGTACCTTCTTTTTCTTCAATCTCTGGCGAATGCCGCGTCTCTTGTCCCGCTTGCGTCGCGGGTGGTGTCTATTGTTAGTGTCTGAGAGCACTGTAAAGTCGTTTCAATCCAGGAGTGGACCAGAAAGATTGTCAGTGACACTGGGTCGCAAGGCCAACAGCGCGACACGTGAATAAGTCTTGAATCTGCCATCTTGCCAAATCGGTTCACCACTCACTCACACACACACACACACACACACACACACACACACACACACACACACACACACACACACACACACACACACACACACACACACACACACACACACACACACACACACACACACATACACACACACACACACACACACACACACACAACGAGTAAAATGGTCCATAAAACTGCCAAAACTTTGGTTGTTCTGCCGCACAACATCTTCACACTACTTCACGATGAACATATATAACGTCCTTGAATTAAAACTGACGAAAAACGATAAACATCACAGAGGCTAAATGCAAATACTCCAGGTCGCTACGACAGCGCCCGCTACCAGGGCGCTGTCGTGGCGACCTGAGTGTTTGCCCTCATCGTCATCGGTGGCCCTCATCGTCATCGGTGGCCCTCACCAACGCAGATGGCCTGGGACACTCGAAGTTGCCTCGTGAGCAGCAAAAGCTGTTACTCACAAAGCGCTGCGGTCGATGCCGCAAACTGCCGAAGACGTCCAAGCCGGACACGCTGACCCCACACCGGCGACAGGCCCGACGCGTCCGACTACAGCTGCAACACCGAGCGGCATGACCATCCCTGGCACGTGGCAAGACCCGCGGATCCATCTAATGTCTCGTAAGTCTCTACTCAGTTACTTTGATGTGACCGACTTTCTGTCGCGTTACATTATCGAGGAGGAGATTGTTGCTGGGGCGCACGAGGGCAAACAAATCGTTGTCAAGTCCGGCACAAAGCATAAACTCGAAACAATCACTCTGTCCCAATGGTCCATAACTAATCTGGCTATTCAGTACCGAATGTTGTGCGACGGTAATTTATCCCAGGATGGCATGGTTGACTACATGTCGTACACTGCAAATATTCTGCAGTTGACCCAAGATATGAGAACGCCCCTGTCTACTTCTACGACAGAGAATATCGGAAATTACAAGCCGCACACAATTTCAGATGGGGCACAGATATATCGCATTTGCAGAAAATGCGACTAACTCCTCGTGTACCCCGCAACAACTCCCGCCGGGTTCAAAACGCATCATTCCCCTCCCATAAGCCAACTTACTACTCAGGGCCGGTTACTGTTGATGGTAAAACCATATGCAAACTGTTTAACACAGCAAGGGGATGTGTGTACCCTGTTTGTAAATGTACACATGCATGTTCCTATAGGGGTTGCAACCAGGCCCGCTCTGCATTCATACACCACCAATCAAGATAGCAGCCATCCCTGGCGCCAGCGCCTGGTTTCAACTTACCTGCATGGGAATCTGAATTAGCGGACGGTCCTGATATGGATTTCATGTTGGATGGGATAAGACACGGGTTTTCTATCATTGATAAGGAAGCGCAGGTTGTGCATAAGCAAGTAAACAATCACCCCTCAGCATCTCCAGGCAACAGATACTACGAGGCAGTAAAACAGCAGGTGATATCAGAATTACAAGATGGCAATTATGTGTTATGTGACAACCCTCCCAGCTTGGTGAGCCCACTTGGTGAGCCTACTTGGTGAGCCCACTTGGCGCTGTCCCAAAAAGGATGGGGACATTAGGTTGATCTATGATTGCAGTTGCCCTATCGGTAAATCACTAAATGATTAAGCATCTATCGAGAGATCTCACAAATTTCAAACGAATGGGATTGGCGAGGCGTGATTCAATGGGCTGATTGTTTATCTAGACGATTTTTGTGTGCACCAACCCTGCAAGAGTGTGCAGAGGTAATGGCTTCCCTCGATACGCTTTTACGCTACCTAGGCTTTCGCATTAACTGGAATAAGGTGGTAGATCCGGCTCAGTGTATCACGTTTTTGGGGCTAGAAATCGACACAAAAAAATATGCGCAAGCGCCTACCTAAAGTAAAATGCTAGCATTGAAGGTAGAGTTAGGTTATTTTGCTAAGCGCTAGCGTGCTAGTAAAAAGCAATTGCAGTCCCTAGCAGGGAAATTAAATTGGCCAGCTGGCGTAATATATGGCGGAAGAGTATTCATCCGACGCATATTAGATGCTATTCGCTCATTATCTGCGGCAAACTACAAATGTGTCATAACACCACCATCTCAAAAATAGAAATTGCCCATAACGCCGTCCATCTTAATGCAGCTTTTTGGGCTTGTTGATCTGTCATCTTCTCTCGATGTAACCTTCTGGGCGTGTTGCCTTGTCGCCTTCTTTTTTCCTTTTTTCGCTAGTCTAATCTGCTGGTAAAAAGCATGGCTTCGTTTGATCCTAGCATTCACTTGTGTCGTAGAGATGCTTTGTTCTCGGTTGACGGGGTATCACTAACTGTGCTGGTCAAAGACCATACAGTGCAAGCAACGTGTTCTACATGTTCCTCTACCCCGTATCCCTAGTTCACTTTTGTGCCCAGCTCAAGCACTCATATTCTCTCCCTATGCCACCCAGCACCCCTTTGTTCTCCTACCAGGACCCTTGTGGTTGGCTTCCCCTGTTAGCTAATCTTTTTCAGCGCCGAGTACTCTGGGCCCAGTGTTAGGCGCGGGGGGCGACCTTTGCACTAGAATGTGGCCTTCCAGTAGACGTAATCAAAGCACAAGGAAACTGGGTTAGCAACTCATCATCATCATCATCATCATCATCATTGTACAGCCGGAGTGTCCCGTGGTTGGGCGAAGGCCTTAGCATGTCGTTTCCAAATCTGCCTGTCTTGCGCTATCCTCTCCCAGATGGTTCTTTTCCAATACTCGTCTAGTTCGTCTATCCACCGTCTCGCTGGTCTTCCTCTAGATCGTTACCCTTCGTAAGGTCTCCAGGTTATGATACGCGATGTCCATCCGTTATCTCGTAGTCTGCTAATGTGCCCTGCCCAGGTCAACTTCTGTCTTCTGATTTGTTCTATCACGTCTATGACCTTTGTCTTCTGTCTTACCGAGATGTTTGTTTTTCTCTTCCGATATGTGACGTTTAACATACTTCTTTCCATCTTTGTTTGTGCGGCTGCTAGCTTGTTCTTTGCTAGCTTGAGTGCCAATGTTTCCGCGTCGTAAGTAATCGCTGGAAGTACGCATGAGTTGAACACGTGTCTCTTCAAGCAGGTTCCAAAGTTACCCTTGAAGATGTCCCGGTGTTTGACGAAAGCTGTTCAGCCGGGGGTGATCCTTCTTTGAATCTCCTTGTCTTTGTTTTTGTCTCTGGTACTGTATCGCTGTCCCAGATAGACGTAGCTTTCAACGTTCTCCATCTGCGTCGTGTTGATATATTTTGGTGTGTCATTTTCCAGCATCACGTTTGTCTTCGAGAATTTAGACCTTGTTTTTCACTTTTATCAGCTAGCTCATGCAGCATGTTTTGTAGTTCTTGCGGTGTAGTAGCGCATATGACTATGTCGTCGGCGAAGCGAAGATGGCTGAGGTATTCTCCGTCTATCCTCAAGCCTCTGGTTTCCCAGGTCAGTCTTTGGAACATGCTTTCGAGTGTTGCCGTGAACAGCTTGGGCGATATGGTGTCACCATGTCGTACTCCTCTCGTGATGTTGTGATCTTGTTGCTCTTTTTGTGTAGGTGGACTGTCACCGAGCTGTTAGTGTAGATGTCTTTCAGGAGATCGATGTACACATCTTCTATTCCCTGTTCTTGAAGGGAGGTCAGTATTGCTTGAGTTTGCACCGAGTCGAAAGCCTTCTCATAGTCGACGAAAGCGACGCAGAGCGGGATATTATATTCTCGGCACTTCTCTTTCAGTTGGTTTACGACGTGTATGTGGTCTGTCCTTGAGTACCTGCTTCTGAATCCTGCTTGCCCTCGTGGTTGGTTTTCGTCGAGGGTCTTCTCTAGCCTATTCGTTAGTATCTTTGTGAGTAATGTGTAGATGTTTGACAACAGACATATCGGTCTGTAGTTCTTTAAGACTTTCTTATTTCCCTTCTTGAAGATAATCACCATCTTTGCGTTCTTCAAGGCGGTGAGTATTCGTTTTTCTGATAAGCATTTAGTACACAGCTTAGCCAGTGTCTTCGAGATTATATATTCTCTTGCTTTTAATGTTTCAATGTTTACATGGTCGTTGCCTGATGTCTTCCCATTATTCATATTTCTTAGCGCTGCTTCCACCTCCCATGGTGTTATCTCTGATACTCCTTTGGGGTCGGTGTGAATTATGGTACTCTGTTCACTGTCGTATAGCTCGGTGTAGAATTCTTCTATCCGTTCCATGATCATATCTTGGTGTTGTATTTCTCTACCCTGCTTGTCTAGAAGTGTAATCAGTCTCTCTCGGCCTAGTGCCTGTGTTCTTCTTGCTTTGTCCAGGTTCTTTGATGTCATAATCGTTTCTGGTATGATCTCTTGTTCGTAATTTCTGATGTCCTCCTTCGCTTTCTTTTTGATGGTCTTGCATATTTCTGCGTACTCTATTTGTTTTTACGGTCACCGTTATCCACCATTTCTCGTCGTTTCTTCATTAGTGCTCGTGTCGGTGACGATATTATCGTCACTACATGCCTGTTGATTGCTTTTGCTACACTTGTCGCACTTAGTTGGATCATCTCAGTGATGTTTTCGCTCATGGCAACTCATACGAACGTTATTTGAACCCTTCATGGTATATATGCGCAAACACTTAGCAGCTACACTAGGGAAACATATAGTACAGTTTACTGGTCCTTCATTTCCTGATGCGTGTTTACCCACCTATGAGCGGAGACTACCTACCGTTTTCCCTACTACATGGTGGAGAGTGTTTGGGAGACATTTAATATGTCATTAAGGTATTGCTTATTGAACACGTGATGTTCTTGGATTAAATGTTCTATGAGTTCACCCATACCATGTCTTGTTTTGTATTTACATTTATATGGTCTCATTCACCGTGTATGTCCTATGTACACTAGCAGTTTTATGTTCTCATTCACCGTGTATGTCCTATGTACACTAGCAGTTTTATGTTCTCATTCACCGTGTATGTCCTATGTACACTGGCAGTTTTATGTTCTCATTCACCGTGTATGTCCTATGTACACTGGCAGTTTTATGTTCTCATTCACCGTGTATGTCCTATGTACACTGGCAGTTTTATGTTCTCATTCACCGTGTATGTCCTGTGTACACTAGCAGTTTTATGTTCTCATTCACCGTGTATGTCCTATGTACACTGGCAGTTTTATGTTCTCATTCACCTTGTATTTAACAAGATTTAACAAGATTGCCACCCAGAGAATTAACTCTAGGTGGCAGGTGGACAAGGAAGCCCTTTGACTTATCGAGAGTCCGACCCTTTTATTTATGTGTGTCCCGCCCGTCTGAGGTATGTGTCGATTTTATTTTTAAACGTATTCACGCTACTAGCACCCACACAATCAGCAGGTAATCTGTTCCATTCATTTACAATCCTTTGTGAAAATGAAAACTTTCTTATATCCGATCTACTCTGCTCCTTTGCTAATGTAAGTTCATGTCCTCTAGTCCTTCTATCTTTCTTAACTGAGAAAAAAATATTTCTATCAATATTTTCATAACCCTTCAATATTTTAAACACTTTTATCTGATCTCCTCTCAATCTCCTGGTCTCTAGTGTTGTTAAACCGCATTTTTAGGCGTATTTCGTAACTAAGATCCCTCAGTTTTTGTATCATTTTAGTTGCTCTCCTCTGCACTCTTTCTAGCATATCTATGTCCTCCCTGCGATATGGCTTGAATACAATATTCTAAATGAGACCTAACTATTGTTTTGTACAGCGGTATTATTAGCTCTTTTTCCTTATACGTTATGTTTCGCGTAATTAATCCAAGGATTTGATTTCCCTTTGAAGCTGCAATTCCACACTGCTCTGAAACCTTCATATCAGCACTAATGGTTAACCCTAAGTCTTTTTCTTTTACAGTAGAACTTAGTACAGTACCCCCATTGTATATTCTACCTCTTCGTTCCCATGTCCTGTGTGGAGGCATTTACAGTTCCCAAAATTGAACAGCATTTGCCACTTGATCAACCTGTCAAGATCATCTTGTAAATGCTGTCTATCTCCATCGCTTTTAATCCTTCTCATGGTATTCCACCCAAACTATTATTGGAAATTGTAGAACAAATTAGCATACCGCTTGCAACAGTTTTCAACTTGTCATTAGAAGAGGGAGTGGTTCCTTTAGAATGGAAAGAAGCAAACATTATACCGTTATTTAAAAAAGGTTCGAGAAACAAGTCAAATAATTATAGACCAGTTAGTTTAACATCGGTGATTTGTAAATTATTAGAAAGACTAATTAAAGATCAAATGGTGGATTTTCTTGTTAAACATAACTTGATATACCCATCTCAACATGGGTTTCTAAAAGCGAGGTCATGCTTAACAAATATGTTATGTTTTTTGGAAGATATCACTAAGTGGGTAGATGATGGATCACCAGTAGATATCATCTACTTAGATTTTCAAAAAGCTTTCGACAAAGTGCCACATCAAAGATTACTGCTTAAACTAAAGGCCCATGGCATAGGAAATGGTATAATTAACTGGATAGAAAAATGGCTGATTGACAGAAGACAACGGGTAGTTGTTGATGGGGAGGTTTCAAACTGGAAATCAGTTTTGATTGGGGTTCCACAGGGATCAATACTGGGACCTATATTATTCTTAATATATATAAACGATTTGGACGATGATATAGCTACCAAGGTGTTGACATTTGCAGATGATACAACAGTGTTTAGAAAGATTAAAAGTGATGGAGATAGACAGCATTTACAAGATGATATTGACAGGTTGATCAAATGGTCTGAAAAGTGGCAAATGTTGTTCAATTTTGGGAAATGTAAATGCCTTCACACAGGACATGGGAACGAATATGTAGAATATACAATGGGGGGAACTGTACTACTGTAAAAGAAAAAGACTTAGGGCTGACAATTAGCGCTGACATGAAGGTTTCAGAGCAGTGTGGAATTGCAACTTCAAAGGGAAGTCAAATCCTTGGATTGATTAGGCGAAATATAGCATATAAAGAAAAGAACTAATAATACCGCTGTACAAAACAATATTTAGGCCTCATTTAGAATATTGTATACAAGCGTGGAGGCCATACCGCAAGAAGGACATAGATATGCTAGAAAGAGTACAAAGGAGAGCGACTAAAATGATAACAAAACTGAGGGATCTTAGTTATGAAAAACGCCTAAAAGAATGTGGTTTAATAACACTAGAGACCAGAATATTGAGAGGAGATCAGATAGAAGTGTTTAAAATATTGAATGGTTATGAAAATATTGATAGAAATGGTTTTTTCAGTTACGAAAGATAGAAAGACTAGAGGACATGAAGTTACATTAATAAAGGAGCAATGTAGATTAGACGTAAGAAAGTTCGCATTTTCACAAAGGACTGTGAATGAATGGAACAGATTATCTGATGATTGTGTGGGTGCTAGTAGTGTGAATATGTTTAAAAATAAAATCGGGACATACCTCAGAAGGGATGGATATATGTAGATAAAAGGGTTGGACTCTCGATAAGCCAAAGGGCTTCCTTGTCCACCTGCCATCTAGAGTTAATTCTCTGGATGGCAATCTTGTTAAATCTTGTAAAATCTATGGACTTATACGCATTGGACACCGAAACGTAGCACTAGCCAATCCTCCGGTGCATGCGGGTTGGGCACGTGATGTATTGGTGTAAGGCAGGCAGACTTTTGTTTAGGGTGCACTGATTGAAATCACCCAGTATGAACTTGGGTCATCGGTGGACAAAGCGTCCAATTTCTGTGTCACATCACAAATATGTTGGGCGGCTCGATCCACGTTGGCTCTTGGGTGTAAGTAAACAACAGTCTCAGATAATTGAGGAAATTCGCTGAGTAGATACAATGGTCGTAGTCAAACAGTCAACAGCTCAATGACTGGGGTGCAGAGCTGTTCACGGACAACGACAGTTTTGCACCAGCGTTCATTGACGTACAGGCGAACACCACTACCCCTGTAATCTTCAAAGAATGTAATTTTTTTAAGTTGGATGACATCTATAGACTACAAAGCTTAAATTGTATTACAAATTGATGAACAAGCTTATACCAGAATACGTCAGTCGTATTCCATACACATACAACTTTGCAATTCACCAATACAACACACGTGGTAAAAACAACTTATTTATTCCCAGAGTTAATCATCAATATGCTTATGATGGTCAAAATAAATAATGTATGTGTGTGTGTCTGTCTGTCTGCCTGTCTGTCTGTCTGTATGTCTGTGTGTCTGTCTGTGTGTCTGTCTGTGTGTCTGTCTGTGTGTCTGCGTGTCTGCGTGTCTGCGTGTCTGCGTGTCTGCGTGTCTGCGTGTCTGTCTGTCTATATATCTGTATGTCTGTATGTCTGTCTGTCTGTCATTTCCGGACGATTACTTGTCGCGATCAAGCCGGATGGGGCATACAAATCCCTTGATTGAAGTTCCATGATCAGAGACAGAACTGTCGAACCATGTCTCATGTCTCAGCTTTTCTGCATTCATTAAAAGAGGTTACCTTTGCCTGAAGCTCGTCCAACTTGAGGCCAATCAAAGATCTACAGTTGCCAATATCATAGAATATCATAAATTATACATACATGCCACCTTAAACTGCAACACGACTGCTGACAGAAGTATATAATAATAATCACGCAACACTAACAACATTAACTGTTAGTGGTAGCGTATCGTTCGTCTTCTGCAGCACGATGACGAAGACGTGAAGAAAAGTCAACGACGCGTGCGGTCTATGTTTTCTGTAACGACTTCTTGCCGCACTTGGCAGCGCACGGCTCGAAGATGTAGACAGAGGCAGCGAAGATGAGCATAGCACCACTTAGGAGGAACGAATCGTTCCATCGGCCAGTCATATCCCTCAACCAACCTGACAAACAAGACATGACGTATTAGCCACTGGAATATACTGACAAGACACAACAACGTCGAACAATTAAATATATCAGATTTTGTGTCCTTCTGTCAAAGGCTACAATGGTCTTTGATCTATCAGTAAAGTATGATTTTTTGACGTGGGAAAATCCAGTACCGTATTTATTTCTGGTAACAATGACAGCGATGGGAATTTTGTATGTTTATTCAAATTCCGTAAATGTTATTTAGTAGCTGCTAAGTTTCAAACACGGGCAAAACATTGTTCACGTGAAATTTAATAATCGTTTAGGTGTATACACTACATAAGTAACTTAAAATGACTACCACATCCACTGTTTCCGGAATCGCAAACGCAATAGCAAGATGTGTCAATTATTAAAAACAACATTTGATGCACCCATACAAGTGAAAGAAACCAATCAGCACCACGACAACGTACCAACGGCAGAACATACAACCAGAGGTCGTGTACAGGCAAAAACAAGTCGGCATTACTCACCCATGAGGACGGGGGACCCGAGGAAGAAGAGCGACTCCGTGCTGTACAAGATTCCGTAGGTCGTCGGAAGATTCGCTGTGCCGAGGCTTTCAGCGACCAGCACGGCCGAGAGAACGACGAAACTGCCGGCAGACAGGCTGCAGAGGACGCTACAAGTTGCCAGAAGCGCATAGTTCTCTAAGAACGGCATCACGCAGGAAGTCGTTCCACACACGAGCAACGCGCCTTGGTAAATGTACTTCTTGTCGACAACGTTATAGTCTGCGAACCAACCGGAAACGAGACGCGACACGGCCTGGGTGATCCCGATCATGGAGATGAGTAGAGCAGCTTTCGTGCTGGAGAAGCCCGCGGTTGTTGCATGTGGAGGCATGAGCATGTACACATTGCCGTAACTACTGTCACATATCGATAGCGTGATCGCGTACATCATCATGAGTGGATTGCAGAGTAACTTCCAACGAAACCCGGATGCTTTGTCCTGAGTCCTGTCTGCTGTATCACTATCTTTGCAAGTCGGTTTTGTATCAGGGATACCAATTACATCAGTGTTCTGTGTCTTCTCCGAAGAGTATACCACACCAATAGGTGACGCTGTCATTGTGATCGACTCTGATGTACAAATCTTCGTGTCTGAATTTGTCTCGGTTACCCAAACCTCAGTTTCGGGAAGTTTTACAAGCGAACACTGCGAATGAATGTAGCTCTTGACGTAGAACGATGGCGGACGGAACAACATCCCAGCAATACACACGCTCAGCATACACGTTCCTAACAGAAGAAAGGTCGTGTTTAGTCCGTATGTGTCGACGCTGTATCTGATCATAGGCGGCAACACAAAGGATCCGATGCCGGCGCCACAGAACGAGATCCCGTTGGCCAAGGCACGTCGTTTGTCGAAATATTGGCCCAGGATGACAATACTCGGAGCATAGCATAAACCTGCACCAACGCCTACAACCAAGACACACGGTTGTTTCAGTTATATATGGTTTCACGGTTTTTATACAAACTTGCAGTAACCAACGTTCATACGATTCAATAATATTGAACAATATCTAACAATATTTTATAATATTTAACATAATTGAAAACATATTTAACACGATTAAACAACAACAATATCATCATCCAGAGTAAAATCCTGCACATTTCAAGTGGACAAGAAAGCAACTTGCTTATCAAGAATCCAAAAGTGTTGTGTCATTTTGTATCAACCGTTCCAAAGATGCCTATGGAATATCGTTACCAAAATAGATTACTGAAAGTCGATTTTTCCGTTTGTCTCCCGTTACAAATAATTTTAAAATAACACCATAATTTGTTGACGTCATCACTACTATTTTTTTAAATGTTTATACTACCACGATTGCTACTTATATCCATGTTCCATTTCCTAAGCTTAATATGCAATTGGGTGCCCGCATTGTGAACATTAAACGATGCTGCCAACGGCTTCGACGTGAATGGCATATTTAGTGGCTGTTTTTTGCGATGGTTAATTTTTGATGCGTCGGCATTTTTATGCGTCTGTTTATTCTAATCCTTTCAAAAACGTACCGACGATACCGCCGAATGTGACGTAGAGTATTTCAATTCGGTTGGCGTAGATTCCCAGGACGAAACCAGCATTCATCAGGAGACTTCCGGTGACGACAACCCAGCGCGTGCCGATCTTTGCCGCCATCATATTGGCTGGAGTCGCTGTAACCGGAATAGAGTCAAAACTTACTTATTTTCTTAGCAAGATAACATACGATGCATTAAATAAATAATTAAAATGTCCTATCATTTATATTAATATATTCATATAACTGTAATAATTTTGAAATGTATTATCGCAGCTAAAATATCTGGTTTAATGTTTTAGTACTTATGTGTCGTATATAGTACCTTATTAGAAATTAATGTCATGTTTTATTCGTGACATAGTTATAACTAATGCACATTTATCATGCATATTGTGTTACAATTATGCAATGATTATAAGTAAAATGTGTTAACTTAGTGTGTCTATGGAACCAGTTTGTTTCACTGAACTTCTAAAATTTAAATAATAAAGTATTTAATTGAGCCAATAATAAATAAATAATATATAAAGAATTAATTAAAGCAACTATTAGCAACGATTATATCAAATCAGTCCACAATTATTTATTTCGAGAGAACAATTAAATATATATCAGTGACACATTCACACAATGTTGTGATGACATGTTATGTACAAAATATATTTTAAATAAACGTAACATACCTATGAACAGTCTGATGAAGCTCACTATAGCCGGTAGCCAGGCAACTTGGGTGGCCGATGCGTTAAA
Source organism: Escarpia spicata (assembly GCA_963995525.1). Taxonomy (NCBI): domain Eukaryota; kingdom Metazoa; phylum Annelida; class Polychaeta; order Sabellida; family Siboglinidae; genus Escarpia; species Escarpia spicata. Next base: position 3,867,745 of record OZ023211.1, read on the forward strand.
TCTCTCAGATATCTCTGGCAGGAGAATGCCAAATGACCAGGTGCAGCCGCCGATGATGGCGAAATTGACCGTGAAACAACCTGGAAAGACGACAACATTGATTAAGCAAAGCTATTATTTTGGGCCACAATGTAGCTTTGGATACATTAGTATTGGCGTTCTTTTCACGTAGATAATATACTCCTGTAGCAAAATAACACTGCGGGCATTTCGTTATCGCTGTATCTTGGCAGCCATCTTGAGATATAAAAATTATTACTAAACCCACAAAATGCTAGCCTTTACAGCTTACACATGGGCTTATATGGCCATGTAGAAAACGAACGGTGAGTAGATCCTGAATCTCCGGACAGGGATTTTTGTTACGACAAAATAAAATTGCGTGGTGGCTGATCTCTTAGAACAAAAGAGTTCCAGTTTTTTTTAATAATTATATCGAAAACGTCGTAATGTAATTTGCGGACACCGACGCCTGGTCGCCTTATAGTTTCATTCTTCATAGCGAAGTGTCCTTAGCTTAGTTGCTCATGCCGACCACAGGTGCCGTGCATTAATGTTTAATTGAGTGATTAGCCGCAATGACAGTATTGATTATTCGCTAAGTTCTCGAATAGTGGTGAATATGTTGTGAGCGACGTATTGACGATATTTCGTTAGATCGTAGGTAATCGAATATGTGTTATATAACCTTCATTGTTATCAACGGATCAAACAAACAGCGTTGCATAAATGTATGCAGAAAGCAATGGTCTACACTCATCAAAAACATTTTCATTGATAGATGTAACAGTTTAATGATTTGACACGCGGAATTGTACCAACCAAACTAACACACATAACAACACTTACTTGATTTTTTGTAGAAATAAACCTAAAGTAAGTGAGACGTTTGACACTCTAATTCTGATTATTTTACTGTTTGTGGCATTACTGCAGTTAACGGTAATTATTAACAACAACAAAATATTGTTTCTAAACAAATGGCAATTTTATATTACCTATAAGAACCATCCAAGCCCAGCCCTTGTCTTTCGGCACCGCACATAATGGGTCTACCCTCTGCATGTTGAAGAACTAATTTAAACTTAAGACGATCAAACAAAACAAGTCCAACTGAAAGCGCTTGTAGGTTCTCTCATTTCTCCCCACCAGCCGTGTGGTAATGATGAAGTCCAAGACGATGCATGGGTACTTATATACATTCCTAGCACCCCCGCAATTACGTAGCCCCCACACCCTATTGGTAAGCAGCGTAAATAGTCTTAATAACGTAAATAGATCTGACAAAAATGGCGATGATTTTGGAGATAGCTTTCAGACGCACTGGTTCGTTGCTTGTGAATGAACGTCCGTAGGTTGGGGAGGGGAACTCTTACGACAGGCGTTGAATGGGCGAGTGCTGTGGTAAGTGCACTGTTTATAAAGCTGGGGTGCTGAGAAATGTTGTCGAAATTTAGCACAAATATGTTTACAAATATGTTTACAAAAAGAGTATTATTATGACAACGCCCGGTGTAACGAAGGAGATTGGACATATCGGTCATCTACCGTCCATACATTGAATGTGTAAATCACCGGAGTATATAGGATTTTAGAAAGGGGCCCCAAATGGGGATGGCATACCACCCAATGCAGAAGAGCAATCGTCATAAAGGAGACTGAACCCAAACATTAAGAACCAATCTCGTTGGTGCCCTGTGATATTATGTTTGCGCAACTTATTCAAACTTCCGTCGCTTACTTCACTTTTAAAAAACAATGTTAATATGCTTTTGATGATGATAAATAATAATAAACCTATATATCACAAAATTCCTTAGCAACATGAGCAGAGTGGCGCAACATACAAACATCACCAGGCGAAATATTGAACAGGGACGCTCTTTAGAGCAAGGGACCACCGACTATTTAGGTTGGTAATGCAATTTTAAATAAGTGTTGAGTTTTCTTCGAAAGGTGTCCATAGTTTAAGGTGATACTAAAGTAATGAGGAGTTCATTCCATATTTGTTTGCAGCTGTAGAGAAAGTAAGTTTGCCAATATTAAGCTTAGCTTTAAGAACAACAATTTGTTGTGCGATAAAGGTGTTTGGCTGCCAGAGAATATTTGCTAAACGTAATAGACTAGCACGTCGTTGTTTTGCCGTTTCTTGTATATGGTCAAAAGGTCATTGGGTGCATACATACAACGAATACATTTTGTTTAAAATTAATAACTATAAGGGTTTTGCAAGTTCGCACATTTTCTATGTTTGCGATAATGAACCCGAGTTAGCCACATACTAATCGAGTGAACAGACTAGCACCGTCTTGCAACGTTTCTTACTCCTCCAAACAACTAGTAAACTATAATGTCCCTTGCGTATGCGTAATGCTAAAACAGTTGTGCATTGTGATTTGTGTGAACAAATCATGTAGATCCATACAAAATAATCCCAATTGCTTTGAATTAAAACAATCGTTGAAGTGAAACAATTAGATATTATATGACATAGCCATGTACAAAAACTGTTCTTGTTTACGACCGCTAGCACCGTTTGCCTTGACCCTCGTACATAATTGGGGGCAGTCAACGAGAACGTCATTCAGCGATCACGCGTTACCTGCGTGTCAACGGTTCAACGACACTGGCTTCGGTTGTCGTTCATCTCGCGTTATGGAGAGGTATTTTAAAAATAGCATAATCTCAATTTTTGCCAGGGATGTTGAGTACATCAGCCATGTTTAATGTTATTATAATTATAACTTATGTGTCGTGTGTATATATATAACGCCCCATTCGAAATAAATGTGGTGTTGTGCATTGATGTATTCATGACGATGTCATAACTAATACACAGTTATAATGTGTATTATGTAAAAATTATGTTGTTATTATTATGAGTAAAATATGTTAACATGGTGCGTCTATGGAACTAGTTAATAACATAGAACTTCTGTAAATTAAATAATAAAGTATTTAACTAAACTAATAATAAATAACATATATAAGTAGTTAATTAAAAGCAAAATGGATAAATAGGCTATGCATCGATTACATATCTAATGAGTCCACAATTATTCGTTCCGAGTGAACAATTAAATATTAATCGGTGACATATTTACGCAAAGTTGCGGAAACATAACATACAACAGAATATATGTATTTTCACACACACACACACACGCACGCACGCGCGCGCGCGCACACATATATATATATATAAATACTCGCGCGCGATGTTTTATCCACTAGTATTTTCAAAGATCGAAATCCCACGATGATACCAGACCATTTCCTTTAAATTTACTCGGTCCGTCATTTAGGATTCAAATATATTATTTAATTATCAAAATTCAAATGCATACAGTGAAGAAGCCACCTGTTGTGTATTGACGAACACTGATACAACTGACGTGGTCTGCACGCTTTTTGAAAGTCGACATGGGTGTTTATTTATCAGTGAACGTTTTTGTGCGTCGGCATGACTGCGAGTTTGTACTGCACGTTTGTTACACCGACCTGCCCAATAATGCTATTGTCTTTGTAGTGATGAATGGCGTAGACGTAGTACACGACGGTTAAAGGCCTTTCATGATGTTGTGTGTTGTTTACAATAAAAAAAGTACCGTTAGGGGTCAAAACAATTGTAACTTTCATTTTTGGTCATCCGGTGAGAAATTGAACAACAAACATAAACATTTCACATACAACATCACACGTTGTTGACATTGCTTCAATTTCAAAAATAAAAAACGCCTTTAAACATTGTTTGTATCAAATTTTCATTTAGTGGAGAGAAGTTTACATTGATGTAAATTTTATTATTTCATTAACAAAACATGTCAAACGATATAGTTTTGGCTTCAATATTTGGCAATACATGACATGACGCAAATTTAACGAATAGTGTTTTAAGAATACGTTAACCCTGCCAATGAGCTACAGTGTTTTGTCTATGGGAATTGTTTTAATCGGTGTTAAAACATTGGTATATTCTTGAGTTGTGGGAACACGCAGATACAAGATCAGCAGTGGTCAAACTGACATTACGACCATATGAATCTGTACCATCAGGGTTTGGCCGTGGCTCTGTTGGCGATCACTTAACCGTTTGCACGCAGAGGTTCAACATGCAAAGAAGGCAATAAGAAATTGGCGGTACATTAACGAATGTTGTTCTCATCGAAGTTCGACTGCGGTGAAGACAAGATGCTCTCTCACAGGTCCTCACAGGAGAAAACTGAAAGTTTCGTTTGCTTTGGTTGTGGAGAGGTGCATTAAAGATAGCAAAACCTCAATTTCTACCCGTGACAAGATGATATTTTTGTTCTACGTGGCGACAAATAGTACATGAACACGTTGATAAATTGTCACGATGGTTACGCTACACCTTCTTGGTAAAATGGTTGTTTTCTTTACTATGGTAACACGCTACAGCATTTGCAAGAAAATGCGGTGATATTTTAGGGTAGCAAAGCCTCAAAGTGCGCGGGACTTGATGAAGATTTTCATTATTCCTAATGGTCAATGATGAACTAACACTTTACCAACGTTTACTGTACTGAAATAACACTAATTATTGTAGGTCTAATTCGGCTTGATAACAATGCTACCATTTTTAAAAAAAACGTTAGTCCAAAATAGAAAAACCTAAATTTGCTCGGGAATTGACGGATTTTTGTGTGTACATAAAAACAAATAATACTTCAAAACTTAGAAAAACTTTACTGAAATGGCATTACTATTAGTGGGTCAGATATTTAATATCACCGAAATTTAGCGGAAATGTGGTATTTTAATATACTTAATAAATGACATAAAATAAATTACACATTGTTTATGCATATTTCACATATATGACTTCACATTTTTTATTATACTAATTTTAAAATTCCTGCGCAAGTTTCACGTTTGGATAATACATAAATCTCGTGTTATAATTGTTTACGACTAGACCGTAGTATATGTCTCATTATACTGGATATTTCTAAATATTGCGCCGGTATCCCACGTTTTTGAATTTTTTAGTTTTTCAGGTTAAATGGATGTCGAATAATGTTTACAATTGATAAAAGTTTCAGTACTTTGATTTAATGGTATGACACTTAGGTAGGCGTGCTATTAAAACGCCTGAAGTGAGTATAAATTTAGATATGACACATGGGTGACACGTGAACGCCGTGTGATCAAATAATGGAGAATTAATTACATGTTGACATGTTTCCGTCAATAGTACGTCGTGCGGCTCGCTGTCGCAAAGTTGCGGCAAAATAGTGTCACATTGACTGATCAACATTTACTGGCGATCGTAAATAAGTCAACCAACTTCAGGGTGTACTCTGGTACATTTTGAAGTCTTGCATTCTTCGCATGCTGCGTGCAGCGATGTTTTCATCAACATAAGTGGCTTAAGAACATAAAGTACAATATACTCTTTGTAAAAAAGATTCATTCAGAAAAAAACACCAATAGCAGCTTTAGCGACAACAACAACAACAACAGCAGCAGCAACAACAACAACAGCGACAACTGCAGAATCAGCAAGAACAGCAACACCAGTACCAACGATGAAAACAAGGACATAACACAAAAAGCTAAATAAAAACAAGATTATCTGCATCTGCTCAGAGTGCCCTAGACTCAATCGGTCCTGAAACAGGGCACACACGCACGCACGCACGCACACACACACACACACACACACACACACACACACACACACACACACGGGTAACGTAATTATAACTTTAAGTATAATCTTATGCTATCAGTAATAATACGAAAACAATTATGGATCGAGTCCGCATATCGAATTGTTTGTCTGTGTGTGCGTGTGCGTGTGCGTGTGCGTGTGCGTGTGCGTGTGCGTGTGTGTGTGTCTGCGTGTTTCTGCGTGTGTCTGCGTGTGTCTGCGTGTGTCTGCGTGTGTGTGTGTGAGTGTGTGTGTGTGTGTGTGAATGTGTGTGTGTGTGTGTGTGTATGTGTGTGTGTGTGTGTGTGTGTGAGTGAGTGAGTGAGTGTGTGTGTGTGTGTGTGTGCGTGTGTGTGTGTGTGTGTGTGTGCGCGCGCGTGTTTGTGATTGTGTGTGTTTGTGTTTGTTGCGTGTGTGTGGGTGTGGGTAAATGAGTGTGTGTGTGTGTGTGTGTGTGTGTGTGTGTGTGTGTGTGTGTGTGTGTGTGTGTGTGTGTGTGTGTGTGTGTGTGTGTGTGTGTGTGTGTGTGTGTGTGTGTGTGTGTGTGTGTGTGTGTGTGTGTGTGTGTGTGTGTGTGTGTGTGTGTGTGTGTGTGTGTGTGTGCGAATGAGTGAGTGAGTGAGTGAGTGGGTGGGTGAGTGGGTGGGTGAGTGGGTGGGTGAGTGAGTGAGTGAGTGAGTGAGTGAGTGAGTGAGTGAGTGAGTGAGTGAGTGAGTGAGTGAGTGAGTGAGTGAGTGAGTGAGTGAGTGAGTGAGTGAGTGAGTGAGTGAGTGAGTGAGTGAGTGAGTGAGTGAGTGAGTGAGTGAGTGAGTGAGTGAGTGAGTGAGTGAGTGAGTGAGTGAGTGAGTGAGTGAGTGAGTGAGTGAGTGAGTGAGTGAGTGAGTGAGTGAGTGAGTGAGTGAGTGAGTGAGTGAGTGAGTGAGTGAGTGAGTGAGTGAGTGAGTGAGTGAGTGAGTGAGTGAGTGAGTGAGTGAGTGAGTGAGTGAGTGAGTGAGTGAGTGAGTGAGTGAGTGAGTGAGTGAGTGAGTGAGTGAGTGAGTGAGTGAGTGAGTGAGTGAGTGAGTGAGTGAGTGAGTGAGTGAGTGAGTGAGTGAGTGAGTGAGTGAGTGAGTGAGTGAGTGAGTGAGTGAGTGAGTGAGTGAGTGAGTGAGTGAGTGAGTGAGTGAGTGGTATGCATTGCTCGCACGCATGAAGAGGTGGCGAAAATGTTCAGAGTAAGTAAAATAATGGATTGTACAAACAGACAACCAGATAGGCAACCAGATAGATACACAGACAGACAGACAGATAAACAGACCGAGAGGCTGGTGGGTTACGACCATGATAACTCATTTGAGTACACAATAATAACTTTTATCATGTATGGTATATCGCGGATCACCATACAAAACGACACCGGTGAATACGTTACCTATACAAATTTGACTACATACGATATTTATATACTTAAATGAACTATTGTATAAAACTGAACTGTGGCACACATATTAGTAATTATCAGTATAATTATAATACAGGCTGTAGCATAGTCTGGGAAAACTATGATAATGATATAGATCAGTTAGACTCATTTTAAGACTAGGTATGATTGCTATCACACGAGCCACACTGATGTATAATTTGAACCAAATTTTAGTATTTCTATAGAAAGAGAATCTTTATCCAACAGTTCATCTTATAATGATAATATCTTGCACGTGGGACGCTGAATGGGGGTAGTTGAAAGCTATTACTATAATTATAGCTATTACTATAAGTAATGGAACCACAACTTTGGTAATAGACAAAGTGATAAAAAAAGTTAAGGCGAAATGTTGAATGTGTTAGTTCTTACACATGTCCTGGATTTCTAACATGTCCCGTTGCACTGATTCCATCTGTCCCGACGCGCGCACGGAGCCCTCTTACGATGGCAGATGCCGATTTGGGGGCAACCGGTAGAATTTCTGCTTTGGTGTCATACATGAGCAGATAATTCCAAGTCATCCACTCCTTCACGTCATCAATACATCGCTAGATCCGACGCACGGCGGTCACCAGAGAAGATGCATCCATGTCGAAGTGACAGAACATCATTACCTTCCCAAATGTGGTTTCGAAGGCACCACGTTGTTTGCGAATTGTGCCACAGCGGCGGGGTAAAATGCCTTCCTGCCCATATTGATTGGTAGGCGTCTTGACCCGATAGTACTAATTTGATCAATAGGTGGCGACCAGTAAGCACCCATGTTGTCGTCAGCGTACACAATCAATGCTGCTAATATGTTTGCAAGTTTGATAATATTATTATGACATAATAATTATGCAAAACAGTACCTTTTTTACCAGGAGTTTCTTTAAAAAAATTAGATGTTATATTTAACATACGGAAAGAGAAAACACATTTTGATATATCTGTTTACTTTGGAACATTGGCTAACGTAGACTCATTATAACACAGACGTGACCGCTCTCACGGGATCGGCCCTGATGTGTAATTTGAACCAAATCTTAACCTTTATAATTGTATAGAAAGCCAATCTAGGTCCAGAAGTTCACCCTACTGTGATAACATCTTGTTGCGGCAGTTGAAAGCAGCTAAAGATCGACTTGCTTTAGTAAAGGTCAAGTTGATTAACTATTATCTATCCTTTCTATACAATGGGAAACATTGTCCAGAATTTCGTGTTATAGTGATAACATCGTGCGCGTGAGATGCTACATACGGCGGCAATTGAAAGCAACGGAACCACGGTTGGTAAAGGACAATGTGATTGGCCGCGAGAGTCTGACCTGACATCTTTAGGTGCATTTTTTGAAATAAGCCTTTCTTAACGCTTAAAACTTTCCTGCGGTGAGTAATTTCGTGCTCGTGCAGCCCTGGGACATTATTGTGCAAGCAGAAGTGACATTTTATTGACCTGGGAGTTTTAATTATTTCATTAATTAACATATGTATTTTGTTGATGTATTTACGTTATTTTGTTATTGAATTCTACATGTTTAACTCATATAATATAATGTATTAATAAATGTTAATCTATTGGTCTTGATTTCCTTTTAAAAACATTTGTTAATGGATATACTTTGAGCAGGTTGTTAACTCGGATATCGCACGTTTCAAATGTATAATCTACTTATAATCGAGCTAGCGTATTCATGCGGATAGGTTAACTTTTTTATTTTAGACAGCTTGAACCTCGAGCGTCAAATGTTCGGGGATTAATCTACGAACCCTACAATTATAATAATAAAGTCTTATATAGCGCCGTACCCGGTCCTTAGTTCTGTTCAAAGCGCTTTACAAACAGTTCACAATGATATGTCACTCATTTAGGTAGTGAAATCGATTTAAAAAAGGTGTGTCTTCAGCGCCGTCTTAAGTGACGCAATAGTGTCACACTGTTTGATTGACGGTAACAGATTGTTCCAAAGTACAGGGGCCGCTTTGGAGAAAGCACGGTCTCCGAAAGACTTGAGGCGCATAGTTGGTACTCTCAGCAGACCAGAAGAATTTGATCGGAGGGAGCGTATTCAACAAGAAGGTCGGAAATGTATTGCGGTGCAAGTCCGTGGAGTGCCTTGAAGGTGATCAGGAGAATTTTAAACGTAATTCTTTCTTGGATGGGAAGCCAATGGAGATATTTCAGGACTGGTGTTACGTGATCGTGTTTCCTTGTTCGTGTGATTAGACGAGCAGTCGTGTTCTGAATGCACTGCAGTCTACGTAGCTGACACTTGTTAATTTCGAACAGCAGCGAATTACAACCATCCAGTATGGACGTTATACATGAATTTATAATTTGTTCGGCAGCTCCAGGCGTAAGACATTTGATGATTTTACCCACATTTCGGATTTGCAGAACAGAAGATCTACAGATGGCACTGACTTGTTGATCCTTTGTAAGTCAAGCATCGAACATGACCCCAAGATTTCTGACACATGTACTGGAGGTCACTTGGGCGTCTCCAACGTCGATCTTTGTTGTTTTAGGTATCTTTATGCGCAGCGCCTCTGATCCCGTGAACATAACTTTTTTTCACCATTTAATTGAAGTTTGCTTCCTGTCATCCAACTGTTGATGTCAGCAATGCATGTTTCTAGCTGAGATATGGCAACAGATGTGGTGAATGTTGTGTAGAGCTGCGTATCGTCAGCGTACATGTGAAAATCCAAGCCATGTTGTCGGATTGTGCAATTCAGTTCACCAGCCGTGTATAAGGTGAACAGTGACTGACCCTTGGGGTACACCGCATGTTAGCACGGACACGTTCGTGGTGGCTTCTCCAATCTTAATAGCTTGTTTTCTGTTTTCGAGATACGAGGTAAACCAGTTTAGTGTTGTGCCCGAAACGCCGATCTTCTTAGACAGACGTGACACAAGCACCTGGTGGTCAATCGTGTCAAAGGCAGCAGACAAGTCAAGGAGGACTAGAAACGAAACACACTCATTATCAGCAGATAAGAGTAAAATTCGTTCTGGATTCTCAGCAGTGCAGTCTCTGTACTGTGGCCCTTTCGGTATGCTGACTGATTCACTTCAAATAGGTTGTAGGTTGTACTGTGACATGTGACGTGACAAACGTGACGACACCACCTTTTAAATTACTTTGGACAGGAAACTGAGATTAGATATCGGTCGGTAACTTATAAAACATTCGGCACTTTCAAGTTAGCCGACACATCTCCAGTGGTCAGCGAGATGTTCAAAATCCTGGTAATGACAGGGACAAGTGCGTCAAGACAATTCTATAGCATCCATGTCGGCAAAGGATCGAGAGCGCAGGATCGAGGAGCAGCTGATGTAATTATGTTTCCGGCCTCATCCTCAGAGGTTGGCGACAGACTGCGTACCATCATGCCCCTCGTCAAGAGAGGCGCCGTGGCGTTTGGAAAGAGAACGGTGTCGACCGGCGCGCGCATAGCCGACGACGTCCTGTCGGGGGAGAACATCAAAACGTCCGCCAAACGTCGCGCTACGGCCGCCGGTAGGGAGATGTTGAGTAAATTCATGACCCCTGCTGGCGTACAAGGGCGTAAGACGAATATAAGACGCACGTACCCTGCGAATCGAGTCAGTACAGCCGGGAGACGGACGACGATCAAGACACGCCGCCGCCGCCGCCGCCGCCGCCGCCGCCGCCGCCGCCGCCGCCGCCGCCGCCGCCGCCGCCGCCGCCGCCGCCGCCGCCGCCGCCGCCCCCTCCAAAGGACACGCGAGCCCGACATATTCGACGACGATGGCGTTCGTTCATAAACAATCGTGTGAGGAAGTCAAGAGCGAACTCGATCTCTTCACCGTGCCTCTGACTCAGAGCAGTATCATCGATAGTCACGTGGTGCAACATCAACCCATGTCGTCACTCGACTCGGGTGGTCCGATAGAATTCGTTATACCCTGTTCCGGAGATGGTTACATGGATATCACCAGCACGATGCTACACGTTCAAACGAAGATAACCAACGCCGACGGAAGCGACTTCGATGTCGCCGAACCCGTCGGTCCAGTGAATAACTGGCTCCATTCCCTTTTCAGCCAGGTCGACGTCTACCTGAACGAAACGCTCGTCACCCCTTCGACCAATACGTACCCGTAACGCGCCTACATAGAGACGCTGCTGAGTTACGGGAACGACACCAAGGAGACGCAACTGACCAGTCAGTTGTGGTGCAAGGACACGAGTAATCGTATGGAAGCCGTCGAAATAGTCACCGGAGATGCGAGCAATGCGGGGTTCGTCACCAGACGGGCCAGTACGGTTGGGAGTCGCGTGGTCGACATGATGGGTCGTGTCCACGCGGACTTCTTCCTCCAGGATAAATTCCTCATCAACGGCGTCGACATGAAGGTACGTATGGTACGCAGAAAGGACGCCTTCGCGCTCATGGCCGGTGGAGGCAACCCCGCCTACAAGATAAAGATCGTCAACGCCACGCTCTTCATCAAGAAGGTCACCCTTAATCCAGCCGTGTAGATGGCTCACATCAAGACCCTCGAAAAAAGCACAGCCAAGTACCCGATGCGACCCGTCCACTGCAAGGTCTACTCCATTCCCACAGGTACCCGCTCGCACACGCACGAGAATCTCTTTCTTGGCACTCTTCCAAAACGTCTCGTGCTGTGCTGCATCGACAACGACGCCTACAACGGAAGCTTCGCTAAAAACCCGTTCAACGCTAAAAACAACCATATCAACTTCCTAGCCGTGTACGTGGACGGACGACAGATACCCTCCAAACCTTTCCAGCCCAAATTCGACAGCGACCTCTTCGTCAGGTCCTATCACAGCCTGTTCACCTCGATGGGTAAGGTGTGGCAGGACGAAGGAAACGGCTTAACTCGCAAGGACTTCCGCCACGGCTACACCTTCTTCGGCTTGGATCTCACCCCTGACGCGTGCGACGACTGCTCCTTGCATCTGGTACAAAAGGGCAACCTGCGCATGGAGATTCATTTCTGCGAAGCACTGACGACCACTGTGAACGTCGTCGTCTACGCCGAGTTCGAGGCTGTCCTGGAGATCGACAAGAAGCGCAACGTCATCTTCGACCATTGATGGAAACCCTGCAGATCGCTCGTCTACTCTTCCGGGATGCACACGCCAAGGACATCGTTCGTAGGATCGTACCCAAAGACGTACTCCTCACCCAGACGATAGACGCTTACCCGGTCGCCTTCGTCTGCAACACGCACAACAGGACGACACCGGGAGAACATTGGATAGCACTGTACGTGGACGATAATGGGCAAGGTGAATACTTCTGCTCGTACGGCTTGCCGCCACGACACGTCGAATTCCGACGATTTATTAATAAACATTGCGTAGAATGGACTCATAATTCAAAGAGACTTCAGAGTCCCATATCTAACGTTTGCCGACAATACTGTGTTGCTTATCTCATGTTTCGTTGTCGTGGACTTCCTATGAATGAATTCGTGAACGGTTTCGGCACTGATTTGGTAGCAAACGATTGTCGTGTGTTCGACTGGCTTAAACTATTGAACTAAGATGCATGCGTTTCGCTACATACCGTGTTTCATTAACGGACAGCAGGTATCATCATCATCATTATATGGTTCGAGCCTATGGCGCGGTGTTCAGTCACCCGTAAGTCGTAGTATTACATTACGAGCCACTGGCGTGGTCGTCATGACCCGTAAGCTCACGGCCGCTGGCGTGGTGTTCAGTCACCCGTAAGTCGTGTCATCATCACACTTGCGGTTACTAAAAACAAGGTTTCATACAGCGCTTGTATCTTTAGTCAATAAAATTCGTGTGCACACGTATACTTTGGTGTTTTGTTGGTTATTTCATACACGCTCATTCATACACACACACACACACACACACACACACACACACACACACACACACACACACACACACACACACACACACACACACACACACACACACACACACACACACAATAGTAGCCCCCGGAGGCACAACCTCCACCCCCGCCCGCGTCACCGGAGGCACAACCACCACCCTCGCATTTGCCCGCCCGTTCTGCCCGCCTGCCTGCCCGTCCTACTCGCCCGAGTCGCTAGATGGCGCTACAGATGGTTAGGTGCACTTCTTTCCGCTAAGGGAAGGTCACGTGACAGGAAGTGCGTCAACATAAATAGCCATGGGAGCACATGCACCCGTCAGTTTATGTATTACAATTTCCGCTAGGGGAAAGGTCACGTGACAGGAAGTGCACCATGAGAAGGAACTGTGTCAGCATAAAAACACCCTATGTCAGCAGAAAATGCACACGGTGAGTAAAGTGCTGAACTAACCACTATATATCAAGTCACATGACTACATTTTAATCAAGTGTTTTGTTAAAAATGGTTTGTTCAGAATCAGAATAATTTATTCGTCCATAAAATACATATTATATACAACAAATAAATGCAAAGAAATGTATGGTCAGGGAGACTCTCATTAAGGCAATAGTTATGCATGCTGCTAACATAAGAGCAACCCTGTTGTAAAATGTATAACTTTTATACAGAGTTATAATATAACAATAATGTTTGTATTAAATATGCTTGTATAAGTACTAAACGTTAATTTACAGTGTTTAACACTGACTAACTCACTAACATTAACTAACTACTAACACTAACTAAACATCAAACAAACAAAATAATACACTGGAATAATAATATATAAATTACACTAATGTTAAAATAAAACTGACATTTATTCAACAGTTAACTGTTATTCAATTTTTTTATATATAATCTAAACAGTTAGCAAATAACACTAATTAATACTAATTAACTAATGAATACTACTTAATTAATACTAATTAACACAATTTTTGCATCGTCTGTTCCATTTGTTGCTATGTCGTCGTTGGAGAGTGCCATGCCGAACGACGTGAGCCAGATTGGATTCAAAGACGTCAGGGACAAGGTGTATATTCAAATCTGATTAGAAAACTAAACGCTGGTAGTCCCCATTTCTGAAATGACGTAAACGCTACGGATTTTCATTGGCCAGTTGATTTTTGCAGCTCAGCACGTAACTTACGCGCGCCGCAGACGGTGAGACTTTGGCCTCGCGAGGCGAAAAATATAAAACACGATAGATATTTTGCTCACCACCTCGCGTGGCGCATTGCTCACAATAAACGCAGCGCACACGAGAGCAATCTGCTGAGCCAACAGCCACGCGTAGCTGTTGGCTCAGCAGATAGCTCTCGTGTGCGCCGGCCTTTAGACACTGCGAACGATGTTGTTTCGTCGACACAATTCACCAGTCTACCGATTGAGGCACCACTATCTGATTTCATGGTATAAGCTCCACCCACTTTCAAACGGCTGCTAAAATGACTTACGCGAAGTAGGCGTGACGTCACAATCACGTATATCAACCAACCAACGCTACGAATTGTGATCCGTTGGTTGGCGTACGTTATTGTGACGTGACGCCGACGTAGGTATATACGGCTTAGCCGCGATATCAAAGTACATCTGTTTCGTTGCGGTTAAAAAGTGGGTGGAGCTTATAAAATGAAATCAAGAAATGGTGAAGTGCGCATGTCTGATCGGAAGATTATTGTATTGAGTACCCGCCGCCAACATCGTTCGGAACCGTACAGAACACCGAAAACGGCACGATTGTAGGTCCGTTTATAGATGTTCTATGAACGGTTACCTGGACATATAAATGACGCTAGAATAACAAAAAGTGCATCCATTCAAATGATATCAAAATCGTCGGGACAGGACGAGCCGTGAGGATGCTAGTGGCCATACAATTTCATGTTTTGGACGTGTTCCGAGTTGTTCATTTTTCGTTGCTTATCTATTTTTGGTAAAACGTAATATGAGCGTAATACGTAAAACATAATGTGCACGTAATACGTAAAACGTAATGTGCGCATAATACATAAAACGTAATGTACGCATAATACGTAACACGTAATCTAACAATTACAGCAAACACGCGCGCGCGGCAAAAAACTTCGCAAAAACAGCTCATTGAGTAGACGCAGACAAAATACTGCTTATGTCTACCCTCAATCCAGTGGCGTAGCCAGAGGGGGGCCAAGGGGGCCATGCCCCCCCAATCCCGGAAAATTAGGAGGGTAGGGGACTGAGGACATAAACTGGTTGCCTGATTCATATAGTGACAAGGTGCAGAGGTTATAGGGGTGCCTGTGTAGGACTTCCCAGTCTTTGGCAAAGAAATTTGTCATCATTCAAATGGGATTGAGTTACTCAAAGTGGAGGAATCCGCCGCTTCTGCCGTAGACGATAAGCTGCAGCCCAAGAGGTGACAGGGCAACGAAAATGTCATCATTCACAATATGCTTGATGGCTAATGCCTATTAATATATCAACACAAGGATACAAAATGATAGTTGCCCGGCAAGATGATTAGTTACTGGAATAAGATAAAGTTGCACGTTGCGGCCGAAGCAATTTATCTAATCGATGTAGTCCTAGCTTCGTATCTTGAATTTATTAATTTTAATAAGCGACAACGTTACACATGACACGGATATGTTTGTGAAGCTCACTCACCGCCGCCGCAGTACGGATTTGTTGTGAAGTTATTGGTTGAATGTCAGCGCCTCGATCTTCATCAATGTTAAGGTACGAATGTTTATTGTTTCATCGTAGTAAGTGACAAAGTGTTGGTATTTGTCATGTTGTTGTCACAATGCAGAATTGGCCATTGCGACGGAATCATGCGATGCACGAATGTTGGACACTCTATTTTAGTGCACACTACTATAATATATATATATATATATAATATATATATATATATATATAATATATATATATATATATATATTTCTTGAACAAACAACGAGTACCTGCGAACGCGTTATGCTGTTTATGTAACGAAGCTCTCTGTTTTCGAACATTTTGTAAATAATATTTTCTGGTTTTTGCGTATGAAATATCACCCGAATTCCATTCATGGATAATCACTACACATCGTTTTCCACACCTGGAATTTCCAAAAGCCTATATATACCCAAGTATGTGAGTAACCCGAGTTTATTAATAGGAACAGTTTGTTAATTCTCTCTGTCATGCACACACGAACGCACGCACACATTCACTTGCAAACAGGGCAATATTCTCCATAAATGTACAACGTTTTGGGCAATGTTCCATAATAGGGAATAAACCCATTGTCGCCAACCCCAAGCGCATCTGTCAGCACATCGATATTTGTGTCTACAAGCGAAACGAAACTTGGTCAATGAAAATGAGAATGGTGAGACTTGTGTATAAATTCTGATATGGCGCCTTGCAAGCAGCAAGTCAAGGCAAAGCGACACTTGGAGTGCGACGACTGCCATAGTTGGGTGGATTTTGCCCTATCCGGCTGTGTGAAGTCATGGGCAGAGACCAAGGAAGAGGGATTCACCTCTCAGTGCGTGAGGTGTTGGAAGGTGGAATGTCTGGAGAAGGAGGTAGCTAGGTTGGTAGATATTGTGAAGGGAATGGCGATGAGATTCATCGGCAAGGAGTCAGGTGGACTGGAGAAAGACGACAGGGAGAGAGTTGGGAATACTGTTAGACTGAAGGAGCAGAATAGTGGCAAGAAGACTTGGGAAAGGAGACTGAGAGGAGGGAAGGTGATCGGAGGGGACGAAATGGGAGGATCGACGGCAGGAAATGTGACAGGCGTGAAGGTGACAGGGGAGAAAATGACCATAGAGAAAGAGGTAGAGAAAAAAGAGATGGGAGAGGATAGAAGGAAATGCAATGGGAGGAGAGATGACGGGAAGAAAGTAAATGTGACACAAGAGAAGTTGGGAGGGACGATGGCAGGAGGAAAGATGGAAAGAGAAACAGCGTCAGGAAAGAATGGAACGGAAGAGATTGTCACAAGAGAACAGAAAACTGAGGCAGTGATTGAGGAGACAATGAGAACAGATCGACTCTATTCTGAGATAGACATATACGACACTAAGCAAAGGGAGGACGTCGTTGTTTATTTGTTTAAGGTTAGAGAAGGTATTGGGGCATTTTGCCAGTAATGGGAGGAAGGGGACCAACATATAGAAACTGGCGATCAAAGCAATAGTTGAGCAGATGTGTAAAGAAGAGCGGGTGGGATTCGTAAATTTATGGGGATACATTGTTGGGAGGGAAGATACGTACATGAGAGATGGCCTCCATTTAAGTGGAAAGGGGGCAGCAGTTTTCTCAGAGAACCTGCTGCAATATGTTGACAGTGGGACAGGTTGCATCTATTTAAACTAGGGGGATTCACAGAGAAGCCTGAAACTGGAGGCATAGATAAAGACAGCAGAAATAAATCAGCAAAGAACAGCCTGGAAAACTGTTCTGAATCAGGAATGCGTTTGTTTAAATGCAAGGATCATAGCAAACAAAAGAAGTGAACTAAACTATGGTAGAAGATATTGACCCTCACATAATAGGTATAACCGAATCATGGGCCATCACTAATATATCAGATGCCGAATTGGGACTAACAGGCTATGTAATGTTCAGGAAAGATAGAATAGGAAGAAGGGGAGGTGGGGTTATTTTATATGTTAAAGAATCTATCCAGGCTTGTGAAATAAAATTAAAAAGAGAAGCAGATTGCGAAGAAGCTGTTTGGTGTAACATAGTTACAGGAAACTCAACGTTAACGTTTGGGTTAGTTTATCGAAGTCCAAACATAACTATCGAAGAGAATGAGAAAGTACTAAACGCTATAAGGGAAGTCAGCAAACGGGACTGTGTTATTATGGGGCATTTTAACCATGGTCATATACAATGGAAAACTGTACAGAGTACGGGGAGTGAGGACCACAAGTTTTTAGTTTTAGTACAATACAGTTTCTTTTCTCAACTTGTGCTAGAGCCAACCAGGGGTGAGAATGTGTTAGACATAGTTTTGTCCTCACAAAATTCATTAGTTGACAATACCAAATTATGTGAGCCATTATGAAGTAGTGATAACAACCAGATACATTTTACCATCAAAGTAAATTCAGAAAGAAATAATAAAACGTAGTTCAGGAGAAATTTCCACAAAAGAAGATATAAGGAAATAAGGAATATTTAGCAAAGATAGACAGGAACAACACACTGAAAAATAAGACAGCAACAGAATACTGGAATTTCTCAGAGTGAAATTGAGTTCATCGTCCATAAATGTGTTCCCTTGAAAAAAACAAATCAAACGGTCTAGAAAGAAATACATATCGAAAGAAGCCATGGGAACAAGGGAAACGGTCCAAAAAGAAACACTTATCGAAAGAAGCCATTAGAAAAATTTAGTACAAACAAATAATGTGGAAGTCATATAGAAGTACTGGAAATGACGGAGACTACAAAAATTTTTTTAAAGCACTAAACCAAGCTACAACTGAAATTAGGAAGTCGAAGAGAAGCTACGAACAAAAATTAGCTTGTAATATAAAACAAGATAGCAAGAGTTTGTATGCATATGTTCGTAGCAAACAGAAAGTTCAGGATAATTGGAGATTTAGGACAGTTAATATTTAGGACAGTTAATTATGATGGTAGCTAAGAAAAATAATGCCTATGAAGGATAATAAATCACCTGCAGTGGATGGGATTCCGCCCAAACCATTAATGGAAATTGGAGAACAAATTAGCATACCATTTACAACAGTATTCAACTTGTCATTACAAGAGGGAATGGTTCCTCTAGAATGGAAAATAGCAAACATTATATCGTTATTTTAAAAAGTTCCAGAAACAAATCAGAGAACTACAGACCAGTGCAAATTATTAGAAAGATTAATTAAAGATCACATGGTGTATTTTCTTGTTAAACATAACTTGTTAAACCTATCTCAACATGGGTTTTTAAAAGCGAGGTCATGCTTAACAAATATGTTATGTTTTTTGGAAGATATCACTGAGTGGGTAGACGAGATACCATCTATTTAGATTTTCAGAAAGCTTTCGACAAAGTGCCACAACAAAGATTATTGCCTAAACTAAAGGCCCATGGCATAGGAAATGGTTTAATTAACTGAATAGAAAAAATGGGTAATTGACAGAAGACAACGGGTAGTAGTTGATAGCAGGCTTCAAACTGGAAATCAGTTTTGTGTGGGGTATCACAGGGATCAGTACTGGGACGTATATTATTCATAATATATATATGAATGATTTGGACGATGATATAACAAGTAAGGTGTTGAAATTTGCGGATGAAATTTTTTTTTTAGAAGGATTGAACGTGATGGAGATAGACAGCATTTACAAGATTATCTTGTTGATAAAATGATCTGAAAAATGACAAATGTTATTCAATTTTGGGAAATGTAAATGCCTCCACACAGAACATGGGAACGAAGATGTACAATATACAATGGGGGGTACTGTACTAAGTATTACTGTAAAAGAAAAGGACTTATGGTTAACCATTAGTACTGATATGAGGATTTCAGGGCAGTGCGATATTGCCGCTTCAAAGGGAAATCAAATCCTTGGATTAATTAAGCGAAATTTAACGTATAAGGAAAAAGAGCTAATAATACCGCTGTACAAAACAATACTTAGGCCTCATTTAGAATATTGTATTCAAGCATGGAGGCCATATCGAAAGAGTAGAGAAGAGAGCAACTAAAATGATACCAAAACTGAGGGGTGTTAGTTACGAAATTTCCTAAAAGAATGTGGTTCAGCAACACTAAAGAAGGGGAGATTAAGAGGAGTTCAGATAGAAGTGTTTAAAATATTGAATGGTTGTGAAAATATTGATATAATTTTTTTTTCAGTTAAGAAGTTACATTAGTAAAGGAGCAGCATAGATTATATATAAGAAAATTATCATTCTCACAAAGGACTCTAAATTAATTTAACATATTATCTCCTGATTGTGTTGGTGCCAGTAGCGTGAATATGTTTAAAAATAAAATCGACACATACCTTAAAAGGGCGGGGTACACGTAGCTAAAAAGGGTTGGACTCTCGGTAAGCCAAAAGGCTTCCTTGTCCACTTGCCATCTAGAGTTAATTTTCTGGATGGCAATCTTGTTAAATCTTGTTAAATTATAATATTTTATAAACTAATTTTCCACCTGAGTTTGCGATAAAAAGACAGAATGTATTGCTACTAAATTAATGTTGCATTACAAACTTTCTAACAAATGCGAATTATAACCCAAATAACTGTCCTCTTATTAAAATAATACCATTGCATACGACAACATGGACAAGTGAGTACAACACGTGTAACGTACAGGACGGGACAAGATGGACGAGTGAGTACAACACGTCCAACGTACTCGACGTGACAACATGGACGAGTGTGAGTACAACACTTCCAAAGTACTGGACGGCACAACATAGACGAGTGAGTACAACATGTGTAACGTACTGGCCGGGAAAACATGGACGAGTGAGTACAACACGTATAACATACTGGCCGGGACAACATGGACGAGTGAGTACAACACGTGTAATGTATCGGACGGAACATCATGGACGAGTGAGTACAACACGTGTAACGTACTGGACGGGAAAACGTAGACGAGTGAGTACAACATGTGTAACATACTGGCCGGAACAACATGGACGACTGAGTACAACACGTATATTGTACCGGATGGGATAACATGGACGAGTGAGTACAACACGTGTAACGTACTGGACGGGACAACTTGGACGAGTGAGTACAACACGTGTAACGTACTAGACGGACAACGGCAAAGTCTGCTTAGTTGGAAGTCGTATAAGGTGATGACTGATGCAGAACCAGAACTGATGTGGCATTTCGGTGGTACTCCATTGACACGGGAACGAGGGAGGCAAAGGGGCAGCTGTCACCATGAATAGGCAAGGGGGCCAGCGCTTGGTTTGCCCCACTAGCAATTCTGAGGTACCTCTAGAAGGTGCAGTTGGGTGCTTTTGAAGAGCCACACCGGGGCAGTTGAATATTTATCGTGAGTTTCTCCCCCGCCAATATTTACATCTTTCCGCACCGGTATTATACTCTCTAGATTAATTCACGAATTACAACTGTATACTTAATTATTAATCATTAATGAATTATAGTAAAAACATATATGCATTAAGCTTGAGGGAGTGAAGAGAATTATCGATCTTTCGAAACGGCAGATGGTGTATTTCAACCTCGGTTCCGGTGATCGATAATTCGATGGCAATAGAACTTGTATTTACTCTCTAAAAGAAATGTTATATATTAAATGTCTTACATATCAGAAATACCTATTTAATCGTATTACAGAAAATAAAAGTGACCACTAAATTTAAAAGTACGAAAATGTTAAATAGAGTGTAGGCACCCTGGAACTCTTGTTTTACCTAAGAACCATCTGCTTAAAACGTACAATCGTCAAATCCTGGTCCCAACCTCAACCGCATAATTTACCCATGGTAGAAGGTAGTTTGGATAAATTAGTATCAATTTTGTCCCAACGTGTAGCATGCATTCACCGTATTTTGGGGTTTAAAGCAGCGACCTAAACAGTACGTGTAACGTATGGTAACGTAATCGAACTATCAAGTTTCCTCGGTCTCATCAGTTAAAAAGAGTTTTTTATTTGATGAAATAGCTTGAAAGTTAATTTCACTTGTTACCCTTATTCAGCTAATCAATCATCTTCGTCTCGAAGCGAATATGTAATTGTATCCAGCTGTCCTCGAAGGCCGGGGGGATGGCAACGAACGCTACTGGGGCTGATGTAATGAGCCTCTCCGTTGAAAACAACAAACAGTGGCGCCACGCAAGGTAATCGTAATTGCCAATACATGGTGTACATCAATATTACACTGTTATAAAACAACATTATTACCTCCGTGGTGTGGCGCCACCGCTCGTTCATAAAAGAGAACCTGTATCCAAATAAATGTTTCTGTTTAAGGAATATGATATGTTATCCTGGTTCCTGAATGAGGGTATCCAATTAAATCGATTCTCTAACTAACTAATCAAGTAAGTATATATTTCAGTATATATTTTGTTCAGTTTATACCAGCTGTATTTAATTTGAAGGTAATTATTCCCTCGGTGGTAACTTGGGCGCTTTTGGGGGTAAAACGCTCAATAGTAATTCGGCATTACTCAACTTCTGACGCCACTTACTACATGAAATGTACCAAGTCTCGTGTACTCTGATATAAACTCATCAAGTTGTGTCTACTCGAAGCAGCGAGGCACAAAAACCCGATAACACTTTGGATCGCCACTGCGAAAATCTGAATATCTGTCCTGATCGAGTGAGACCTATTTTGGATCACGCCGCTAGATGTAGATGTGGTAGGATAGCGAAACCTCTGTACTTCGCGCTTAAAATTGAAACATAGACATAATTTGTGTGGTGTCTTGTGTACAGTTGTCTGGACATATTCGGTATTTGAAAGGCAATTCTTTACAATTAGATTGTCTGTTAAATTAATTGCTTAATATGGAATACCACGAACCCAGGAATTGTCAGTGAATGTAAACAGGTTGGAGCTGATTTCAATGTTCTCCACATCAATTGGT
Source organism: Escarpia spicata (assembly GCA_963995525.1). Taxonomy (NCBI): domain Eukaryota; kingdom Metazoa; phylum Annelida; class Polychaeta; order Sabellida; family Siboglinidae; genus Escarpia; species Escarpia spicata. The sequence goes on from OZ023211.1 coordinate 3,890,369, forward strand.
TGTCGCGGGGACTGTATTACATCATGTTTTCGTACAAACAAAATAAATCATGTTCTTGGAATAGTGAAAACCACTTTTGGCGAGACAAATCATTTGAAGCTCTCACTAAAATGGAACCCGATGAATATTTCCACAGCTCAAGGCAAGGTTGCCAACTACCTTCGCAATATCAAGTTTTCCCAACGTATAATTCAGGTTGATGATGTCGCCATGTTCTCCAAAATGCTAGCATTATTTGAGTAAACGAAGAGCAGCCAGCATCTTTTTCTGGTGGCATCATGCGGGACATGCTTGCGTGAAGTGTAAAAACTGTCTTACTGGAGGAAGGAGTCAAAATATCATACTGCGAAAGTAGTGTCCCGAGGCACGCGATAGGGTTGCCCGCTGAAAGAAGACTGTTTTGATTCTGACTGACAACTTTCTGTCAAAACGCTGGTGGTAAATACCCATATCACCCTGGGAGAGCTTTCACAGTCCTTATGCTATTAGTCACAGTATATTGCAGTGGAAAACTTGCATTTCTAAAATAATCAACATTACAACCAACACCAAGAACATAGATACATTGGTTTTTGCATTTTCAAAAAACTAATGATATCCAACAGCTGCTATAAAGACTCAAGTATCATCGTTTATCAAGAAGAAGCAAATTACTTCAAGCCAAATACATATACTCTCAAGTGCGATACGTTTTGTTTGTCATAGCTTTGATCTTACACAAGATAAGGCTACTGAAGCAAATTTATAACATTTATTCATTGTGACCAAGTTAATATTATATTTTAATATTAAATATTTCAATTATATGAATAACTATTCGTTCGAAAAATTGTTTTTTCTCATGTTTGATGTATAAAAAGGGAGGATTAAATACGGTTTTGTTGGTACGCTCAAATTGTGACAGTTCCAAAAGACTTGAATACCGCTGGTATATAAGAAGCATTCGAACCCGCTTAAAACGTCGGTTGCATTCATACGACTCACGCAATAACATAAATCATATAACACAGCAAATCTTAACCGCGTAAGGCCCTCTAGGAAAATAAGATTATTGACTTCAATATGTTGTGTAGAACTACCTTTTTGTGTCGTTTTAGAGGTCTATATACAGTGGCGCATTACCACAAAGGCAACTGGGACATGTGCCCCATGGCCTTCAGCTCTTAGGGGCCCCAATGTCGCACTCGGTTAATATTAGTCTCGCTTAACCGACTCTCGCCTGGCTGCGTGACTTCGCCAGAACGATAGTCTGGCTCTGAATGGCCCTTTTGAATGTTATGCCATGAGAGCTGCCACCTAGTGAATATGCATGTGATTAAAAGGCATTAAACCACGAACACAGTTTATATTGGTTTATTTTGTGTGTGACATGTTTCAGTATAAGTTTAATGTTGAATAGTTGTTATAGTATAGTATTATCTAATAAAAGTGTATCCTTATTGAATTTGTTATGTCATAGTTGGCCTGAGAGTCAATCATCGTCTCTAATCTGGGGTAAAGCCCCCTACCGGTAACAATGGCTGGAGTTTAATAATCCAGTCCGTTGTGACGGGCCAATGCTGCCACCTCACGGAGACTGGATAATCGATATATGATATAGACACCAGAATGTCCAATAGTCAGTTAGCTGGGCAGCTGTACCATGCATCCACTGATACAGTTTCTCGCTGGGTTCTACAACCTTAGGATATCTATATCGAATATCAGGCTGATATCAAAAGGATATCCTTGAGCAGTCCGAGAAATCCAAGATGGCCGTCAAGATAGCAGCCATTGCCCATATAAAACTTAGGTTTATATGGTGACACCACCTTTTCAGCTAAATTTGTTAAGAGCAATCCATTTTTTAGGTATTGTTTTGTAATTTGAGGTCAAGAACAAGGTCAAAGATCATGTTCAAAATCATGTTACATAGAAAATACGTAGGAAAACAGTATTTTGGGATGTAATGAACAGAATGGTGTAATATAGGCTCAAAAGTGAGATTTGCAATTATTCTGAACTCAGTTGTCAATGTTACAATTCAAACTCATGTAAGGTTAACCTTATAATGGTCAAGGTCAAGGCCATCTAATCTCCAATAATCATTGAAACATCTTAATTATATCTGAGCAAGTACCAGGACGATTATCATCCTACGGTGAGTGTAGGTACATATATTCCAATAACTAGATCTTAGTGGTTACTACCGACATGCACAGTCATTCAGGATTTCCACTGTCAGTTCAGTTAGATGGCCTATTTGTTGTAGCAATCATCCTCCCCTCTGCAGTGGCACAACATTTGCTTTGAAGTATACTTCTTGACTTTTCGCTGCTACAGCCATATTTTATGAGCTTGGGTAGATCAGCAGGAGCTAGGGGAGTGTCTGTAGGTAGGATAATCTGGACGAGAACAGTGTCCCTAAGGACGGTACCACCCATGTTGCGTTGGGGCAAGGACAGAGGGGTCTGTCTTGAGGCAATACCGTAAGATGACCACCGCCAGATGACCACGTAGGCTGTTCTCTCTGAATGGTGTCTCATTTGGAGGAAGGCAGCAGAGCTTGGGGGCTCAAGTGCATTCCGTCTCGCCTTGTTCTGCCACGTTTTGACCCGAGCTGCATTGAGAGATTCACAGTCACTCACTTTATAGCATGCCAAAATGAAGGCTCTTGCTTCCGCCAAAAGGTTGTGGTATTGCGCCACGGGCAGCGATCTGTCGGCCTTCGTTGCACCGTTGGCTACCATCGTCTTTCTTACCTTGCTCAAACAGGTGCTACTAAAGACGTAGACGATCGAAAACATGCGGCAAAATGGCCTTGGTGGACCCGCGACTGCTGGACTACCTTCGCACCACCATCACACCGACACCGACGGATACCCTAGGAAAGAATGTGCAAGCACTCGACGATGAGATGTTTGACAGCGTTCCCAAGACATTGCAGAATAAAGCCAGGCATTTGAGGGAACGTCTCAAAGGACACCCCTCGTTCGTCGTCAGATGGAAAGGTCGATGCTCACTCCGCCGCAGGAAGAACGCAAGACGTCATTGGCCGAATGGGAGAAGTTTTAAATCCTCCGATCCACCGGTCTATCGATTGACGGACGATCTTGACGAGATGTTGGATGGAACCTTCTACGAACCGGGTTGCCAGCAGGTGAACTGTACCGCATGGAATTGATAGTGGGTCTACGCAAGGTAGATGGTGCACATGAAAGCCCTCGAGAAGACCACGGCCAAGTATCCGATGCGTCCCGTCGACTGTAATGGTCTCCGCCATTCCCACTGGAACACGGTCGCACACGCAACGTAATCTGTTCTTCGGCACCCTGCCGAAACGTCTCGTGCTGTGCAGCATCGATAACGACGCATACACCGGGTCGTTCGAGAAGAACCCGTTCCATGACAAGAACAACGACATCAACTTCCTTGCAGTGTACGTGGACGGACGACAGATACCCTCCAAACCTATTTACCGTGCTCAAAGACAAACTACCCATGACAATAGACGCCTTCCCGGCCGCCTTCTTGTGCAACACGAACGACGGTTACAAAGCGGGCGAACATTGGATAGCACTTTACCTGGACGGCGATGGACACGGCGAATACTTCTGCTCGTACGGCCTGCCGCCGCAACACGTCGAGTTATGCGCCTTCATGAATAAGCATTGCGCTGTCCTCTGTCCAACGTTTGCGGACAATATTGTATAGCTAATCTCATGATTCGCTCTCACGGGTTTTCGATGAAATCTTTTTGTGAATGGTTTCGGCACTGGTTTGGTGACAAAATATTGCCGTGTGTTTGACTCGCTTAAAAACTTGAGATAATTTACACTGTAGTACCGTGTTTCGATACTGATTCGTGTGTATGTAATGTTTGTTTTTATGTTAACTTTCGGCACCAATTGTGTAGTATACCTTTGTTTGTTTGGTGAGTAGTTTCGGTAGCGTTTGACATTTGCTGCTTTAGTTTCGGTATTGATTGGCACCGTGTTTCATTAACAAGGTATGATCATCATCATCGATTGAGCCGTTGGCGCTCTGATCAAACACCCATAAGCTCTGACCGCTGGCGTTGTGATAAAACACCCGTAACTATCATGCATGCACGACTCAATGGCATGGTGGTAATCACCCGTAAGCTCTTACCGCTGGCGAGGTGATTAAACAACCGCACGTCACGTCTTTGGTCAATAAAATACTTGTGCATTCGTATACTATCGTGTTTTGTTTGTTTTTATACACACGCACGCATACATACACGGCAGTACACCCGATAACAGGCGGTCATTAGCCGTCCACCACCTCCCTTACACGCACACGCGCACGCACACGCACACGTCCACTAAGAGGAAGTCCACTTTTGTTCAAACAACCGCACGTCACGTCTTTGGTCAATAAAATACTTGTGCATTCGTATACTATCGTGTTTTGTTTGTTTTTATACACACGCACGCATACACACACGACTGTACACCCGATAAGAGGCGGTCATTAGCCGCCCACCACCACCCTTACATGCATGCACGCGCACATGCGCACACGCGCCTTACACACTATTGACATTAGCAATATACAAATATGAAATCCAGTAGGTTTGGAGTGGAAGCCATCATGTAGTTTTTACTGATTTATTACAAGCGTGATTTGTGAAGTAAGATGGTGGGGTAGATATAAATTCACTTTATCAACACATATCAGACAAGCTATAGACACACACGCCTGCACATACGATATCATTGTAAAGACATTTGAAATATAGTTTCAAATATGTCATAATTATTAGGTAATGATGAAGTAATGACGTCAAAATGACGTCATATTTGAACTATTATATATAAGTATCAGTCCACTTTATCAATACAGATCACCTGAACTATAGCATATGATATATCGTTGGAAATGTATTTGAATATTCTTTCCAACATTGTCACAATTAATAGGTAATTGTTAGGTAGTGACGTTATGTTTACATCATACCTAAATATGTAAATCACTCAACCTTTTACTCCTTAGTCCAGATAGGTCCATCATATAACACATATTTGCCAAACTACTGCATCTGAGGTATCGATGGAACATAATTTGAATACGCCTCTCAAATGTCATACATTTAACATGTAATTATGCAACAATTACTTCATTATGACAGCCTACCATATATATATATATATAAATAAACATTATAAAGAAAGCATATTAAAATATGTCCTGCTGTGGGTAATAGATATGTCACATTGTGCAAAATGTTAATTTGTAAATACCACAGATGAGGTATGTATATTATTTCATTGTCTGACAATGTAATGATTATATGTCTAGTTGTTGATTCTGATTTTTTTTCTGTTTTTCTTTTTCTGTGTAATCGATATAGAATGTCGTATTCGGTAATACGTATATACATTCATACTGCTTTCAACTTACTACAGCTTCCGAAACCCATCGAGGGATTCTCACACATAAATATACAGATGCATGTATGTATGTATGTATGTATGTATGTATGTATGTATTTATGTATGTATGTAAGCATGTATATATATATATGTATGACTGTATGCATGTATGCACGTATGAAAGTATGTATGTATACATATATATATATATATATATATATATATATATGTATATGTGTAATTATGTATGTCTGTACGTGCATACGTGCGTGCGTATGTATGTATGTATCAATGTATGAATGTATGTATATATGTATGAATGTATTAAATTAGTTTTTAATTTATGCATATTTTGTACGCTTTCCACAAACACATACTCACTTGCACTCACGCGTATGCATGCGCTCGCGTGAATATCCGCACTCGATCATGCAAGCACACCCAACCAAACACACACATGCATGTATGCAAACGACGTACACGATAACTACCGTCAGAGCAGAATATATGATTGATCGCACTAATTAAGCAATACATGTTGCTGTTTTGGATACGAGTAGAATTAACATTACACGTAATACATACCATTAAAAATAGATAAGCGAGATAAAAATTAACAACTCGGAACACTTTCAAAACATGAAATTCAACGGTCGCTACCACCCACACAGCGCGTCCTACCCAGAATACCTTGGTATAATTTGAAAGGATGCACTTTTTGTTATTCTAGCGTCATCTAGATTCCCCGGTAACCGTTCAAAGAACACCTATGAACGGACCTACAATCATGCGTTTTATGTGCACTCTACAGTTCCGAACTATGTTAGCTGCGGAATCTTAGTACACTAATCTTCCGATTGCGGCGCTATTTTTTTCATTTGCATAGATTCACACATGCGCATTTCACCATTTCTTGATTTCATGTAATAAGCTCCACCCACTTTTAAACCGCGGCGAACCTGATGTGCATTGATCGCAGCGAAACCGATGTAGCTCTACGTCGGCGAGACGACACGAAAACGTACGCTAATCAACGGGTCAAAATTCGTTGCGTTCGTTGGTAAGTGATTGTGACGTCACGCCTTCTTCGCGTATGTCAGTTCCATAGCTTAGTTTGATTCAGGGTAAAAACATAGTTTTTTGTCACGATGAAAACAGCAAATGTCCCCTACGAAAACATCGACAAATGGCAGCACCTCGTTTCAAGGTATGTGTAATTAAGTCTAAGACCGGTCCATCGATTCCAATATTGTATTCCAATATTATATCGTTTCATTGTCTCAGTTTGACCCATTTTAGTAAGAAGGATTTGTATAATTACGAAGCAAAATGTTAATGTAAACAGCTTACTGCGTATTTTGCTTCTGCAGTGTTGCTATATAGCCAGATGAGCATGATTATACGTTAATTATTCCGGCTGTCTCGGTAAAATTCTCGCCTCATGTCCCGATCGAAAAGAATAATTTGCTCGCGTCTGGTTCCAACCTACCAGCCTAGCAGGGCTTTCATCCTGTAGTAATTCTGGTCGGATATCTTGCACGCAAGATATCTAACCAGAATGACTACAACTACCCATTCAATGTTTGTCGCGAGAGTCCAGCCTCGAATGGTAGCTCTGAAGTCGTTCATGTCTCTACCACATCAACGTTATCTGCCGCGGTACTGCCCTGCCATGTAGCTGTTGATACGGCTATGTTGATACGGCCACGCACAGACTTAAATATGTCTATGCGTGTTTGTTGGACAACATAGTTTTAAAGATCGCTTTAAAACGTGTAACCAGCATACAAAACAGTAAGCCAGGATGCTATCACTGGCTAGCTTATTGTATCCCGATGATCAGGATGTTGACAGCAGAATTGTTTCGTAGAACGTTAGTCCGATTGAACCATAAGTGTTCGACTAACGTCGCTCAGAAAATATTGTATTTCAATTAACTAGTTTTAAGTAAGACAGAGAGGGAGAGAGAGAGAGACAGACATATATACATACTGACAGACAGACAGACAGACAGACATACATACTGACAGACAGACAGACAGACAGACAGACAGACAGACAGACAGACAGACAGACAGACAGACAGACAGACAGACAGACAGACAGACAGACAGACAGACAGACATACTGACAGAATGAGAGACAGACAGAAAGACAGACAAATACAGACACAGAGACAAAGAAGAGAGGGCCGAGATATGGTGAGAGAGGAGGGGGCTGATTAATAAACGTGATGGCAACATGGTGCTAGGTAGCTACAACTTAAATTTAATATAAAAAACACCAGTTTCCGCTAAAAACAAGATACAATAAAGGCAATTGAATTGCACGAATGTTTATTCATTGTTAATATAATTACATTAAAATGCATATTTTACACACGCATATGCGTGCGTACACTCACTACTCTCATAAGGGCACACACACGCACGCATACTCATAACAGGTATAACATATTAAATAATAAATAATAAAATTGCCTAAATGTGTACTATAAGTCAACAAATGATAAACGTGTAAATTAATATTATCATAAAAAACCAACTCATCAATGTTTAATCTTGACTAGACGAGATAACAAATGTAACTGTGATTGAGCGATTAGCTAAGACAGTATGCAAAGTATGTATGCTAACACGCATACTGGTGTTTTGAAAACATAACGAATCTAGTCAATACTCCTCAACAATACAAGTCATCGAAGTATACACAGAACAGTGTACTACTTGCGTAAGCACGTCGACGACAATGGGTGTCTTGGTTACCAGTAAACCATCGCAAGTGAGAGTAGATGGTTAGTTCAATCAAAACAACTGGGTGCGTGTTTCAACAACTTGTACAGTCACATTCATTTTGTAAATATTGCTTCATCATATTAATTATACGTCAATGCCACCTTAAACTGCAACACAACAGCTGACATATGTATATAATAATAATAATAATCACGTAACACTAACAACATTAACTGTTAGTGATAGCGTATCGTTCGTCTTCTGCAGCACGTTGACGAAGACGTGAAGGAATGTCAACGACGTGCTGTCTATGTTTTCTGTAACGACTTCTTGCCGTACTTGGCGGCGCACGGCTCGAAGATGTAGACAGAGGCAGCGAAGATGAGCATAGCACCACTGAGGAGGAACGAATCGTTCCATCGGCCAGTCATATCCCGCAACCAACCTGACAAACAAGACAGAACGTATTAGCAACTTGAAGATACTGACAGGACACAACAACGTCGAACAATTAAATATGTTACATTTTTGTGTCCTTCTGTCAAAGAATACGGTGGTTCTTTGATCTATTGGTAAAGTATGATTCTTTGACTTGGGAAAATTCAGTAGCGAATTTATTTCTGGTAACAACGACAGCGATGGAAGATATTTATCTGTCTCCAAATTCCATGAATGTTCTAAGTTTCAAACATGGGCAGAAAATTGTTGATGTCAAATATAACAATTATTTAGGTGTACACACTGCATAAGTAATTTTAAATGATTACCACATCCATTGTTTCCGCAATCGCTACCGCAATGGCAAGGTGTGTCAATTATTAAAAATAACATTTGAAACACCCACACGAGTGAAAGTAACCAATCAGCATCACGACAGCATACCAACGGCAGAACGTACAACCAGAGGTCGTGTACAGATTAAAACAAGTCGGCATTACTCACCCATGAGGACGGGGGACCCGAGGAAGAAGAGCGACTCCGTGCTGTACAAGATTCCGTAGGTCGTCGGAAGATTCGCTGTGCCGAGGTTTTCAGCGACCAGCACGGCCGAGAGAACGACGAAACTGCCGGCAGACAGGCTGCAGAGGACGCTACAAGTTGCCAGAAGCGCATAGTTCTCTAAGAAAGGTATCACGCAGAAAGTCGTTCCACACACGAGCAACGCGCCTTGGTAAATGTACTTCTTGTCGACAACGTTATAGTCTGCGAACCAACCGGAAACGAGACGCGACACGGCCTGCGTGATTCCGATCATGGAGATGAGTAGAGCACCTTTCGTGCTGGAGAAGCCCGCGGTTGTTGCATGTGGAGGCATGAGCATGTACACATTGCCATAACTACTGTCACATATCGATAGCGTGATCGCGTACATCATCATGAGTGGATTGCAGAGTAACTTCCAACGAAACCCGGATGCTTTGTCCTGAGTCCTGTCTGCTGTATCACTATCTTTGCAAGTCGGTTTTATAGCAGGGATACCAATTACATCAGTGTTTGGTGTCTTCTCCGAGGCGTATACCATACCAATAGGTGACGCTGTCATTGTGATCGACTCTGATATACATAGATTCGTGTCCGGATTCATCTCGGTTACCCAAATCACAGTTTCGGGAAGTTTTACAAGCGAACACTGCGAATGAATGTAGCTCTTGACGTAGAACGATGGCGGACGGAACAACATCCCAGCAATGCACACGTGCAACATACAAGTTGCTAACAGAAGAAAGGTCGTGTTTAGTCCGTATGTGTCGACGCTGTATCTGATCATAGGCGGCAACACAAAGGATCCGATGCCGGCGCCGCAGAACGAGATCCCGTTGGCCAAAGAACGTCGTTTGTCGAAATATTGGCCCAGGATGACAATACTCGGAGCATAGCATAAACCAGCACCAACACCTACAACCACGACACACGGTTGTTTCATATATATATTGTTGCACGGTTTTTATACAAAGTTGTAATAAACAACGTTAATACGATTCAGTAATATTGAACAATATGTAACAATATTTTATAGTTACATATTGTTCAATATTAAACACAATTGAACAAAGTTTAATACGATTAAACAAGAACAACATTATTACTATTATCCTGAGTAAAACCCCGCACATGACAAGTGAACAAGAAAGCAACTTGTTTATCGAGAATCCAAAAGTGTTGTGTCATTTTGTATCAACGGTTCAAAAGATGCTTCCTACTTATGGAATGCCGTTACCAATATAGATTACTGAAAGTCGATTTTTTCGTTTGTGTCCCGTTACAAATAATTTTAAAATAACACCATCATTTTTTGTCGCCATCACTATTATTTTTTAGAATTTTTTATTCTACCACGAATGGTACTTATATATATATATGTTCCATTTCCTAAGCTTGGTTTGCAATTGAGTGCCCGCCCGCATTGTGAACATTAAACGATGCCAACGACCGCTTCGACGTGAATTACATATTAGTGGCTGCTTTTGCGATGGTTAATGTTTTATGCGTCGGCATTTGTCTGCGTCGGTTTATTGTAATCCTTTCAAAAACGTACCGACGATACCGCCGAAAGTGACGTAGAGAATCTCAATTCGGTCGGCGTATGTTCCCAGAACGAAACCAGCATTCATCAGGAGACTTCCGGTGAAGACGACCCAGCGCGTGCCGATCTTTGCCGCCAACATATTGGCTGGAGTCGCTGCAACCCGAACAGAGTCAAAACTAAAAAAAATTCCTTCGCAGGATAACATGCGCTGCATTAAATAAATAACTATACTTTCCTATCAGACATAGTAATATATTATAGTAACATTTCAAAATTATGTTATCATTAATACTTTTGAAATGTATAATCGCAGCTGAAATATCTGGATTAATGCTATAATAATTATGTTTCGTATGGAGCAACCCATTCGAAAATAATGTCCTGTCTTTATTCATGACATGGTCATAACTAATACACAGTTATAATGTATATTATGTTAAAAGTATGCAATTATTATGAGTAAAATATGTTCACATGGTGTGTCTAAGGAACCAGTTAATATCATTGAATTTCTATCAATTAAATAATAAAGTATTTAATTGAGCCAATATTATATAAATAATATATAAATAATTAATTAAAACAACAGTTAAACAGACTATGCAACGATTACACCAAATTTGTCCACAATTATTTGTTTCGAGAGAACAATTAAATATTAATCAGCGACAAATTCACGCAATGTTGTGATGACATGTTATTGCAAAATATAATTAAAATAAAGGTAACATACCTATGAACAGCCTGATAAAGCTCACTATAGCTGGTAGCCAGGCAACTTGGGTGGCCGATGCGTTGAATCTGTCAGATATCTCCGGCAGGAGAATGCCAAACGACCAGGTGCATCCGCCGACGATGGCGAAATTGACAGTGAAGCAACCTGGAAAGACGACAACATTGGTTAAACAAAGCTACTATTTTGGGCCACAATGTAGCTTTGAATACAGTAGTATTGGCGTTCTTTTCACATAGATAATATACTCCTGTAGCAAAACAACGCTGCGGCATTTCATTATTGCTGGCAGCCATCTTGAGTTATAAAAATTAGTAAAATTACTAAAATTACAAAATGCTAGCCTTTACACCTTACATATAGGCTTCTATGGCCATGTGGCTGATCTCTAAGAACTACGGATTTCCAGTTTTTTATTATAATTATAACGAGAAACGTCGTAATGTAATTTGCGGACACCAATACTGGTCGCCTTATAGTTGTAATCTTCTTAGCGAAGTGTCCTAATAAAACTACCACACATAACAAAACTTACTTGAATTTTTGTAGAAATAAACCTAATGTAAATGAGACGTTTATAATTCTGATTACTTGGACGTCGATGGCTTTACTGCAGTTAACGGTAGTCGTTATCAACAAATATTACTAAAGAAATAAATCTTCAATATTACCTATAAGAACCATCCAAGCCCAGCCCTTGTCTTTCGGCACCGCACATAATGGGTCTACCCTCTGCATGTTGAAGAACTAACTTAAACTCAAGACGATCAAACAGAACAATTCCAACTGTAAGCGCTTGTAGATTCTCTCATATCTCCTCACGAGCTGTGAGGTAATGATGATGTCCAAGACGCTGCTGGGGTATTTATACACGTTCCCAGTACCCCCGCAATGACGTGGGCCTTTACACCCTTTTGGTAAGCAACGCAAGTAGTCTTACTAATGTAAATAGATATACAAAACAAATCGCGATGACTTTTGAGATAGCTTTCAGAGGCACTGGTTCGTTGCGTATCAATGAACGTCCGTGATTTGGGGAGGCGAACTCTTACAACAGGCGTTGAATGGGCGAGTGATGTGGTAAGTGGACTGTTTACTAGGCTAAGATGTAGAATGTCGCAATATCCGACCGTACTGAGAAATGTTGTCGAAATTTATCACAAATATGTTTACATATAATTTCTGAATATCATCATGACAACGCCCTATTTTAAAGTGATACTAAAAAAGTAATGACGAGTTCATTCCAGATTTGTTCGCTGGTGTAGAGAAAGTAAGTTTGCCAACATTAAGCTTAGCCTTGGGAACAACAATGTGTTATGCGATAAAGGTTTTTAGGTGCCCGGAGATATTTGCTAAACGTAGGAGACTAGCACCTCGTCGTTTTGTTGTACATGGTCAAAGCACTCATGTCGTTGTTTTGGAGTTTGTTATACATGGCCAAAGCGCTCATGTCATTGTTTTGGAGTTTGTTGTACATGGGTAAAGCGCTCATGTCGTTGTTTTGGAGTTTGTTATACATGGCCAAAGCGCTCATGTCATTGTTTTGGAGTTTGTTGTACATGGTAAAGCGCTCATGTCGTTGTTTTGGAGTTTGTTGTACATGGTCAAAGCACTCATGTCGTTGTTTTGGAGTTTGTTATACATGGCCAAAGCGCTCATGTCATTGTTTTGGAGTTTGTTGTACATGGGTAAAGCGCTCATGTCATTGTTTTGGAGTTTGTTGTACATGGCCAAAGCGCTCATGTCGTTGTTTTGGAGTTTGTTATACATGGCCAAAGCGCTCATGTCATTGTTTTGGAGTTTGTTGTACATGGGTAAAGCGCTCATGTCATTGTTTTGGAGTTTGTTGTACATGGGTAAAGCGCTCATGTCATTGTTTTGGAGTTTGTTGTACATGGGTAAAGCGCTCATGTCGTTGTTTTTGAAGTTTGTTGTACATTGGCAAAGCGCTCATGTCGTTGTTTTGGAGTTTGTTATACATGGCCAAAGCGCTCATGTCATTGTTTTGGAGTTTGTTGTACATGGGTAAAGCGCTCATGTCGTTGTTTTGGAGTTTGTTGTACATGGCCAAAGCGCTCATGTCATTGTTTTGGAGTTTGTTGTACATGGGTAAAGCGCTCATGTCATTGTTTTGGAGTTTGTTGTACATGGCCAAAGCGCTCATGTCATTGTTTTGGAGTTTGTTGTACATGGGTAAAGCACTCATGTCGTTGTTTTGGAGTTTGTTGTACATTGGTAAAGCGCTCATGTCATTGTTTTGGAGTTTGTTGTACATGGGTAAAGCGCTCATGTCGTTGTTTTGGAGTTTGTTGTACATGGTAAAGCGCTCATGTCGTTGTTTTGGAGTTTGTTGTACATGGGTAAAGCTCTCATGTCGTTGTTTTGGAGTTTATTATACATGGCCAAAGCGCTCATGTCATTGTTTTGGAGTTTGTTGTACATGGGTAAAGCGCTCATGTCGTTGTTTTGGAGTTTGTTGTACATGGGTAAAGCGCTCATGTCATTGTTTTGGAGTTTGTTGTACATGGTCAAAGCGCTCATGTCGTTGTTTTTTTAGTTTGTTATACATGGTCAAAGCGCTCGTGTCGTTGTTTTGGAGTTTGTTATACATGGCCAAAGCGCTCATGTCATTGTTTTGGAGTTTGTTGTACATGGGTAAAGCGCTCATGTCGTTATTTTGGAGTTTGTTGTACATGGGTAAAGCGCTCATATCGTTGTTTTGGAGTGTGTTGTACATGGCCAAAGCGCTCATGTCGTTGGGGGAATACATACAACGAATATATATTTTTAAAAGTAATCCCTAGAAGGGTTTGCAAGATCGCACATTTTCTTTGTTTGCGATTATGAACTTGAGTTAGCCATATAGTACACGTGTGAACAAACTAGCACTGTCTTACTTTAGCGCAATGAAGTTTAGCAACGTTTCTTACTCCTCCAAACAACTGGTATGCTATATTGTCCCTTGCGTATGCGTAATGCTAAAACGGTTGTGCATTGTGATTTGTGTGAACAAATCATGTAGATCCATACAAAATAATCCCAATTGCTTTGAATTAAAACAATCGTTGAAGCGAAATAATTCTATATTATATGGGATAGCCAAGCACAAGCCAAATTGTTCTTGTTTACGACCGCCTGCACCGGTTGCCTTGCCACTGCCACATAATTCGGGGGCAGTCAACGAGAACGTCATTCAGCGATCACGCCTTACCCACGTGTCAACGGTTCAACGACGTTGGCTTCGTGTCAACTCTTGTGTTGTCGTTCATCTTGCGTTGTGGGGAGGTGTTTTAAAGATAGCAAAATCTCATTTTTTTCAAGGGATGTTGAGTACATCAGCCCTGTTTGAGAAATATATATATACATATATATATATAATATATATATGAGACGCTATATATATAAATATATATACATATATATATATATATAATATATATATGAGACGCTATATATATATATATATAATATATATATATATATATATATAGCGTCTGGTGTACTTTAGTATCACTTTAAAATAGGGCGTTGTCATGATGATATTCAGAAATTATATGTAAACATATTTGTGATAAATTTCGACAACATTTCTCAGTACGGTCGGATATTGCGACATTCTACATCTTAGCCTAGTAAACAGTGCACTTACCACATCACTCGCCCATTCAACGCCTGTTGTAAGAGTTCGCCTCCCCAAACCACGGACGTTCATTGATACGCAACGAACCAGTGCCTCTGAAAGCTATCTCAAAAGTCATCGCGATTTTTTTTGTATATCTATTTACATTAGTAAGACTACTTGCGTTGCTTACCAAAAGAGTGTAAAGGCCCACGTCATTGCGGGGGTACTGGGAACGTGTATAAATACCCCAGCAACGTATTGGACATCATCATTACCTCACAGCTCGTGAGGAGATATAAGAGAATCTACAAGCGCTTACAGTTGGAATTGTTCTGTTTGATCGTCTTGAGTTTAAGTTAGTTCTTCAACATGCAGAGGGTAGACCCATTATGTGCGGTGCCGAAAGACAAGGGCTGGGCTTGGATGGTTCTTATAGGTAATATTGAAGATTTATTTCTTTAGTAATATTTGTTGATAACGACTACCTTTAACTGCAGTAAAGCCATCGACGTCCAAGTAATCAGAATTATAAACGTCTCATTTACATTAGGTTTATTTCTACAAAAATTCAAGTAAGTTTTGTTATGTGTGGTAGTTTTATTAGGACACTTCGCTAAGAAGATTACAACTATAAGGCGACCAGTATTGGTGTCCGCAAATTACATTACGACGTTTCTCGTTATAATTATAATAAAAAGCTGGAAATCCGTAGATCTAAGAGATCAGCCACATGGCCATAGAAGCCTATATGTAAGGTGTAAAGGCTAGCATTTTGTAATTTTAGTAATTTTACTAATTTTTATAACTCAAGATGGCTGCCAGCAATAATGAAATGCCGCAGCGTTGTTTTGCTACAGGAGTATATTATCTATGTGAAAAGAACGCCAATACTACTGTATTCAAAGCTACATTGTGGCCCAAAATAGTAGCTTTGTTTAACCAATGTTGTCGTCTTTCCAGGTTGCTTCACTGTCAATTTCGCCATCGTCGGCGGATGCACCTGGTCGTTTGGCATTCTCCTGCCGGAGATATCTGACAGATTCAACGCATCGGCCACCCAAGTTGCCTGGCTACCAGCTATAGTGAGCTTTATCAGGCTGTTCATAGGTATGTTACCTTTATTTTAATTATATTTTGCAATAACATGTCATCATAACATTGCGTTAATTTGTCGCTGATTAATATTTAATTGTTCTCTCGAAACAAATAATTGTGGACAAATTTGGTGTAATCGTTGCATAGTCTGTTTAACTGTTGTTTTAATTAATTATTTAAATATTATTTATATAATATTGGCTCAATTAAATACTTTATTATTTAATTGATAGAAATTAAATGATATTAACTGGTTCCTTAGACACACCATGTGAACATATTTTACTCATAAAAATTGCATACTTTTAACATAATATACATTATAACTGTGTATTAGTTATGACCATGTCATGAATAAGGAGAGGACATTATTTTCGAATAGGTTGCTCCATACGACACATAATTATTATAGCATTAATCCAGATATTTCAGCTGCGATTATACATTTCAAAAGTATTAATGATAACATAATTTTGAAATGTTACTATAATATATTACTATGTCTGATAGGAAAGTATAGTTATTTATTTAATGCAGCGCATGTTATCCTGCAAAGGATTTTTTTTTAGTTTTGACTCTGTTCCGGTTGCAGCGACACCAGCCAATATGTTGGCGGCAAAGATCAGCACGCGCTGGGTCGTCTTCACCGGAAGTCTCCTGATGAATGCTGGTTTCGTTCTGGGAACATACGCCGACCGAATTGAGATTCTCTACGTCACTTTCGGCGGTATCGTCGGTACGTTTTTGAAAGGATTACAATAAACCGACGCAGAAAAATGCCGACGCATAAAACATTAACCATCGCAAAAGCAGCCACTAATATGTCATTCACGTCGAAGCGGTCGTTGGCATCGTTTAATTTTTACAATGCGGGCGGGCACTCAATTGCAAACCAAGCTTAGGAAATGGAACATATATATATATATATATATAAGTACCATTCGTGGTAGAATAAAAAATTCTAAAAATAATAGTGATGGCGACGAAAAATGATGGTGTTATTTTAAAATTATTTGTAACGGGACACAAACGTAAAAATCGACTTTCAGTAATCTATATTGGTAACGGCATTCCATAAGTTGGAAGCATCTTTTGAACCGTTGATACAAAATGACACAACACTTTTGGATTCTCGATAAACAAGTTGCTTTCTTGTTCACTTGTCATGTGCCGGGTTTTACTCAGGATAATAATAATAATGTTGTTCTTGTTTAATCGTATTAAACTTTGTTCAATTGTGTTTAATATTGAACAATATGTAACTATAAAATATTGTTACATATTGTTCAATATTATTGAATCGTATTAACGTTGTTTATTACAACTTTGTATAAAAACCGTGCAACAATATATATATGAAACAACCGTGTGTCGTGGTTGTAGGTGTTGGTGCTGGTTTATGCTATGCTCCGAGTATTGTCATCCTGGGCCAATATTTCGACAAACGACGTTCTTTGGCCAACGGGATCTCGTTCTGCGGCGCCGGCATCGGATCCTTTGTGTTGCCGCCTATGATCAGATACAGCGTCGACACATACGGACTAAACACGACCTTTCTTCTGTTAGCAACTTGTATGTTGCACGTGTGCATTGCTGGGATGTTGTTCCGTCCGCCATCGTTCTACGTCAAGAGCTACATTCATTCGCAGTGTTCGCTTGTAAAACTTCCCGAAACTGTGATTTGGGTAACCGAGATGAATCCGGACACGAATCTATGTATATCAGAGTCGATCACAATGACAGCGTCACCTATTGGTATGGTATACGCCTCGGAGAAGACACCGAACACTGATGTAATTGGTATCCCTGCTATAAAACCGACTTGCAAAGATAGTGATACAGCAGACAGGACTCAGGACAAAGCATCCGGGTTTCGTTGGAAGTTACTCTGCAATCCACTCATGATGATGTACGCGATCACGCTATCGATATGTGACAGTAGTTACGGCAATGTGTACATGCTCATGCCTCCACATGCAACAACCGCGGGCTTCTCCAGCACGAAAGGTGCTCTACTCATCTCCATGATCGGAATCACGCAGGCCGTGTCGCGTCTCGTTTCCGGTTGGTTCGCAGACTATAACGTTGTCGACAAGAAGTACATTTACCAAGGCGCGTTGCTCGTGTGTGGAACGACTTTCTGCGTGATACCTTTCTTAGAGAACTATGCGCTTCTGGCAACTTGTAGCGTCCTCTGCAGCCTGTCTGCCGGCAGTTTCGTCGTTCTCTCGGCCGTGCTGGTCGCTGAAAACCTCGGCACAGCGAATCTTCCGACGACCTACGGAATCTTGTACAGCACGGAGTCGCTCTTCTTCCTCGGGTCCCCCGTCCTCATGGGTGAGTAATGCCGACTTGTTTTAATCTGTACACGACCTCTGGTTGTACGTTCTGCCGTTGGTATGCTGTCGTGATGCTGATTGGTTACTTTCACTCGTGTGGGTGTTTCAAATGTTATTTTTAATAATTGACACACCTTGCCATTGCGGTAGCGATTGCGGAAACAATGGATGTGGTAATCATTTAAAATTACTTATGCAGTGTGTACACCTAAATGATTGTTATATTTGACATCAACAATTTTCTGCCCATGTTTGAAACTTAGAACATTCATGGAATTTGGAGACAGATAAATATCTTCCATCGCTGTCGTTGTTACCAGAAATAAATTCGCTACTGAATTTTCCCAAGTCAAAGAATCATACTTTACCAATAGATCAAAGAACCACCGTATTCTTTGACAGAAGGACACAAAAATGTAACATATTTAATTGTTCGACGTTGTTGTGTCCTGTCAGTATCTTCAAGTTGCTAATACGTTCTGTCTTGTTTGTCAGGTTGGTTGCGGGATATGACTGGCCGATGGAACGATTCGTTCCTCCTCAGTGGTGCTATGCTCATCTTCGCTGCCTCTGTCTACATCTTCGAGCCGTGCGCCGCCAAGTACGGCAAGAAGTCGTTACAGAAAACATAGACAGCACGTCGTTGACATTCCTTCACGTCTTCGTCAACGTGCTGCAGAAGACGAACGATACGCTATCACTAACAGTTAATGTTGTTAGTGTTACGTGATTATTATTATTATTATATACATATGTCAGCTGTTGTGTTGCAGTTTAAGGTGGCATTGACGTATAATTAATATGATGAAGCAATATTTACAAAATGAATGTGACTGTACAAGTTGTTGAAACACGCACCCAGTTGTTTTGATTGAACTAACCATCTACTCTCACTTGCGATGGTTTACTGGTAACCAAGACACCCATTGTCGTCGACGTGCTTACGCAAGTAGTACACTGTTCTGTGTATACTTCGATGACTTGTATTGTTGAGGAGTATTGACTAGATTCGTTATGTTTTCAAAACACCAGTATGCGTGTTAGCATACATACTTTGCATACTGTCTTAGCTAATCGCTCAATCACAGTTACATTTGTTATCTCGTCTAGTCAAGATTAAACATTGATGAGTTGGTTTTTTATGACAATATTAATTTACACGTTTATCATTTGTTGACTTATAG
The DNA here is from genome assembly GCA_963995525.1 of Escarpia spicata. Taxonomy (NCBI): domain Eukaryota; kingdom Metazoa; phylum Annelida; class Polychaeta; order Sabellida; family Siboglinidae; genus Escarpia; species Escarpia spicata. Next base: position 3,909,985 of record OZ023211.1, read on the forward strand.
TACACATTTAGGCAATTTTATTATTTATTATTTAATATGTTATACCTGTTATGAGTATGCGTGCGTGTGTGTGCCCTTATGAGAGTAGTGAGTGTACGCACGCATAAGCGTGTCTAAAATATGCATTTTAATGTAATTATATTAACAATGAATAAACATTCGTGCAATCCAATTGCCTTTATTGTATCTTGTTTTTAGCAGAAACTGGTGTTTTTTATATTAAATTTAAGTTGTAGCTACCTAGCACCATGTTGCCATCACGTTTATTAATCAGCCCCCTCCTCTCTCACCATATCTCGGCCCTCTCTTCTTTGTCTCTGTGTCTGTATTTGTCTGTCTTTCTGTCTGTCTCTCATTCTGTCAGTATGTCTCTCTGTCTGTCTGTCTGTCTGTCTGTCTGTCTGTCTGTCTGTCTGTCTGTCTGTCTGTCTGTCTGTCTGTCTGTCTGTCTGTCTGTCTGTCTGTCTGTCTGTCTGTCTGTCTGTCTTTCTGTATATATGTCTGCTTCTCTCTCTCTCTCCCTCTCTGTCTTTCTTAAAACTAGTTAATTGAAATACAATATTTTCTGAGCGACGTTAGTCGAACACTTATGGTTCAATCGGACTAACGTTCTACGAAACAATTCTGCTGTCAACATCCTGATCATCGGGATACAATAAGCTAGCCAGTGATAGCATCCTGGCTTACTGTTTGTTATGCTGGTTACACGTTTTAAAGCGATCTTTAAAACTATGTTGTCCAACAAACACGCACAGACATATTTAAGTCTGTGCGTGGCCGTATCAACATAGCCGTATCAACAGCTACATGGCAGGGCGGTACCGCGGCAGATAACGTTGATATGGTAGAGACGTGAACGACTTCAGAGCTACCATTCGAGGCTGGACTCTCGCGACAAACATTGAATGGGTAGTTGTAGTCATTCTAGTTAGATATCTTGCGTGCAAGATATCCGACCAGAATGACTACAGGATGAAAGCCCTGCTATAGGCTGGTAGGTTGAAACCAGACGCGAGCAAATTATTCTTTTCGATCGTGACATGAGGCGAGAATTTTACCGAGACAGCCGGAATAATAAACATATAATCATGCTCATCTGGCTATATAGCAACAATGCAGAAGCAAAATACGCAATAAGCTGTTTACATTAACATTTTGCTTCGTAATTATACAAATCCTTCTTACTAAAATAGGTAAAACTGAGACAATGAAACGATATAATATTGGAATACAATATTGGAATCGATGGACCGGTCTTAGACTTAATTACACATACCTTGAAACGAGGTGCTGCCATTTGTCGATGTTTTCGTAGGGGACATTTGCTGTTTTCATCGTGACAAAAAACGATGTTTTTACCCTGAATCAAACTAAGCTATGGAACTGACATACGCGAAGAAGGCGTGACGTCACAATCACTTACCAACAAACGCAACGAATTTTGACCCGTTGGTTAGCGTACGTTTTCGTGTCGTCTCGCCGACGTAGAGCTACATCGGTTTCGCTGCGATCAATGCACATCAGGTTCGCCGCGGTTTAAAAGTGGGTGGAGCTTATAACATGAAATCAAGAAATGGTGAAATGCGCATGTGTGAACCTATGCAAATGAAAAAAATAGCGCCACAATCGGAAGATTAGTGTACTAAGATTCCGCAGCTAACATAGTTCGGAACTGTAGAGTGCACATAAAACGCATGATTGTAGGTCCGTTCATAGGTGTTCTTTGAACGGTTACCGGGGAATCTAGATGACTCTAGAATAACAAAAAGTGCATCCTTTCAAATTATACCAAGGTATTCTGGGTAGGACGCGCTGTGTGGGTGGTAGCGACCGTTGAATTTCATGTTTTGAAAGTGTTCCGAGTTGTTAATTTTTCTCTCGCTTATCTATTTTTAATGGTAACGTGTAATGTTAATTCTACTCGTATCCAAAACAGCAACATGTATTGCTTAATTAGTGCGATCAATCATATATTCTGCTCTGACGGTAGTTATCGTGTACGTCGTTTGCATGCATGCATGTGTGTGCTTGGTTGGGTGTGCTTGCATGATCGAATGCGGATATCCACGCGAGCGCATGCATACGCGTGAGTGCAAGTGAGTATGTGTTTGTGGAAAGCGTACAAAATATGCATAAATTAAAAACTAATTAATACATTCATACATATATACATACATTCATACATTGATACATACATACATACGCACGCACGTATGCACGTACATACATACATAATTACTCATATACATATATATATATATATATATATATGTATACATACATACTTTCATACGTGCATACATGCATACATACATTCATACATATATATACATGCTTACATACATACATAAATACATACATACATACATACATACATACATACATACATGCATCTGTATATTTATGTGTGAGAATCCCTCGATGGGTTTCGGAAGCTGTAGTAAGTTGAAAGCATTATGAATGTATATACGTATTACCGAATACGACATTCTATATAGATTACATAGAAAAAGAAAAACAGAAAAAAATTATGAATCAACAACTAGACATATAATCATTACATTGTCAGACAATGAAATAATATACATACCTAATCTGTGGTATTTACAAATTAAAATTTTGCACAATGTGACATATCTATTACCCACAGCAGGACATATTTTAATATGCTTACTTTATAATGTTTATTTCGCAGTATATTGTTTTATGTGCAACAGTTTATCTGTGAGCACTTCTTGTCAGACGCTGACGGCTACTCGCCGTTGACGGCTAGTCGCTTTGTCGTTTACAAAATCAAGCCATATTTCCGCAGCCATTCAACTGCTGCCGCGCTAGTTGTCAGCTATCTGTCCCTTCATTGGTACCGTGCCGCTTCTGCTGCATACTTCTGATAGCTGACTGCTGTTAGGTGATGCTTCGGTTTGTATGGAGCAACGCGGTTCGAACATTTCTACATCCCGCAAGGTGTTAAACCCGATAATTGTAATAACCACCAACAAACATTACACGAAAGCACACTTCCCATGTGGAATCTGGAGTTCACATTGGCACGCAATAACCATTTTGATAAATGAGGTGTTGGGAATTCCTAGGTGCGAGAGTTCGTCCTGCCTGGTCTATTGACTGGAATAAGGAGGGAGTAATTTCTATAGCATATATATGGTAGGCTGTCATAATGACGTAATTGTTGCATAATTACATGTTAAATGTATGACATTTAAGAGGCGTATTCAAATTATGTTCCATCGATACCTCAGATGCAGTAGTTTGGCAAATATGTGTTATATGATGGACCTATCTGGACTAAGGAGTAAAAGGTTGAGTGATTTACATATTTAGGTATGATGTAAACATAACGTCACTACCTAACAATTACCTATTAATTGTGACAATGTTGGAAAGAATATTCAAATACATTTCCAACGATATATCATATGCTATAGTTCAAGCGCTCATGTCGTTGGGGGAATACATACAACGAGTATATATTTTTAAAAGTAATCCCTATACATATATACATATATATATATAGATATATATATATACATATATATATATATATATATATATATATATATATAGCGTCTCATATATATATATATACATATATACATATATATATATATATATATATATATATACATATATATATATATATATATAGCGTCTCATATATTTATATTATATATGTATGTATATATATATTTCTCAAACAGGGCTGATGTACTCAACATCTGTTGAAAAAAATTAGATTTTGCTATCTTTAAAACACCTCCCCACAACGCAAGATGAACGACAACACAAGAGTTGACACTAAGCCAACGTCGTTGAACCGTTGACACGTGGGTAAGGCGTGATCGCTGAATGACGTTCTCGTTGACTGCCCCCGAATTATGTGGCAGTGGCAAGGCAACCGGTGCAGTCGGTCGTAAACAAGAACAATTTGGCTTGTGCTTGGCTATCCCATATAATATATAATTATTTCGCTTCAACGATTGTTTTAATTCAAAGCAATTGGGATTATTTTGTATGGATCTACATGATTTGTTCACACAAATCACAATGCACAACTGTTTTAGAATTACGCATACGCAAGGGACAATATAGCATACCAGTTGTTTGGAGGAGTAAGAAACGTTGCTAAACTTCATTGCGCTAAAGTAAGACAGTGCTAGTTTGTTCACACGTGTACTATATGGCTAACTCAAGTTCATAATCGCAAACAAAGAAAATGTGCGATCTTGCAAACCCTTCTAGGGATTACTTTTAAAAATATATATTCGTTGTATGTATTCCCCCAACGACATGAGCGCTTTGGCCATGTACAACACACTCCAAAACAACGATATGAGCGCTTTACCCATGTACAACAAACTCCAAAATAACGACATGAGCGCTTTACCCATGTACAACACACTCCAAAACAATGACATGAGCGCTTTGGCCATGTATAACAAACTCCAAAACAACGACATGAGCGCTTTGACCATGTACAACAATATATATATATATATATATATATACATATACAAGACGCATATTAACTTATAATTATTATAATATTAACCGGATATATATATATACATGTATATTTATATATATAATATATAAATATAAATATACCTGTATATATATGTGATATATATATATATATCACGTTTAATGTTATAATAAATAATTATAACTTATGCGTCTTGTATATATATATATATACAAGACGCATAAGTTATAATTATTTATTATAACATTAAACGTGATATATATATATATATCACATATATATACAGGTATATTTATATTTATATATTATATATATAAATATACATGTATATATATATATCCGATTAATATTATAATAATTATAACTTAATTGTCGACAATTTAGTTATAAATATTATAATATTAAACCAAATATATATATATATATACATGTATATATATATATATATATATATATATATAGATAGATAGATAATAGATAGATAGGTAGATAGATAGATATGTAGCGCCACGTTGGAAATAAATATGGTGTTATGCATTGATATATTCATGACATAGTGATAACTAATACACAGTTATAATGAACATTATGTTAACATTTGGAAAAATAGACTATGCAACGATTACATATCTAATGAGTCAACAATTAGTTGTTTCGAATGAACAATTAAATATTAATTAGCGACATAGTTACGCCATGTTGCGGAAACATGTTCTGTCCCAAAAAATATAATGTAACTATACATAACATACAAAAGAAGATATGTTTACACACACACACACACACACACACACACACACACACACACACACACACACACACACACACACACACACACACACACACACACACACACACACACACACACACACACACACACACACACATATATATATATATATATATATATATCATATATATTTAAATGTATATATGTATATAATTACATATATATATATATATATATATATATATATGTAATTATATACATATATACATTTAAATATATATTATATATATATATACACACAAGGTGTATGACAATAGAAGAGATATGTTTACGTACACACACACACACACACACACACACACACACACACACACACACACACACACACACACACACACACACACACACACACACACACATACACACACACATACACGCGATGTTTTATCCGCTAGTATTTTCAAAGATCGTTATCGCATGATGATGCCAAACCATTTTGTTTAAATTAACTCGGCCCGTCATTTAGGATTCAAATATATTATTTAATTATCAGAATTCAAGTGTATACAGTTAAGAAGCCACCTATTGAGTATTGACGAAACATGCTACAACTGACGTGGTCTGCACGCTTGAGTGAAGATGAAAATAAGCTCGAGAGAGTTCTCTGAAAGTCGATATGTGCGCCAGCGTCACTGCGCGTGTGTACTGCACGTTTGTTACACCGACCTGCTCGACAGTGCTATTGTTGTTGCAGTGATGAATGGCTTAGGCGTATCATAATACAACACCAAGTTTAAAGGCCTATTTGTGGTGTTGTAAGTTGTTTACGATGAAAAAACACCGTTAGGGATGGACACAATTGTAACGTTCATTTGTGGTCATCCAGTAAGAAATTTAACAACAAACATAAACATTTCGCCTACGTTGTTCACATTGCTTCAAGTTCGAAAATAAAACGCCTTTAAACATTGTTTGTATCTAATTATCATTCAGCGGAGAGAAGTTTACATAGTTTAATCGACGATCACTTTCAGCAATTTATAGATGTAAATTTGATGGTTTAATTACCGAAATATCTGCAACGACAGATGTTCGGCTTCAATATTTGGCAACACATGACATGACGCATATTTAGCGTTAACCCTGCCAATGAGCTACAGTGTTTTGTGTATATGATATATTTATAATCGGAGTTAAAACATTTATATATTCTTGAGTTGTGCGAACACGCGGATACAAGATCAGCAGTGGTCAAACTGACATTACGACCATATGAATCTGTACCATCAGGGTTTGGCCGTGGCTCTGTTGGCGATCACTTAACCGTTTGCACGCAGAGGTTCAACATGCAAACAAGACAAAGAGAAGATGGCGCTACATTGACGAATTTTGCTCTCAACGAAGTTCGGCTGCGGTGAAGTCAATATGCTCTCTCACAGGTCCTGTACAGGAGAATACTGAACGATCCGTTTCCTATAGTTGCGGAGAGGTGCTTTATAGATAACAAAACCTCAATTTCCGTCACAAAATGATGTTTTGTTCCACATGGCGACAAATAGTATATGAACACGTTGATCAATGTTTATGAAGATACCACTACACCTTGTTGGTGAAATGTATGTTTTCTTAAGGATGTTACCACGCTACAGCATTTGCAAGAAATGCGGGGAGATTTTAGGGTAGCAACGCCTAAAAGTGCGAGGGACTTGAAGAAGATTTTCAATATTCGTAATGGTCAATAATGAACTAACACTTTACCAGGGTTTACTGAAATAACAATAATTATTGTAAGTCTAATTTCGCTTTATAACAATGCTACCATTGTTATAAAAAATTATAAAAAACGTGACAGAGTGCTTCCAGAATAGCAAAATCTCAATTTTTGCTCTGGACTTAGGAAACCTTTACTGAAATGGCATTACTTTCTGTGGGTTAGATATTGAATATCACCGAAATTGAGCGGAAATGTGGTATTTTATTATACTTAATAAATTACATAAAATAAAAAAATTACAAGTTTTTTTTAAAATTACATTACTTTATGTTTTATGAACATATCAAATTGTAAAATTCTTGCAAGTTTCATGTTTGAATAATACACAAATCTCGTGTTATGACTGATTACTACTACACCGTGGTGTTTTTTTAATTTCGATGTTGACCTACTTCTCACCATACTGGATAATTCAAAATATTGCGCCTTTACTTTTTCGGGTCGAATAATCTTTACAATTTATAAAAGTTTCATTACTTTTATTTCATGGTAGGACACTTAGGTGGACATGCTGTTAAAACGCCTGAAATGAGTATGATGTTAGATATGACACGTTGGTGGCACGTGAACGCCGTGTGATCAATGAATGGTGAATGATTGATATGTTGACATGTCACCGTCAATAATAAGTCGTGCGGCTCGCTGTCGCAAACGTGCGACAAAACAGTATCACATTGATAGGGCAACATTTACTGGCGATCGTAAATAAGTCAATCAACTTAAGTTTGTACGCTGGTACATTTTAAGATCTCAGAGAGCCCTAGGCTCAGACGGTCCTGAAACAGGGCCTTTTTTACTGAATTTCAACAGGGGGTAATGTTCCAAAAGAGCACTTGCAGAAGCAACTACACTCACGCACACACACACACACACACACACACACACACACACACACACACACACACACACACACACACACACACACACACACACACACACACACACACACACACACACACACACACACACACACACACACATACAAACACACACACATACACACACACACACACACACAGGTGGGGGCGCTTTTTCGACCTGTTATCATGCTCTAAAAAAACCTCCAACTACACCTTCGATACCCCCAACTGCACGCCTTGAGACATCAACCTTCAACTGCAACCTTTCTTGAGACTTCCAAATTGCAACACACCCTAGAGACCTCGAGCGGAAATCTTTTCCGTCGAGCTGAACTCTTGCCTCAGCAGGGGTACGTAGTCTTCGCACCCATCACATCCCTAGCCTATACGGGCCAGTATATGTTGTCCATTTACAACTAAACGGACATTAACATTTTATGGAAACCTGTTTTCCTTTTTATAGTGAACGTGCCCTGCTTGAGACCTTGTCCCAAATAATATGTTGTTTTACAACATAATTTGTCCTTTTGACAACAGATGATAGCCGTTCGGGCTTACCCTTTAAAGACGAAAATAGCCGAGTTATCCGGCGTTGCCCTGAAAAATGGCAGTTATATAATTTTCACTAAAAAATGGTATGAACAAATCTAATTATAACTTTAAGTATATAATCTTATGCTATTAGTAATAATACGACAAAAAATATGGGTCGAGTCCGGGTATCGAACTGTTTGTGTGTGTGTGTGTGTGTGTGTGTGTGTGTGTGTGTGTGTGTGTGTGTGTGTGTGTGTGTGTGTGTGTGTGTGTGTGTGTGTGTGTGTGTGTGTGTGTGTGTGTGTGTGTGTGTGTGTGTGTGTGTGTGTGTGTGTGTGTGTGTGTGTGTGTGTGTGTGTGTGTGTGTGTGTGTGTGTGTGTGTGTGTGTGTGTGTGTGTGTGTGTGTGTGTGTGTGTGTGTGTGTGTGTGTGTGTGTGTGTGTGTGTGTGTGTGTGTGTGTGTGTGTGTGTGTGTGTGTGTGTGTGTGTGTGTGTGTGTGTGTGTGTGTGTGTGTGTGTGTGTGTGTGTGTGTGTGTGTGTGTGTGTGTGTGTGTGTGTGTGTGTGTGTGTGTGTGTGTGTGTGTGTGTGAATGAGTGAGTGAATGAGCGAGTCACCACCCCTCCCCTCCCCTCCCCTCCCCTCCCCTCCCCTCCACACACACACATACACATACACATCACACACACACACACACACACACACACACACACACACACACACACACACACACACACACACACACACACACACACACACACACACACACACACACACACACAAATACAATGGTTGTTCATTTAAACTCGGTTGGTTTATCTGTTTTCATATCCGGCCCCGGGCCATTGTTTTACGACCTGAGCAGGCCCTTTCTCGGATATTATTGTGTTGGAAGCAACATGCAGAAGGTACGTACAGGGGTTTCATGATGAACCATGATCCACTGCGACATTGTACGCCTTTTACGTGCCACTGGCTGACATGGAGAAAATGACGTTATCACCAATTGTTGATGCGTAGATCGGTCTACATCAATACGCAGCTATGTAGAGCGCAACTTCCTGCAATGTCGTGCCAGTATATAAGCATGCGCCGATTTCATGTTGCAAGTTCACGACAAACGACCCCCCAGGCGCGCCAAAGGGCGCTAGTAGCATATTACCACAGGAGCAAATGGAGCATACGCCCATAGCCCCGAGCTTCCGAAGCCACGGAGAAACAAATCCAGGTCCCAGAGCTCGAACCCAGGGCCCCACTCAAGTGAAACATATTCCACTGGCCCATAGCCCCCGAGACCCTAAGTAAGAACAAAATCCAGGGCCCATAGCCCCAAAGCTCCTGGGCCCCACTCAAGGAAAAACATAAATCATTACAAGGTTTTCGATTATTTCAAGTCCCAGAGCCTGCGGACCCCACTCAGGGAAACATTCATTCTCATCCAAAATATTAGCGATTCATCCCTGTATCCTTTGCTTGCACATGTATGTAGTTTGGCATCAAAAGGGCCGTGTCATCTGCAAAGTAGAATTCATTAAGCTTTATTTTGTTTCATTCAGTGGTGTTTCTCATTAGCCAGTTAAGTACCATCAAGGCAATAACAAAAAAATTGTTGGCTTCCGTTTATACCTTGAATCAGTCAGACTGTTAACGGCTCACCTACTGTCATCGGTTAAAATATGGCCAAACAAGGTGTACACTGTTAACTTAATATTAAATGCTAAATACTATAAAAGTTATATCGTAAGGAATAAACATTATTTATTCAAACGTGCGCTATTGTTAAATGTAATTTAAATAAATTCACGTATCTGTATATAATATAAAAGCCTACGCGGTTGTGAATTTGATCGAGCTGTAGTATCTTTGCATAATCTGTAAATGTAAGAAGACCGACTTTGTTTAGCCTACCACCATCCAAATCCGAAAAGTGACACTACTATAGCAAATAAACACAATGACGTTTTTTATGGATCATCTTAGAACATCGATGTCTGACATTTGATGAAACTACATTCAAATGAAAGTAAAGGTTTGTAAACATTGATAAGATGATATCAATATATTAACTGCATCGGTTCGAAGCATAATATATCCGACGCCAGCCGAAACTCCCTCTGTTCCTCCCTAACAAATTAATTTCGTTTGATATCGGACTTCGACGTTCTGAGATAATAATAATAATAATAATAATTCCGTTTTTTATATAGCGCTTTTTAAGTAGGTAATTAAATAAATAAGCTAAGATAAAAATACATAAATAAAAATAAATAAATTAGAGTGTAAAAATACAATTTCAAACAATTAAATGTAAAACCAATCAATACTATAAAATAGAAACCAGTGTAATTTAGATGTTGCAGCAATGCTTGCATCAAGGCATGTAGTGCATGCGAAATAGATGGGTTTTAAGTTGTTTCCGGAAAGCCGCCAATGTTCCAACCGATCGCACACATTTTGGCAAGCTATTCCACACATGTGAGCCTGTCACTGCAAAGCTGCCCTGTCCGATAGTTCTCTTGGACACCGTCACCGCGAGAAGCGTTGCGTCACTCGCCGATCGCAATGCACGTGTGGGCGCGTTACGAACTATCGCACAGTTGAGGTAGTTCGGGGCTAAGCCATGCAGGATCTTAAATATGTAAGTACATTTCGTGTACTACTCTACTCGGTACCCCCCCCCCCCCCCTATTCCCGGTGTATCCGTGTTATGTTCATGCAGCCCTTTCTCTGTTTGTACTGAATTTACGCCAACTATAGGGTAGGTTGGTATTGGGCAATCAAATTTATTAACACAGGGATTGCCACTGTGCACATATAATATATACAATAGTCACATCTTGTGCACAGCCAGGTACATCGAGATTACAGAGTGATGGACCACACATGTTATGTACGACACATTTTGTACATTTAGAATAAGCATACTAGACATTTACCAAAAAACCCTTGATTGCTGTTATATTAATTACAGCATACCGACTGTAATATGCTTACAGTATATAGAACACAAGGGAAAAAGATACCTGGTGTGCAGACTGCACACCTTTCTATAGTACTAGCCACAGTAATTCAGCTTGATATATACAAAAGTGGGGGATAAAAACCCCCCTATCTTACAACATTCATGTAACATCCCTATTTAGTTATCTTGCATTATGTATGCTCATATGGAAGTAACTAACACACGCTATACATACAACAGATACAACGGGTGGGTGGGTGGTATTCAAAATTTTGTAGTCAAATCTGAAGTTGTCACGATGGCGAAGCGAAATGAAGTGACGAGAAAACCTTGCATCGTCTCCTGCCCACAATTTTTTTCCCGCGCCCGCTGCTGGCCAATAGGATGCCGCGTAACTGACACGGGCTGAATGGGTATTTTGGGCCAGCTTATTAAGCGTTGAGGCGATTCAAAGGGGGTGTGCAGACTAGGAGGGGGAACAGGTTGTATAACCACCTAGCTTAACCGCTAGGCGCTCGCTCTGTTGTTACACAAAAATTATTTTCATCCTGAAGGCCAAAAATTCATTTCGTGTACTACTCTACTCGGTACCCCCCCCCCCCCTATTCCCGGTGTATCCGTGTTATGTTCATGCAGCCCTTTCTCTGTTTGTACTGAATTTACGCCAACTATAGGGTAGGTTGGTATTGGGCAATCAAATTTATTAACACAGGGATTGCCACTGTGCACATATAATATATACAATAGTCACATCTTGTGCACAGCCAGGTACATCGAGATTACAGAGTGATGGACCACACATGTTATGTACGACACATTTTGTACATTTAGAATAATCATACTAGACATTTACCAAAAAACCCTTGATTGCTGTTATATTAATTACAGCATACCGACTGTAATATGCTTACAGTATATAGAACACAAGGGAAAAAGATACCTGGTGTGCAGACTGCACACCTTTCTATAGTACTAGCCACAGTAATTCAGCTTGATATATACAAAAGTGGGGGATAAAAAAAACCTGGCCTCCCATGTTCACATTGGTGGCCCTCACCCCCACTAAAGGGCTGCATATAGGCCGGACCTGATAAGTCGGCTTGTCAACTAGCACTGACAGGTGTAATCGGACACGAACGCTGACAATGTAACAGTTCCTCCCAAAACGTCTGACACTAAAAGAAACTGGGGTATGGGCTAGTGGAAGGCTGACCTATCATGCCTGTCCCTCTCCCAACAAAAAGGAATGGGCCGCCTCACGGCCCCCCCCCCCCCCCTCTGCTAAGAGACGAACACACATATCAATACCGCCCCACCACATATAGCACTTTGCCCTTCCGTCCTAGCGTTTGTGCTTGCCACGAGTTACAATGTCCGGGTAGCCAAACTTGGTCTGGAGCTCCATCGAAAGAGCGGATTCATCCCGGTCTGTATTGTAGGTCAATCGCCTCCGGTACCACTTGCTCATTGCTGCCAGGACTGCGGACAAGCAACCTTTGCTTGACCGTTTTAGACTCGCCATGAAACACAATTGTTATATATGGTTAGTTGTGAATTATCAGAGGCTGATGCTTTACGTGGACGGTTTGCTAGAGATTGATTCCACTCTAATGTATTTCTGATATGAGTTTGAATGCCAGCGACCCATAGCTTTGATTTGTTCCGATGAGAAACCCGCCTTTGCTGCCCATGTCGCTGCCCCTATCCTGAATGAGTGTGATGAAATTTTCTTGCCTGCTAACTCTGTGTTTTTTTAGCACTTCCTTAAGGTATTTGGCAAAAGCAGTCTTCTGCACAGGCAATTTATTGGCACTGCGAAAAAGGGGACCTTGATCATTTCCCCTGAGCTTGATATATTCTACCATCCTCCGGTACGGACAAGCTGTCTTTCCCGTGGGGAAGACATCCAGGCTGAAAGGACGGCCTGCACTGTGTTTGTACGTATGGAAGACCAGGCGTAATTTGGCAAGTTTTATGCGACACTGTGTCACAGACAGATTATGCGGGCTAGCCGTCACCTCACTTATCCTAAGAAAACCGAAGAACATGAGGCTGAACATAGCGCGGAGCAAGACCACTGAGTAAGATGAACACTTAGACAATGGAACTGACTTAATGATGAGGGACAGATCACGTGAGCTGACAGGCTGGCGTTGGTCAACATGAGGGCAGGCATGTGCTACGCCTTTTACAATTTTCACAACTAAATAGTCGTTTGTTGGGTCGGGGTAGCGACACGCTTTATGGTGGATCGGTGTCACGGCAGGTCTACGTACAACCAGTTTCAGCGAACTTCTGTGCAGAACACCCAGACTACCGCCCCGTTTCAGCGATCGGTTGAGTTTCTTAAACTCGAACCCCGGCAGTGTTAAATCGTTGACGATGTCTTCATGCTCATCTCGCAGCCAGGTCTCTGTGAAGAAGGAGATGTCGGCATCAGCGTCTAGTAACGTCTCGCTCACAACAGATACTCTGTTGCAGATAGATCTAGTGTTCAGTAAAACAAGTTTCAGTGATGGCGATGGTGTCCTTGTGCTGATACACTTTAGGTAGCGTGCTCGAGGTACAGGCTTAACGGATGCTGTTGGTCGCGCTGACACAAGTACATGTATCGATCGTTGTTCGTGTGCACCCCCACGACAACCTCGATGGGTAGGCCGATGGAGTGCCACCCCCGCTTCACAAGCAGCTCTCCAGGCAGCATTGTTGACCCGAATGTGACTGTGACCGCTGGACCGTAACCGATACAGGCAGTCTTGGTTCATGGGCGTGTAAACAATGTTCACTTTGTCCGGGTTACACACGACTGATCACCAGCTTGTCAATGTCACACAGGTGCAATCGCAAATGTAAAATGTAAGTCGGTTAAAATAGTAAAAAGTCACAAACACCTGAAAAAACACTTAGTCCAGTGTCCTCTTGGTGTATTCATAAAATATATATATAAACTTGAGTGCTGTAGATTGGCTAGAACTTGTAAAATCCGCAATATATCCGGATAGTGTCTATAGGTGCAGCCACATAGGCGCAGACCAAGGCAACATAGTAATGATCCAAAATAAACATATCCTAATCACAATTTATGGGTGAAGTATTTTTGATTGATTATGATACAGTAACAAACTTAATATTGATCTAATCTGGCAAAAAAAATAAAGGAAAACAAAAAGCAACTATTTGTGTCTATGCCGGTAGCTGAATTTGAAATACCAGTGTTGTTTACGATGCCTAATAAACCCATACATTTTTTTTTGCGTTGGCATATGTCCTCAGCTCATTATGCCACTTTCAATTGTATAAGTTGTTTTTATGCAACGGGTGGCGAAGGTCCTGCTGAAGGTAGCTACTTCTATGCAATACGTGCCTCCAGAAAAGCTTCCGCCAACGAATGATGTAGCCGCCTTCCATAGTCATCGGAGTCATGCCACTTTGGTCCGAATCCAGCTTATTTCCAGACTATTTTATCAAATTTTGCCTTGACCATGACCTTATCACATGACCTTGACCTCTAACGACCTCCAAAGTGTCACCAAACGAATGGACATCCTAAAGTCAGTTGGAAATGACACCTCAAATGTGTTTTTATGTTGCTTAGTTCCAAAATTAGGTCCATTTGAATGTTAGACCCTGTATAATGTCGGCTATCTTGAATTTGAGCCGAAAAAGAGGTTTTGTTATGGGTGGATTCGCGTGGGGGTTTTTTGGTGGTGGGACATACCACCAACGAACCCATTTCAGGTGAGAAAGCTTTGTTAACATTTTTGTCCAACCTAAATCGTTCGTTGCTGAGACTACTAAAGCTTGACAGAAACATACAAATTCTTTAGATGACCGCCGAAAGATGTGCAGCTAAAAAATAGTGGTCCGTTTCCCTCGTTTAGCCCACCAAGGGCCGTTGCTACGATACGAGACCGGATGTCACGTAATCGTTAATCGCCCCAATAATAACACACGTGCAGGGTGCTGTCTTCTAGCGAATGGAGTCAAACTACCCACGGTGGTGCCCTCTCGCGAATGGAGCCAAATTACCGACGGTGCTGCCTTCTAACTATTTAGGGTCAGGACACTGTTAGACGTCCTGCTTGGTGCGAAAACGTGCAGTATATTTTTGGGAAATAATTTGTTTACAATATTCACCTGCTCTGACGTAAGTGTATTTGAGTAGTCAGATTTCTAGAAGTGATTGTAGAAGCTTTTGACATTAATGTTGTATTTTTAGCTGATTTTACTAAGCGGAAGGGTATTTGGCAGCAATTTGGCTAGTTGACCCTTTAGCCGGATTACTGCCTGCATCCATTTGTAAATATTGACGGGTGTCATGCATACAGGCATTTTGTAAGAGCTAGAAATATTATATTTGGACTAAACTCGAACAGCATGTCAATGAGATGATGATAACGGCAGGTGTGAAGTTTAATACATTTTCTAGGTCACGTTTTCTTACAGTCAGACAAAACGTTAACATGGTCGCCAATGGGAAAACTATCAATTAGAGAGCCTGGCAACGGAAGCACGCTATAGTCATTGCACAATCACGGAGGACGCATTTTACTTAAAATATATTGAAACAATTACTGAAAATACGTGTGTGGCAAAACTACAGTTGAATGGAACAAACCGTTTTTGGATATTACAGACTTCTCATCAGTCTGCAAGTCCAAATCACAGCGACGGAACACATGTCTTGTAAGGGGGTGGGGTGCGTATGCCAGTAGTTAAGCCTCAATTTGAAAATATGTATGAAAATGATCCAATAATATTGCAGCAAAGTGATTCATCAATCGTTTTTTGTTTACTTCAGCTAACTAAACACACGTTGTCATTGACCCTAATGAAGTCTGAGGACAGTGATTAGCTGGAGTCAGCCATAGCCGGAGCCTGTTATCAGATTTGTCTACTGACTGGACCTTCTGGCCAATCAAACAGGTGGCATTGTTTTCTGAATGTCTGCTAATTAGGCTGTGTAATATTATGTAATTGAACTGCTCGAGACGTCTGGCCTTTGAGGAATTCACACCCTAAGGTGACTTTTTGTTGATGTTAACCTTTGTAAATAGGGCACAAGGTCAAAAAATCAATACAAATTTGAATGTAACGTAACAACTGGCTGTATTTAATTTTCTTATAAAACACATATAGGACTTTCTGGAAAACTGTATCAGGATTTCATAGTGCCACCTGAGAACACTGTGCTGGATTACAAATTGTCCAACAGTGAAGTGCTGATTTTTCTGGTGCCTTGCCAAGTTTGGTGGCACCTTTGAAATGTGCATAAAACACAAACACCTGGAGGGATTAAAAAAAAATTAATTGCAGAGTGCTTGTAACATTGGTGCCTATAAAGTGTGTTGTTTTCAACATTTTTCTCCAAAATCACCATGCCTATTTGGGGTCAGGACACTGTCAGACTGCGAAAAAGTGCAATATATGTTTGGGAAATAATTTGTTTACAATATTCACCTGCTCTGACATAAGTGCATTTGAGTAGTCAGATTTCTAGATGTGATTGTAGAAGCTGTTGACAGTAAAATGGTGTATTTTTAGCTGATTTTACTAAGCGGAAGGGTATTTGGCAGCAATTTGGCTAGTTGACCCTTTAGCCGGATTACTGCCTGCATCCATTTGTTAATATTGACAGGTGTCATACATACAGGCATTTTGTAAGAGCTAGAAATATTAGATTTTGACTAAACCCAACCAGCATGTCAATGAGATGATGATAACGGCAGGTGAGAAGTTTAATACATTTTCTAGGTTACGTTTTCTACAGTCAGACAAAACGTTAACAAGGTCGCCAATGGGAAATCTATCAGTGTGCTGACCCCGAATGGAGTCAAATCATCTACGGTGGTGCTTTCTGGCGAATGTAGACTAATTGGCCTATTCTACCGAAAGGTGCAGCAGGTCCCAAAATCCATTCCATTGCTTGCAACTTGCAGCAGATATACTATAACTGGGCTCTTCCAGTTTTTTCCAAATAGATCTCTAAAAGACCTTGAAGGACATATATACTTTTGTATGTATGTGGTGAATATTTCTGAATATACAGTACTGAAACGGTTGGAAATTGTTAGTTTTCTTGTGTCCGTGGGCATTTATTATTTTAGTTATGCATGTCATTAAAATAAAAACAACAATGTACCAACGTTATAACATTATTTTGACTGAATACATGTCTTAACTATTTGTTTGATCCCAAACGAAGCACAAAATTACAGAAAACATATTTTACTCATTGCACAGTTTTTATGTCATTTTCAGTGTCCACCGACACCTAGTTTTGAAACAATATGTAACCTATTAAAATAGATATAAGGAAGTGTTAAAACAAAATGATTTAAAGTCAAGAAACAAGAAACGGAATTAATCAATACCACAAACATTTTTAAACTGCTGGCGTTTTCAAGTTAATCACAGACCAAAACTGTATGAGTTTTAGTTTGGGAATTTAAGGGCGTGTCCACCGACACTTGTGGTTCTATAGAGTACTGAAAATGCTATACAGCAAACACTATAGTTGGTATATTCCATGGAAGGAGTATTCATTTGTAATTATGTTCACAGAAAAACATGTCTGTTTGCTCTAGTATTTCGCGGATATAATTAAAATGACGTTTTTCAAGAATGTCCATGACACCATGTCCTCCGACACCGACTCGAATGCATTGCTGGTGCTGCCGTCTGGCGAACTATACGGTCCAAGAAACGTCACGCGCTCAAAAAGGGTGGCGCGAATAGGTTTGTATCCAATTTGTTCAAAATATTGACGATAATTCTGTTTTAACGCAACTGTAATGTGCATTTAATTAGTTACCGGACACGATTATTCCCTTTTAAACTTGCATTGACTTCTTTTTATGGCGTTGTAGATATGTAATTCAATGAACCGATTCATCTGATGTGTTTAAGCCAACAAGGCCCTGCAATCTGTATTTGTAATTACTAAGTGTTGAACGACTTCGTGTTTATGACTGGCCTACGGCCCCATGTGCTAGTATGTGTTTTGGTGGTATCTGATTGGTCAGGGGTCAGCCCCGTGTTACTAACAAAGGGCGGCGTTGTCGAGTGTGGAACAGCATTTGGTCGCAAAACAAGAAGACTATAGCAAGCATTAGTTATGTAACATCGCGATGCAATTATGTAATCTTCATAAACAAGATACTGGTATCAGAATAACCAGACTAATTATGACATGCGTGCACGGCGAGCGAATTTACACTCGCAGACAACTGCGTTGGCGTGAAATTGACGTCATAGTTTCCAAGCATTTGAAGGGGAATTCCACTGAGTCTGTGACACACAAAGTAATAGTTTTTAAAGGATGAACTGGTGCCGCATGGCATTAATGTCATGTTTTCTTTTGTAGTGCATATGTTCATACCAACACCTACTAATGTTCTATGAAAAAAGTGTCGAAATCAACTGATATGATAATCGCCGCTGAAACCTTAACATGCACCAGGTGTACCTGTCGTTGGTCACGTCCGCACGCTTACAAGTAGCGCCCTCTTTCGCATTTCATATATTTCCTACAGACGGAACTATGTGTCATTTAGCGTCGAAATTATTGCCCGTCAAGTTAGTGTATTATAAAAAGTTAGTACGTGTGCATGTGCGTATGCCTGTGCGCGTGCGTATGTGTGCGTATGTGTGCGTGCGTGTATGCGTGTGTGCGTGCATGGCGTGTGTAGTACGTGCGCGTGTGTGTGTGTTTGTGGTCCATAAAATACTGATTATGTCAAAAAAAGACTCATGTTGAACGCATTGCACACCTTATCTACAAGATACAACACATACTTGGCGTAATAAAATTGCATTTATCAAACATTACAAACTATGGGAAAAGGCACAGGTATATACATATCTTCTTGGAATGGATGGTATCCTTGTCCTCAAATAAATACATAAATAACGTCGTCACTCATCACCGGACTTTGCAGTCGCTCATACACATGTATAGTCATGCACCCAGCTACCAACATCATACTATTTACGAAACACTCTTGTGAAATTGCTTAACCCCTTCATCTAGTCACAAGGATCATAACTATGAATTTCAAGATCCCAGATGGAACCACACATTGCCTGTCCATCTGGTCACAATACGCTTGCTGCTTAACCAAAGCACGCAGTGAGCAATTCACATTACAATATAAGCTTCGTAATTATACAAATCGTCTTTACCAAACGTGGGGATAAATCAAACTTCCATAACATTGTACCTAAGATAATAAATCAGATACTGTATGACACCAAGCACACTATGTCTCTTACCCTGACATATTGCCCCACCCTACCCTAATAGTACTTTCTATGAACCACGTGCCTCCGCGATTCAGCAGCGTTGTAGTGCTCGTTCATCCCTATGTCTGGAAACTGTCTTGTTTTATATTTACATTTTTCTTTTATTTTAGAGTTTTACCTCCTTAGTTTATAGTGCTTCCACTTTATCGAATATCACCTGCCGGAATATTTAACAAGATTTAACTAGTATATACACAGACACGAGCAAACTCCCCGGAGAAGCATTTAACAACTACAAAGCTGCCTGCAGCTGCCTATCCGATCATCACACGAACATTTCAACGAGTTCTTCTGACGTCTTCTTATCAGACGGTGTCAGTGATCCAAAAAAATAGTAATCACCTGTCTGCAGTCGAGGCACCTGGTACAAAAAGCATACGAACAAACATCGATGGCGATAACATTCACAAACTTTTACTAACAAAAGTTCGTTGGTCTTCTGGTTTCTGTACTAACAAATAAGCTACTTATACCAGAAAGATTATTTTTTCTTCACATCTGCTGCTACGTGGCCGTGCCACAAAGGTAGCTTTTGTGTCTGAAAGATGCATTTTGCACTCAGAGATTTAACGCCCTCTTAGCCTTATTTACAGTATATGTACATTGGCCTTTTTGAAGATGATCACGTGGACAGTTCTTGTCGACGCCCGTTTGACTCCAGCCGCTCACAATCTGCACAGTTCACGTCGATCTCATAACGACGTGACTACATCAAATGACGGACTGACTTCGGTGAATGTTTTTATGCGGATAACATAATATGTCGTGAACATTTGGCAGTTTGTACGACGCTGAAAACTTCGCGTATCACCCAGAGAAACATCAACCACACGAGTTAGCAGCGGGTGTTTGACGTATAGGTTTGCATACAGATATAGTCTGTTTAGCCGATAAAGAAAGACGTCGGCTCGTTTCTCGCTACCATATCACGTGGTATTGTTTTGTGAACGTTCGTCCGGCGTGTCGACTATTGCAGTCACCGCGGAGAAATATACACCAGTCATCAGTTTCATGTCGTATCTCCTCTCAAAGGGAAGCTGCTGGAAACCCAAAAAGCACGAATAAATAATTGCATCTAGATATGACATGTGGGGTCTATATTGTTTGACTTCCTAATGGTTTCGATCATAGAAATATTCTTGACAGATGAAGGATTCACTACGCAAACAAATAAGATAGTCTATCGTCAACCACTGTTGTATATAACATTGGTGCATATTTTCTTACAATTGTTGTTTATTCATATCAATTATTCAAAGTACGTGTAGATTCAAAGTTTTTTTCTATACACATAACCGCTCTCGACTTCAATTGTCCCCCTTATAATTATTTACATTTTATAAGTATAATTTATGAAATTAATAATATGTATGACACATGGCAGAAAAGACTAACCAGTAAATATATCAGCAGTATAGGATTCTTTTCTGAACATAAATAATACGCAGTTATTATATGTGTGCACTTTAACAATACAAGGCAATCAAAATAGCGGTTACACAATTTCCATTTTAATGTGACTCAGACAGTTAAATTAGTCTGAAAGACAAGTCCGTCATGTAGAAAAACCAACTGAATTAAATGATCTTACGATGATTCCACGACATTGCTTACAGGGAATAATTTATAGAGGGGCAACATTTGTATCCACCCTGTTGCCCAGTACTCTGGAAGTATACATTTAAGATACAACAGTCATATGTACGTACGCGGACATATGGCCTTCCGTACTTTCTTGGCGACCCATCCTCCGAGTGCCTTGTAACTTCTCACGAGAAAAACATGTTCTTTGACTGGTCTCGTCGCCAGCGCATACAGGTCCTTCCTGTTAATCTTGCGGCCGACGCCGATGATGAACAGCTCGATGTCGCCGTCTCTCCGCGCCTTGTGCGCCTGTCTCTTCGCCTCCGCCAGACTGCCCTCCGCCTCGTCCACGATGATCACGCCGATCCTTTTCGCCTTCTGTCGGGCGCCGTTCGTTGGAGTGAAGCTCGCCTCTCGCATGTAGCGCAGCACGCTCGCCGTCGACTGCTGGTTGGCGAGGATCGTGTCGAGTTTCTCGAGGACTGCGTTTTGTTTCTGCTCGGCCTCTTTCAGGTCGACGGCGTCTACAGAGTCGCACTCCTTCGGCACCATGCCGATGTGTACCTTGCCTTCGGCGATGTCGAGGCCGCTGGCAACCTTCTTGAAGAAGGCCATCGATCGACGGGTGCTCTTGGCTGCGGCTACGGGCGACGTGGCGAAGACAATGTCGGCGAGAGCCGCGTCACCGCACACTGTGGGAGAGAGGGGGTGTCAGTGAGGCAAAGATATATAAAATAAAGAAAAGACGTAAGTTCTTATAAAGCGCAGTATTCAGTCCTTATGACTGTTCAAAGCGCTTTACACTTTACTCCTTAACAAATCTATTCAATTGCATACAATGTCGACTTCTCTGAGAAGCATTCAGCCACGCTGCCGTTAATGCATAATATTCGTAAACAAATATCCACAACTGTCTATAGCCAGATCGTGGGTGGAACACTGGTGGGGCGTGGACAGGATAAGACATGAATGGGTTGTTGGTTGCAATGTGGCAAGATCGCGATGTCGATGTGTAATGTATGTCAATTTGACAACATTATGACGTTGATGGGTCACTGGTGTCAATATGACAATGTTTTGATGCTGATTGTGGAGCGCAGTGGTGCAATGGCTAGAGGTTCGGACTCTCAACTGAGAGAACCCGGGTTTGAATACTGTGTTGCCGTGTTGAACCTTGGGCAAGTTCGTTCACTCTACGTTGCTCGAGTTCACTCAAGTATGAATGAGTACCTGGCTATGGATAGTGGTGGATATATGTGTATGATCTTCGCGCATTAGTTGCAGCGTGACTGGGTGTTCGATTGAAAAAGTCTGCCAGGGAGTAAAGTGTAAAGCGCTTAGAGCAGTCCCGATGACTGGATACTGCGCTATGTAAGAACCACCTTTACTTTACTTTGATTGGTTAATGGTGTCAGTATAGACTTGTTATCGCGTTGATTGGTCATTGGTGTCATTATCGTAAGGTTACAACTTAGATGGGTCGCTGGTGTCAACATGTGAAGATAACCAAACTCTAACGTGCTTTGCAATGACTGGAACAGCGCTATTACTATTACAACTACTACAACTACTACTATTACTACTACTACTACTACTACTACTACTACTACTACTACTACTACTACTACTACTACTACTACTACTACCACCATCACCACCACCTCTACTACTATGTACCACTACCACTATTACTACTACTACTACTACTACTACTACTACTGCTGCTGCTGCTGCTGCTGCTGCTGCTGCTGCTGCTGCTGCTGCTGCTGCTGCTGCTGCTGCTGCTGCTGCTGCTGCTGCTGCTGCTGCTAGCAATGCTACTACCGATACTACTAAATTTATGATATAAAGGTTAATACATGGACAAGTCGATGGTGTCAACGTGGCAAGGTTACAATTTAAACGCTGTGACATATCATGATACGTTTTACGGACAAACACGATGTATGATATGATATTGTCGTACGAACGAGTTACCATTGTTTTCCTATTGTCGTTGTAATCACCTACCTGACTCAGGTAAAGGCACGGTGGTTGTTGCAAAAATCGTCGATGGCGCGTCGATAACTACAAAGAGACAATAAGAGCAGTGAATAACGCAATAGGACAAGTCAGGCAGACAACGGGACCAGTCAGGGACACAATAGCACTAGGCAGAAAAACAATACGACCAGTCAGAACGCAACAGAACAGACAACAAAGGGTGGGGTACGATATGATACATACAACATAGTGGGCGAATTGAGTTCTGTTGACACGGAGGGACAACAGTGACTGTTACTGTTGTCATACCACCTGCCTTGTGTCACATTGTCGCCGATGCACCGGCTCATACACAGATTAGATATTTGCTTTGTCCGTCGTATGAATGACGCCACAAAGACCGCGCACATGCCTCTGTTGTATTACATGTGTATACACATGCCTCTGTTGTATTACATGTGTATACACATGCCTCTGTTGTATTACATGTGTATACGTATGGACGATATGTCATTAACTTGTCCATCAACCGCGTCACTGTCTGCTGCGTACCAAGCATTACTTATCAGTCTTGCATTAACTGAACCACGTTAACCGTGGATAATTGGTATTGGATGTGTATCTAGATGCCTGGGTAGAACAAGTTCCCACAGTTGACAGGTGTGTTGCAATGCTCACTGAGAGAATCGGCTGGTAACCTCATAGGTACACCAGGAACAGCAAATCATCGGTGTTGCAATGGTCCACGAGAACCTTTGTAAATGAAAAGGTTTATAACGAAACCATGCAAGTGCTGTAAATTATTTAAGTTAATATACTGGACAATCAGAAAACAGGGTTTGTGCAAAGACATCGCAATCTGTCTCACTGATTTCTACAATGCATTAAAAGTGCACCTAGTACTGTGTGACTGCATTACACTCTTTTGATACACGCGGCGCATGCGAGGTCTTCGTTGAATAGCGCTTTCCTATACTGATAGGCGTGCTCGACGGATCGGAAGACCCGACCGTACGCCGTCAATCGGCACCTGTACATATTCGACAAGAAGGAGCGCGAACCGCCAAACTTTATACGTTCCGACGATGACAACATGACTACTACCGATAAAATCCGCTACCGCTTATATAGTCACAGATAGGGCCGACGTACGGATTCGGACTTTCGATCCCTAGTCGTACGCGCTCCCAGGACAGGCGCCGGCTTCTATGAGTGGTTACAGCTTCGATCGCTAGTCGTTGATCGCTTAGGACGTTGATCGCTAGGTGTGACTTGGGTTAATCGCTAGATGGCGTTATCACGTAACTAGGGACGCTGTTATTAATCGCTAGAGGGCGCCTGTCATTCACAAAAGTGACAGGCCATCAATCACGTTTTTTATAACTAGGTTCCCGATTCCACTCAGGTTACACAAAAGCCTTTGATCTTTTTTTATAAGTAGGTTCCCGATTTTGAAATTGACGTTTTTTATGCACGTACCTAGATACAAAAGGGGGCGTGTCTTCGTGTGTGTGTATCCTCCATACTACTGACGCCGCTAGACGGCAGCACGTTCGACCGAATATCAACAACAGCGGAGTTTAATTGCTTTGACCGATTTTGCAGATCTTGAATGGCATGCAATAATCTTGTTCCTCGTGAAAACAGCCTACTGTGATATCACGCTTTGATAAGTTAATGATCCTTACAAACTTCCAGTGGCATTGGGCTAAAAGGCGAACGCGTAGCGATCGTTTTTGGAGTGCGAATACGCAATATTTCAGGAAACATGAACAAGAATGTGCACATGATTCATACCTCGTGAGCTATATCATCCGAATATGCCGAATTCCAGTTAATATGTATACGAATAATGAAAACAGTTCCGATGCTCAACTGACCTGTGCAAGTCTTGATGGCGACGATGTCCTCTATGTAGAGCAGAGCCGTGTAGTCCTCCACGGTGAAGAGGTAATGGTCGTCCGGGTCACTGGCGAGGGAGTACAGCTCCGAGTTGTCGGTGTGGTTGCCGATGCCGATGGCGAAGAGGTGGATGCCCTGTGCCTGGGCCTTGGCCGCCTCCATCTGCGTAATTTGCGGGTTGTTCGACTTGCCATCCGTGATGATGATGGCAATGTGCGGTATGCCGGGCCGAGCTCCGTTCTTCTCCGTGAACATCTCCGTACGCATGTAGCGCAGGGCCGACGCCGTGTTCGTGTCGCCCCGGATGTGGGCGATGTTCCTGCGGGAGTAAAGAGGTTGTTGGTGGTTATGCTGTGGTTTGTAGGAGATGACGAGGTGTGATACTGGCAGGTGGGGGTGTTTGAAGTAGGGGAAACGTCCACGGAAGTGAACATGATTAGTTTGTTGGAGATGCTGCGAAGAGAAGAAGGTTGGAAAACAAGATTAAAAACGAAGAATAGGCAAGACTCGGAGAAGAAGGCTCGATGAAGAAGAAGGAGGAGGAGGAGGAAGACCAGGAGACGAAGAAGTCGAGGAATAAGAAAAGACGGAGAAGGAAAAGGAGAAGAAGAAGATAAGGAAGAGGGACACAAATTGCCTCCTTAATTAGATTGTGTACCGCCCGTGTATTTCGGAATCGATGTCGCATGCTACTCAACCTATTCACATACCACAAATCTATTCATCAACGATCCCTATTCGCGATGTTGACTGAATCACTTTCCATTGTCTTGGTCCATAACATTTTTCCTTTTGACTATTAACCAATGTGATGTTGATATTTTAGAGATGACGTATTATTTTGTAAACGAGCCGAACTACCGTACTGATGGTAATGCGTTTAGTGACTCCGGTTTGCAGATAGCGATGAGCAGCCGGACTCACCTGATAGCTCGGCGGACGTCGTCCTCCGACTTGTGAGCGTTCAGTTGGAAGTCGACGAAGGCCCAGTTGCTGAAGGAGACGACACCTATGCGGATCTGCTCTGCCGAGATGTCGAACATGTCAACCACTCCCTCGACAAAGCGCAGTTGTTTCGGGAAGTCTTTCTCCCATATACTGCTGGATGAATCCAGCAGGAAGACGATGTCTGCCGGCTTCGTGCCGCATTCTGAAACGACAAACGTTATCTATTTGTGGAAAACTGCAATAACCACATCCAGAAGCTATGATGTTTAGATACAGGATGATGCATTCGGGTCACGTGATAAGAATGACAGCGCCCAAAAGGGGACAGACATGGGAACACATCAAGGCAAGGAACGGAAAGATCGCAGCTGAAATGAGAGGATTGCATGAAGAGGGGGACTGATAAAATTTATGGTAGGTGAAATGTGGAGGTGGGGGGGCTATTGATAAAGAACAGCGGAGTGCAATTACAGGAAGAGTAGCACAACCGTACAGAAGCTGGACTT
The DNA here is from genome assembly GCA_963995525.1 of Escarpia spicata. Lineage (NCBI taxonomy): Eukaryota > Metazoa > Annelida > Polychaeta > Sabellida > Siboglinidae > Escarpia > Escarpia spicata. Next base: position 3,936,572 of record OZ023211.1, read on the forward strand.
CACCTCTGTGCAAAGCAACCATGAGGACGACTGATACTATATTGGCGCTGCGCAAGGCACAACGCAATTTAGTATTCCTATGACTGTCTCCGCTGTATCTGACGCTGTCTGCCAGTGACTTGGCGCTGTTTAGTCTCGTTCTGCCGCCAAAAATCGTCTTGTCTTATCGTCGCCGGAAGTGCACCAATTTGTCGAATGTAACTTTTTCTTGAGCTTCTCCCGCAAATCGCGATACAAACCTAGTCATCCCTACATCGTCAAATGCCATCGCCGCGGGAAACTGAACCCAAAGAAGATTCGCCATTCCTAGAATACCACAATGATGCATGCGATACGGTTTGACGTTACCCAGTGTGCGAGCCAGCTGGGTAAATAAAGAGTGGGCGCGAGTAGGCGATCTAATAGATAATCAATCAGAGAGCACTTAACACCTACCTGGTTTGTTGAGGGCAAAAAAGACGTGATATACGGCTGTAAGATGGAGCGTCTGGTATATAGGGTCGACCACAACAACGGCACAAATGTTGTTGCAGCAAAAAGAGCCACCTTTATTTTCGCGCCTAGAGGCCGTCAGGTGTCACCTTTTTGCAATCTTTGCATGTCTGCGTGTTAGTTGTCTTCTTCAATCGCGAACATGGCGCACGCAAATGTAGCGTCTGGAGGGTTTTGTTACAAAGGGAAAACAAAAAAAGACATACATCTGTGTAATCAAACTCGTCGTAAACCCACGCGAGAATGTTAAACCCCAAACAGAACGCAGCCACCACAAAATCACGACCATTATCTTCTTTCTTTCCGTGTTTTGACTAATTATTCGCCAACAATTTAACGGAAAATACAAGTTAATTAATAAGAAAATTATACTCTCTCAAAAGCCTCACTAGGACTTGTCGGTTTACTCCGAACAATACAAAATAAAGTAAGACAAGTCCTGTGCCTGGTGAAAAAGTTAAACTTGACTTTTAATTATAAAATGTTATACTTTATGCATATCGGCCAAATCCAAGATATGATTTGAACATTGCAGCGAATTATATTGTTTCATCGAATTTTGAAGTACCTTCCGAATAACTTTATTTTGCAATCAGTCGCGATGCTCTTACGTATCGTGCCATTTTGTGTGCTTTATTGCGACGAATCTCGAATCAATATCTTTGATATATGCGACGGAAACACTTACAAACTGGTCACCTTTAACATTCATCCGAACCTTGACAAAAACCGGTGAAACGAAGCGGACCATGAACTATGTAAATATAATACCCGTGGCTGAATTGAACAGTTACCTACTAGGCCTAGTGTACGTCAATTTGTGCTTACGATTTGCAATCATCAAACGTGATAGATCGAAAACGTGCAGTGATTCCACAAAACACTATTTGGGAGCGGCAAGTTAACATTAGCGAAAGTATATCGCTCGGACTGTCGGACAATGCCTGCATAGTCAATTTGATGTTTGTATTCCCTGCTGTGTATGTCCGTCATCGATGTGTGAATGATGTGTTTCAGCATTTGTTATCCAAATAAATAAACCGCGCACGAACCACGCAAAACGTCACATCACGCGAAGCCGCGTAACGAAACACTACCGAGCGGCGATGGAATGCGGCATCTTCTTTACGCTTGACGGACGTGTTGTTAAACAAACACCACAATAAAGCGTGTGACCGTATGTCGCGTGGGACAAATGTTGACAGCTGGAATGACGGCTTGACCCGCGCCCGAGACGGGCTAACAACGGGAGGCGGTGTCCGGTGACAATACTTACGGCGAGTTTGTGATTAAATGATACTCTCTAGATAACAAGCGTAACGCGTTCGAGGAAGCGATGCACAATGAAAATACGATGATTGCACGCATTTGTGCAATGTTCTCGCTAACCCTCTAACTGTGCCATTTTATACGCGCCATGTTCTGCACTGTGATATGTGTTGTAAATAAAATAATTATGATGCCCTAGAAGGGCTGTCGTTGTTTAGTTCTGAATTTCGCAAAGCGTTGCGCGCTGATGCATTACGCGTTGCGATGGGCGACAGGGGATGCGATGGACGATGCTAAGGACCATGGGTGATGCTATGCACGATGCGATGCGATGCATGATGCTCTTTCTCGGCAACAACGACGACCCTTCTTGGCGATATACAAAGTATCTATCTTAAGGGATTTACACGCGTTTAAAAATCATACAATGTATGCAATTATAGATTGATATATTTTTGCGATTGTATTATATACCCAGATTTTGTATTCATATTAGTTAATCAGTAATTTCATAACATTACAATAAACCAATTATTTAAGCAGCTAATGAAGTGAGCGGATGTGCTGACAGTGAAAGCTAGAAGCTGAAGAGAAACGACTACGACTGCGATGGGAGGAGGGATTTGGAGGGATTGGGAAGGGAGAACGGGGATGAGAGATGGGTGCGAGGGACAGGAGACGGCAGTAAAACGTAGTACCTTTTAATTGTAGAATGTTTTCATTGTCATCAGTCATCATTTAGTCTGTCTGTCTCGGATGTTTTAAATTCCACAATCTTCAGTATGCAACCGCGTTAAGTTGAGTAAATAGTTTGGATTCTGGCAGCAAGGCCGATGTTATCAGTGTTACGAACATTGCGCAGTTAAGATTAGTCATCTAATCATAATGAGTTGCATAGACCACAATAACTGGCCGTGTAATTAATATCAGATAACCTCGTTCCTTTAATTATACAGAGCAGTGTCTTAACCAAAGGCACTAGTGTCACGCGCTAAGATCGGTTATGACCAGTGGTCGTACAGGCCGCCGTCAAGGCACAAGGCATACCTACGCGTGGACCCAGCACAAAGAAAAGAAAGACGTGGTTACTTACTGTAGTTACGTGATGAATTAGCCGTGGTCACCTGAAACCAGAAATAGGGTTAGTGTGAGGAATGCTTAGGTTGAGTTTGCGTCAACATCGATTGACACGTCGAAAACAAAGGAGTGGTCACTCGATACAAGAGACAAAGAAACTACAAAGACACATTCCACGCACATTCCGTGGGCGATCCAAGGTAGTGATTTGAACACACGCTTACTTTGACGAAATGATGGAATGTTCACGGAATTATCTCAAGAGTGTTTTTTCTTATTGCACTGGGTACCTACAAAGCATCTTCTTATTTAGACAACTATTCATTGTAGAGGTGCAAGTTGAAAGTCCAGCCAACCAAAAATCAAGCATTCGTCCATGCATAAAGATAAGTATGTTTTTTTTTCATGAACTATTTTTGCACAACCACGGATACACACACGTAATCTCCATGCAGTCTATGAAAAGCAGCGTTTTTGAAAAGAAATTCCTTCTGTTAGTCAAATCGGATCTAACAAATAAACCAATTTTACATGCGCGATTTGTCAGCGTTGTGCATGCGATATATTACAGTTTTAATTCGCACGTCTACCCGCCACGCTAACAGGCGGATTGTTACTATATTCACGATGCGCCGATGCAAAGTCAATGTAGTCCACTTTATAACAACCACAAACTACTGCAACAATTTTACTTTTTTAAAGAGCGGTAAATGTGTTTAACCGGATCAGGCGTGTTTGAGTGTGGTAGCTCGCGCTTCGCCTGGTTGCGTCCGTTCTATACACCATGTTCCGGTTTACCGACTTCACCGCATTCCATTATAGGTGGATTGTAGAACGTTTTACCATTTACGCGTTAACTTGTTATACTTCACTTTGGAGTTAAATGTTATCTGATCAGCAAGTGTGCTGTCATATTAGGTCCGTCGGTGAGAGAATGAACTGATAAACCATACACCAGACACAATGTAGTTCAAACCGCACCGATGGCGCATAGATTAGGAGTCTGGTTGATTTAAGATGGCATTAAAATAACTGTCTGACTTAAAATAGATGATTACGGGGTATATCAATGATGGGTGTAATTGAAAATGGCGTGGCATCAAGACGCAATATAAGTAATAGACTTAGTTTAACAGTCTACCCACGACAGTATACTTCACGGGTGACGCAAGTCCTGAGGCAAACAGTGTCGGGAACTATAAAATGGAAATAAAATAAAGGAGCCATAGACAAGTTCATAAACAGTTTGAAACATGTGCCGAGACGCATATAGCTATAGTTATGATATCTTGAGCGACTCAGTTGAACATTGATAGATGGCTTTATTATAATGTATGGCTTCAGAAGCATTATATGGTCGTTGAAGGCAATGCTTGTGGATTCTGTTTTTGCTTCACAATTATGATATGGCCACTGGCCGCCATTGCACTGGCACTGGTTGGTTATCGAAATCTTAATAAATGTTGGTCGTTATTCCTGTTCAAGTAGGATACTCTTCCAATACAATGACAAGGCGTTTAGGTAGAAATGGTAACTTATATATGTTGAACGTCTGTGTCAACTACCCCGATCACATGACACATGTATTTTATTACTGGTATAGGTATCTGGTAACATAAACTATAACATTACAAGACCAAAATACATAACATAACCTGACACGACGTATACAATAGTAGGATATACATATATATAAACAACCAACTCACCATAAGGAAGATCAGCACCGCAGCGCCCTCCATCGCCGTCTTCCACGCTGCCATTTCGCCTTATGTTCCCAGTCTTTTTCTACACAGCGCTCCTCGTCAACTTTTCACACCAAGTTCCCGATCGTTGGTCTATCTCCGCGTCCCACGCTGTGCCGAAGGGAGGTTAGATAGAGACTCGAGTCCGATGCGACTGTTCGCTCACACTGCGTTCCTTTCACTCTGCTGTGTCTCGCTGTTAGCCACGCGTGTGCTGGCAGGATGTCAGTCAAACGTTGTGAACCGGCCCCGGTAGTGTGCCGTGTTTATACACCGCCCTGCGCACGCTCCACTTCCTCCTAGTGGGCGTGCACTCGGCTATTTTTATGGGCCGTCTTGTCGTCGTTGGATTATGACATTAACATTTTCGCGCGATGACACAACCTGAGGACTACTACGCGGACAGACGCGCTGGGGTCAGAAACTGAACCACCGTGCTCGCACAGCCGTCAACGATAAATGCCATCTGTGTTTTTTCATCCGTCGGCCGCATTGCCCTTATATGGAAGTTAAGGTCCTGTGAGCGGTCACTGCAGTTGGACTATGGGCCGGGAATCACCTTCAGCGCGGTCGCCTTGTGGTTACGGCTGCTAAATAGTGCAGATATTTTTGGAATATCTGTGTGGCATGACGAGTTTTTGTTGAGGTCTATAGATCGTTTGTTCTTATATCGGACAAGACGTAAATATATGTATGCAGCAAATGCTCCGCATGCCGCGTGTCGGTCGTAGAAGAACACATTATTATTGTATATTTTAATACAGAAACTTGTTCTTTTGTCACAGTATTTTGAAATGTGTTGTTATAAACATAAAAGGTAAAGGTAAGCTCCTATATAGTGCAGTATCCAATCCTTAGGACTGCTCAGTGGGTTTTTATCCTTTATTAGGTTCACCCCTGGCAGACCTGCTCATTTGAACCCCATTTTGACTTCTCTGGGAAGAAGTTGATATATACAAAGTAAAACAATTTATTGTTTACTTTATGCGCCATAAATGAAACTGTAATGTTAAAAAGTTCACATTTAGAAGATACGTCCATTGGCTCTAAACAAAGCGTTTCCGCTGCCTATCTATGAACACCCTTGGTTTCCCTCAGCCAGTCGTCTACCAAAACAACCGGATTATTCATAAATAAGCACCGAAAAATGCGATCATAAATACCGCAATTACGATAGCTTCGTTATTACACTTGCCGATTTGTTGTTTTAGAACACATGCTTCGGGCAACAAATCGGGGACACCGCTCCTATCTCGCAGATGTGGGAAACTATATAAAATCCACATATTGAATGCGGTTGGGAAATGGTTTCACGCTCTCATAAATCGCGCGGTATCAGCCCTCGAAAGCCAAAACAAACCGATCGACGCTGCGAGACCGCGCCCAAAACTACTTGGCGTCTCTTAATTCATTCGAGGAATTCATGTCGAAGACAAGGGTTCGGCGGCTCCTCACGTCCGGCCGGATACTCCTCGTGTCGGCGGTCGCACACACGGCGCCCGGGTGAGATAGTTCGCCGGCATCGCCGGCATCGCCGGCATCGCCGAGCGTGTCTGACGGGCGGCGGTGATAAGACCGAGACTTTGGCTGACTAGTGACACAATCGCAGCCGCTTGACTCGGGGATGACTGATGACATGACGGACGGCGTGCCACTATGCGCTTCACGTTTATCCGCTGTGTCACGGATGACGTAAGCTTAGAGTATTATTACAATCTGTTATCGACAGAGAAACGAGCAATCTATTCGTTGGTGGCAGAAGAGCGGGTTGTGGGGGAAGTCGCATATTTGGAATCTGTTATCATCTCATGCGCAGTAATATAAAGCTGTTTTGCGTGTTTCGTGTATCGTATTCACCATACGACGCAAGCACGTTTGCCTATGGTATGTCGCTTGGTGCAAAGTTCACAACCTAGTCCTCGTTTATAGCCACACTGTGTTATATATATATATATATATATATATATATATATATATATAAGTAGCAGAGAACAACTGGGTCCGCAGAATATGTAGAGTAACGCTAGAAGATAGACGGAGGATGACGGAACTAATAGAAGAGATTGGTATGAAAAAACAACTAAAGATGAATGTAGTCGGAAACATATTTAGATGGGCAGGACACATACAAAGAATGAGCTAAGACAGACTGTCAAAAAGAGCATGAAAACAGATGAGGGTGACAAACGATGAAGAGGATGACCAAAATTTAGATGGAAAGACATTATGAAAAGGGACCTTACGAGGGCGAGTGTGAACAGCCGAGAATGGAAGATCATTGCGGACAAGAGACAGAAATGGAGGGAAGGAACGAGAAAAGCAGAATAAGCTACTGAGTGACGCGGGCCCCACCCCGCACGGGAACAAGGGGAAGAACATCAATTTTTTTTAAATCTAGATTTAACTATATTCCCAACCAACGCAATAAACTTCAGATGGCGAGTGAACAGGGAAGCCATTAACTTTTTGATAACTCAACAAAGCTAAGAATATTTATATATATATATATATGTATATATATATATATATACATATATATACATATATATATATATATATATACATATATATATATATATATATATATATATATATATATATATATATATATATATATATATATATATATATATATACATATATATATATATATATACCACTGCTGAAAAGTTGCCATAAACTTTTCCTGGTAACAAGTTATATAAATGTAATCACAAGGTCGGACAAAGTTAATCCGGGCTTGATATTCCTGAACACACCGTGCATGAAACGACATTTTTAGACGCGAAATTTCCCTAACACAAGCAAACAGTTTCGCCAGTAGGCCACCGAATCAGAGGGTTCATCATAAGGCATCTATGAAATGTGTACGTTTGGAGTCTTGTTTCTGCGCTATCGGAGCACCCGATAAAACATCGGTTGGCGGGTACACAACAGACCTGCCAGTCTTACAGATACGTTTGTCCTTATGTAGACCGCCCCAACTATGTGTTAGTTTTCGATTTTATTATGTGGTGGCATTTCACCACTGCTAAATTAGACAATAGCTTATTTCGTCAGACTGCATGCGCGTGACCCGTCAACCGTGAACACCAACACAAAATTGCATAACACCATGACGGCTTCAACACGTGGCAATAACGAAATGACAGAAATGTCGAAGACAAATAGCAGTATTATTTAAGATTATCGTGCAAGGTTTCGAAGTCCATATGGCCTATTGACAAGGTCTATCGATAATCTAGAATTTGTAACCTGTTTGTGGTCCACCGTTTGCAGGTTTGCGTCACTGTTAGTATTTAAAATATTCAGATTTCTGGTATGTCCACTGTAAGCCGAATTTATGTTTTCATTCACACGAGTCACGATAGAAACTTCACGCAGCTCAGTAAATTCTACCAACTATCTCGCATGAAAAGAGTTAACACTAAGATAACTGGATTATCACCCCGAGCAAAAACCTCAGACGGCAAGTGCACAAGGAAGTCATTGGCTTATCGAGAGTCCAAATGTTTACTGCTGACTGAATTTAACCCGTCTACTTAATTATGTATTTAAATATATTCAGCCTACTAATTTCTGTGGGGGTTTCTAAAAAACCTGAAACATTATATTACAATGTGACATTGCATGAGAAACGAACAACCCTGGGTCTCAGTCAGAATGCGGACATTTGGGGTCCTTCAGTTTAAAACGTTTGGGAACCATATAAATCTAGAATATTTACTGCACATATTTGTATGTGATGCCGGTTCACGCACCCTGAGTGCACGCGACACGTAATAAACCCCCAAACGGTTGACATTCTTGTCCAGCACCGGTCGTCATTCGTGGCATGTCTAGTGACTGACTGCTCTGTGAGTAAACACAAAAGCTTGTGCCGACCGCTAAGTGTTTACGTCATTTCACGTCTGACGACAACAACGATGATGATGATGAGTTACGCCGATCTCCTGTGACATCATAGGGTTGCAGACAAGAGTGAGACCGTCACGAGGCGACGCCCCCATAAACAACAAGACCAACAAAAACACTTGGCCATAGAAGTAGACCTCTCCAGGAATGTGGCTAGCTGCAGACAGGAGGTCACACATAAAGATGTCGAAGCCAACACTCTCTCTAGGAGGTGAACACGATTGCTAGATATGTTATATTGGCTGCATCTTCTGTACGAGACAAGCCTGTAACACGGCGCGTAACCCGATGGTTACTTACGAAAACGGGGCGTTCCTCAGTGGCACAGTTTAATACCAACAGTTGTCTTATATATGGTGCCCCTGCCCTGTTACGATCGTTGAATGGTTCAATTCGTTGATATGGTTGAATCGCTGGAAGACATTACATCCAATAAAATGGCAACGAATGACAGAAGGTGTACACATTAGTGTTTGTCAGAGATGGTACTCGTTCATTGACATAACAGGACAGTAAATTTGAGAGTGCTGATACAAATTTCGTATATGGCCGTTAATTGTAACTCGCGGAATGATAATTAAGAAGATAAATCCACCAGATGTGACAGGAGAATTCTAATAAAGCAACTCAGGAAAACAGTATACGACATTAGCATGCCTTCAACAGCAACGTTTACTCGCCAACAAAAGAAGGAACGTTTTAGAAGAAAGGAAATAAGCCAACAGTAGAACATTATTTAAAGGGTTTGCAAAAACAAATCAAGCTAATTAATTATGACCACAGTGACTTAATTTGTGTTTAATGTCTTTGGTGGCAGTGTCTTTATTTAAATGTTACACAATGACATGGATTCAAATTATTTTAGTTTCTCTGTTTGTATATGCTATCTGGAGCATGTTGATTTCGGTAGCGATACAGTTTTAAATAACCTCAGTTGCTAAATAAATAAAATCATTGGTTGCGAACTGAGTATGTGTATGTGAGTGAGATCAATTTGTAACGTTGTCTAACTAAAATCGAGTAAGCCTATGTGAGAGTGTGGGAGGGGGACGATAACGTTCCCTCCTACCAGGTTTACATATATCAGGCGCCAAGCCTTCAGGGAATAATCTACGACCCCTGGAAAGAAAAGTAACGCCTTTATTTGTCGTCATTCCCTTAGGTTTAAGGGTTCTACCTGTGTGTATGGTTTGTACCGGACGTTAGACAGACGTAAATCGATTGTTCGCAACGTAAAACGTAACTTCAACAATCTAGAAACAACGCGTGCGCTGCGAAAACCTTTCAAAGCAAACGTCCGGTATGAAAACATCGTGAAACCGTTCTATGTGCATGTGTGCACGTAGCAAAGCACCATACACAGGAGGACATTTTTGCAAGTAAATCTAAAAACTTTATGTCAACATAGTAAGTGTTCACGTGTTCAGGCAAGTGTAAGGTTACAGAGCAGATGTTTTTAGACTGTTTTACTCGTTGACAAATGTGATCATAAATTTTCCATCAGTCAACATAGAAAAGTGAATCACTGGCACCACTAGAAATGATTCTCTGCATACAGTAATGATGTCTTCATTACGCCAATTCAACGTGGTGATTATAAGTGTACGCGACTCTTTCTAGAATCGGTACTGACCTAGGATAGTTTGATAACGTGTCCCATGCAACTTTGGATGAGGCTGTGTCAAACAGTGTAGGCCCTTGCGATATAGCTTTTGACCTATTGGCCAGAGATGGGGAACATTTTTCTCGGACCACCCTCTTATAAAGAAATAGGCCCATTACGCATACTTTCTGATGTAGTTACTTCGCGTTATCGCTATGCCAAACATCTTCCCATTACAGCCACACGTAAAAGGAGTAATTAAGCAGGCATTAACACGTGTACCGTCCTCGATTCTATTATAGGATCACAGGAGAATCAGTTACAGGAAATGGAATATACATTAGACCCTACATGTGCACTACAGTTTTATTAAGGAAAATACCTTTATTCTACAAAGAACGTAGTATAAAATATTTCAAATCGTCAGTATAAAATGCTCCATAAATGGTGTCTATTATTGTGTGTTTGGTGGCTCTCGTTAAACACAAAATAATAGGCACACAGTGACACTGGTTGAACAGTGCGTACACAATTAATATAACTTTATTACGTCACTCTTAACATTCCAGCACTGCTTCCAATATATGTTTTCGTCATCTGTAAATCATAACCGCCATCCCACCCTGCCGTCACGCTGTAGGTCGTTGAACGTTACACCCACTGATCAGCCCCTGTATAGCGCTTACCACTAAAACGCCCACGAACACCGCATTGCCGTAAGCAACGCAAAAACAAAGATCTTGGTCTACACGTGTTTTGTCCAACTGAAACGCGGCGTAGCCACAGAGAAACCACGAATCCGCATGTCATTTACTGTGCCAGTCTAACAGAAGTTGACAAGCTGCGCTTGTGTTGTGTTGTGTTATATCCCGCGGTGGAGAGACCGCAGGAAGGAACCAAAGAACGACAGTTACAATCCGGCCGTCAAGGATGGCGTGGGTGAACGGCACACTGCAAGTGTCGCTATATTGTCGCGCAAAAACCACACGAGACAGCGAAATGATCAGTCGTAACAGCTGATGGTGGTTGACGTGGAATATGGAATATGTTCTTTCATGTGGCTGTTGTACTAACGTCTGGAATTCAATCTGAAGCGTGTCCTGATATGTGTCATTGAGAAGAAATTGGGACGGAAACTATTACTCTGCTGCAAGTCATCCTCGCAAGCCAGGGGTGGTAGCTTGACTAGACAACCGCTGACATATACCCTATATGTAATGTGTGGAAGCTAGCTGAATAAATCGTAGTTTCTCCTAATAATTGACTCGGCCAGTCACGGCTGTACCACTCATGAGAACAGTACATTCGCCCGCGCCACGTATCATAAACAAACCCAGCGACTACAGGGAATTATAATATGATCACCAGTTCGACCATTCCCATTACCTATTCGACTATTCTCATCCCACAATACCGCTTAACGACTACTCCCATCTCACAATACCGCTCAGCGACTACTCCCATCTCACGATACCGCTCAGCGGCTACTCCCTTCTCAGAATCCGCTCAGCGATTACTCCCATCTCACAATACCGCTCCGCCGTACTGTGTATTAAAATAATATCTTCTACTTCCCAAACATTATAATTATGTAACACGAGCTGTTGACCGAGACGAAATACAGCTTAAGCATGGTAGGCGACAATACTATTGGCTAAGTTAAACACCAGCGTTTCACGGGGCGATCTGCCACGAGAAGTGCGAGTTTATATGTTAGGGGCATAGGCTCGGGAAAAGGGTGGCGGGTGGGAATGTAATTTTTATGAGACGATTAATTTGTATTTTTGTCGACTGTGAAAGGTATTTGCAATTGTAGGGCAGACATATGGTTTTCTACCCCCCCCCCCCGCCACCCCGTCTTCGGATGTCATAATTTCAGTCGAGACAGCGGTGAGAAGCTGGAGAGGGTAAATTAACAGCAGCGGGGCGACGTAAAACCATTATATTTACAACAGCAATCCTATAATTCATTAATGTACCAGACGAAGCCTCAAATTCTGTAAAGTTGTTTATGTGTTTGAAACTATCTGACAACTCTTTAGAAATGATGTTCGTAACAACAGTTGCATGGCATCTTGGATAGACGGAACATGAATTATATTATTCAGGAATGCAAGGTTGCGCGTAACAATCGCGAGACCATGAACACAAATGCTGTAAGTTTCTATGTAGTCAATCATGATGAGGTATTTAGAGGAGCATAAGCGTGACTGTCATCATATAGGAACCGGCCGCTTGTTGTCAATGCACCTTAAGCACAGAGAACAGCTTTTAATAATACTATTTAATAGTGCTGATATATTACATGATATATGGACACACTATGTCCAATATTTCTTTTTAATAACTAGTGTACAGGTGTAATAAATAATCTGCCATATGCTGTCGGAGATTTTCTTATTATTATTATGCTGTTTGGCTCAATTAATAATGTCTAATTCCTGCTGATATTTTGACACAGGACTACTTATGACATGTTAATAAATTAATAAATATTTTGTCATAGTTGACAACATAGCTCACCCTTTTCCCAGGTTTACGCCTATATTCATGACCCAATCCCCAACCTGTCATATTCTCTCTTACCTCTCCTCATGTTTATTTAAAAACAAGGCTCTATTATTGTCCTCTATTATTATATATTAATGATTTTCCAAAAGCCAGTTAAATGTTTAACTTTATTATGTGTGCCGACGATACCACTTTATTTAATTGGACGAATTCGAAATCTTCTAGATAGGAAAACGACATAGATTATGGTGCATGCCTACTTGACGTCTCGTCTTGACAATGGAAATGGTCTGCTTTACGGGATCTCTGACCAGACTCCATAGAGTGCAAAATACTGCAGCCCGTCTCATACCCAGAACTAAGAAGCACGACCACATCACTCCTGCTCTAATTGCGCTTCATTGGTTGCCGATTAAACAGTGCATCGAGTACAAACTACTCCTGCTTACGTTCCGCAGTTTGCACGGCATGAGTGCGTCATACCTAGCGGACCTGCTAACTCGACACCAGCCCACTCGCACGTTACGCTCCGCCGACGCTCACCTGCTCGAGATCCCGCGCTGTAAGCTTTGTACTCAAGGCGACAAAGCTTTTTCACGCGCCGCGCCACGCCTCTGGAACAATCCGCGCCGCGCCACGCCTCTGGAACAATCCGCCCCTTGCCATGCGTGCTACAGTCTGCCTCATCGTGTTCAAGAAGCAACTTAAGACACTCTTTATAAACGTGTTTTTTGTGTTTAAATTATATGTGTGGACAGTGGCAAACTCTGGACATTTTAATATCTACCTTTAACTATTATTATTATTTATTATTATTCTCTCTTAACTTATTGTTTTATTTAGTATTAGTATTAGTACTATTATTATACATTTACTATTGATACGTATATATATATATATATATATATGCTTTTGTTTATTTTATTTATTTATTTATATATTTTTATTTTATTTAATAATCTTAATAGCTACATGCCATGTTTTAGGGTTGTAATGCGCCTCTGAATGGTAGTAACTGCCAGCTATATGGCGCAGAGAAATGCAGCAAATTATTATCATTATTTAGCACCAGCAATTGCTTTCATGAAAATTTACCAAACAAACGTAATTAATCGGCAAAATGACTAAACATCAATAAGAAATCAATGGAACAATCTTTGAAAAAGTGGAAGAATTAAATGTTTTAGGACTGATTTTAGATACAAATTAAATTTGAAAAAACATATTGAAAAATATCAAATAAATGTTCCAAAACGGTCCTAAATAGATTAAAACATGTATTTCCTCTGGAAATTAAAATTATCTTATATAATACACTATTATTATTTCATGTTTATTATTGCATTACGGCGTGGGGAGACCAGGGCAACCGAACGTTGGAAATATAAAAGAAAGCTATGAGAAGTTTAACAATACGTAAATACAATTCTCATATTGAATCTCTTTTCAATTAATTAATGTTTTAAAAATAGATTACATATTAAAGTTACATGAACTTAAATTCTAATTTAAAAGCATGCATCAAGACTTACCTGCCTGCTTATTAAACTGGAAACTAAGCCCTAATGTTTCCATTCATAATTACAACACTAGGAGGACAATAGCGTTATACACATTCAGAACAAAACATGAATCTGTCAAAAGATGCCTTAGATATAACATGCCACACATCATTAACGATACCCCTAAATTAGTCACAGAGAAGATAGGAACACATCGTTTCTGAGGTCGTACAACTTATGCAAAAAGCCTATTACAAAAATATGCAGATACATGTACAATCTGTTACACACCAAGGTCAATAAAATCAGTAATATGTATGTAGTATGTATGTAATATGTTTGTAATATGTATGTAATATGTATGTAATATGTATGTAATATGTATGTAATATGTATGGAGATGTGCCAAGTATATATGCACACATGTGTATGTATTTATGTATGTACGGTATATGTATGAATATGCAAGTATATTGATGTGTGTGTGCGACAACTGTCATTAATTTATTATAATATGTTATCACAAATACTCTAATACATGCACATGTACACATACAAAACCGTGCAAACTAACTTTGTTCTTTCTTTCTTCTTCTGCACATCGCACTTCTTTCGTATAAATGAGTTGAACAATTAGTTTTAGTGGCTCCAATGACAGCGACCAATGACAGCGACTGTTTGTCTTAAAAGGAGTCACTGACCCCTTTAAAACACATTACACAGCACTTGTATATATTTGATATATATGCACACATATTCACTATGTTAAGTCTTAGTGTTATATACACTGTATATCGGGGTCAAAATAACCTTTCTTGTTCTTTCGTTTTATGGATAGATTTGCATTCACAGCTGAAGAAGATCAAAACTAGCCATAACTGTGAATTCCAGGTCGTTTGTCTTCAATCAAAAAATACTCTAGAGTTAGAAATGTGGAGGATTGGTAATGTATGGCGCTCCCACGAGCAACCGTTAGCCGCAAGTAAACAATGTAAAAACAAAGCTCATGGACTACATGCGTACTATCCATCTGAGTACCAACAGAACCATGGAAAAACGACGAGTCTGCACACAATTAGTTATGCCTGTCTACGTAAGACGTTCACGTCCTGCTTTTCAGCGCTTGTGTTGTACTTCCCTGCGGTGGACAGAGACCGCAAGAATAATAAAAACGACTTATAGTCCGGCCGTCAAGGATGACGTGGGTGGACAGGACACCGCAAGTATCGCTCACGTCGCGCAAAAACTACACCAGACTGTGAATCGATCAATCGAAACAGCTGCTGATGGTTGACGCGGGATGTGTTGTTTTATGTGGCTGTTTTACAGATGCTTGGAATAAAATTTTAACTATGTACAATGTGGTGATTACTGATGGAGGTGTGCGGAAATTATTATATTGCTGCATGTTTCCGGTCGCGGTGTAACGTTACACCATTGGTTCACAGAGACAATGTAAGAAGAAAAAGGGATTACTGATGGAGGTGTGCGGAAATTATTATATTGCTGCATGTTTCCGGTCGCGGTGTAACGTTACACCATTGGTTCACAGAGACAATGTAAGAAGAAAAAGGACATGTTTGTTTTATTATGTTATAATTGATAAATTGTAACTTATTTTGAGTTATTTTCTCATTCTCACGATGTATGTATGTGTTAATGTTCGCGTTCATACACACACACACACACACACACACACACACACACACACACACACACACACACGCACACACGCACACACGCACACACGCACACACGCACACACGCACACACGCACACACGCACACACGCACACAACCGATTAAGCTTGACACGGAAAAGTACGCTATATATTGCGCAACACCGACTGGTGCTAATAGTTATGCAATCCCATCAATCATACCTGAACAAGGAGTGGCCCTATTTTTCCAGGTGATCTGCTTCTCGTGCCATATGCCATTTATCAACTATCTACAAATGATGTCATTAATGTGCGTTGGCAACTAAACATACGTCGTGTGAATAATGATTTTACGAATGCATGGTTACGCTGAAAACACCGAGTGTGTGTTGCACTGTAGTCAATCACAATAAGACATACGTAGCAGAAACGTAGCCGACATCGACGTGGGAGACCGTCGGCTGTATTTTACGTTTAATACCAATAACACCATCGTGTTTTCCGTTTTCTGAGTTGATTTTCTTTAAGAATTCACGAAGAACAAAGACGGCCACAATTTCTGGTTATTGTTCATGTTACGCTCGACAGATGATATAATTATATTAGTGTGGTGCAGCCGAATAGTGAACATCAGCCTTGGACAACAGCATAAATAATATGTACACATCTACGAAATCCGTGACGACAAGCAACCAATGGTTTTCGTAATACATACATGTAATTTATTCTAATTAATGTCCATAACAATATCTAAAATACAGTCGTGGTAACAATATATTAACACCAAGTGCCTTGACGACCAGTGAAAAGATATATATATATATATATATATATACACGCTGAAGAACCACCTGGAGAAGCCAACGTCATCATTAATAACCAGGAGGTCCTGGCTACCGACCGTCCACTTTGGCGTCACAGAATCGACCAAACAACGGGCTTATTTCGAGGCAGGCTGTCCACTGAATGAAACAGAGAGGGGGCAAAAAGTTTAGAAAAAGGGGAGGAACCACGAACAACACTCCTCACTTCCACTGGATCCTCCTACCCCGACTAATCATAAATCTCCAGATCAAAATTCAGACTTCCAGGTCATCTCAGAAAACATGACTGACCTGTGGCCGACGTCATGCTCCGACGAGCCGCCGATACCGTTGGTTCGCAATCTGTCGGAGCAAGTAAACTGATATTTAAAACTTGCGTGGATGCTATGCTAGCGCAACTCATATTACTGTTCGTGTCAACAATAGCCAGGTTGCGCTGTCTCCGGGAGGTGAATCCGGCATTCTTCCAACGGCTGAGTAGCATTCCGCATTACCCCCTGACCGTGCTGGCCATTCCGCAGTTACGATCATTATAATTTGGTTGGACGCTGAAGACTATCACGCTGTCACGCCTTGCCATCCGTCAGGACCTCGTGTCAATCCCTGTCACCCATTGTCACCCTTGTCAAACGTTGTCACGCCATGTCTTCTGTGACGTCACTCTGTGTAAAATATTATTACCATATAAATTATTGTCACAATTTGTCATCTATTGTGACCCTTAGTCATACTTGTCAAACGTTGTCACCCGTTGTTATCAATGACCCCACGCGGTTACAACTTGTCAGCTTTCAATTGTTACCTTTGTCAATCGTTACTGAACTACTCTAGTCACCCTATCACTCCTTGTAAACTCTGGTCACCCTATCACTCCTTGTAAACTCTAGTCACCCTATCACTCCTTGTAAACTCTAGTCACCCATCACTCCTTGTAAACTCTAGCCACCCTATCACTCCTTATAAACTCTAGTCACCCTATCAATCCTTGTAAACTATAGTCACCCTATCAATCCTTGTAAACTATAGTCACCCTATCACTCCTTGTAAACTCTGGTCACCCTATCACTCCTTGTAAACTCTAGTCACCCTATCACTCCTTGTAAACTCTAGTCACCCTATCACTCCTTCTCACCTCTTGTTGTCAACCCTACCATACCACGATCACCCCCACAGTTATCCCATCTTCACCCTATCGTTACCCCTTGTCATCACTTGTAAATTACAGTCACCACTTGTCACCCCTATGCACTCCTTGTCAACCCTTGTCTCCATGTCGGCACGGTTTAATTCGAACCTGACACTTTACCCGGTGACAACCTCACAACCACTCCACACCTACTCGTCACGACAGTCAAGAGACGGTAGTCTTGGGGAGAGACACGCACGGTATTGTGACAGCTTTAATCTCATGCCGACGCAGTCGTTTCAACTGTCGACCCCATGCCGGAGTATTCCCACCGACCTACGAGGTCCCTTTCGTGCACCTTGTGTGCCGCTTGCACGACTAGCCACGGTTCAGTGTCGGCCCCCGTGTGCCGTTTCTACACCTCTTGTGCTACAGTCGCGTAATCATACACCTGCGCAACACATCAGCACCCAGCATCGCCTGATTGAAAACACAGATGACACTCGGCGTCGAATTACTCGGGCATTTCATTACACTAGACGAGCGACCTACAGTCGATATCTGTACAATCGGAATTATTTTACTGTGAAGTCACGCTGTTGATAATGGACGCTTTAATGTATAAATGTTTTTTGTATGGGTCATACGTACCTGCCCAAGGAAATATTAAAATAATCGCTTTCGTCAACATGTGGTTGTCGTATTGAAAAGAGCGCAGTGTTGAAAGGTAGAAAAGGTTCTGCAGCGTTACGTCAAAACTAATTTCGGTTGGTTAAACCGGTTACGAGATTCCACACACAGTAAATCATTGTTGCGAATTCTGAGTCCATGTGTGAATATTTCTTCTATGCCGCATCCATAGAAAGTGTGTATTTCACAGACTATTGCAGGAACAGAACACATCGACGCGCGTGCAGCGACCGCTCTGAACACACACGTAGCTAATAGCACGGGCGAGCAGTATGCTTTGTTGGGTTGTGCCGTGTCGTGTCGGGTCGCGTTGTATTGTGTTGTGTCATGTTGTGATGTGCTGTGTTGTCCCGTGTCGTGATGTGATGTATCGTGTTATGTTAATAAGCCAATGACTAACAACAGTCATAACGGAGAAACCCAAGTAATTCTGAAGCTTCATTTCCAAATTAACATACGACAACCAGGGCATTACGGACATTAACACGTTGCAGGGAATGTCATTAGAGAAGATTCATACAAAACAGATGCCCTCAATAATCAATTCAGGAATGTCTTCACAGATGAAGGAAATACCCCACTACCAGGTATAGACAGGATTCCACTTGGAGAAATCCCCAAACTAACAATCCCAGTTAAAAGAGTAACATATACACACTCCAACATAAACACATCTAAATCGCAAGGACCAGATTCCATTCCACCGTGGTTCCTAGACAGATGTGCTTCTCGTCTAGCGCCAATACAACATGACATATTCCAATCATCTGTTGACTCTGGCCCCCCGAAGTTTGGAAAGAAGTAAACGTAAAAGCCACGTTTAAAGGGAAACAAAAGGCATCTTTTTGGTGTTATGCGCCTAAAAGAGTTAATACAAACTAACTATTTGTAGCTGCAATAAAAACAGTGGATTCCTAAGAATGTGATCTCAAAGTGGAACGTGTTTGATCATTGCATGAATAAATAGGTCACGGTTAGAGACCGCCACTCCGACTCCACAGTTACCTTTTCCACTTCCCTCTGTGGGTCTTGTATTTCTTGCGAGACACACACCAGGTTGAAAGGACCAACGGCCTTTAACCTATCTTCTGTTGGACTAGGGGCAAAGTGTGCTTCACGAAAGTGTACAGGTCTCGAAGCGGCGGTAGGTGGAATTGCCCCACTGTCCCCTTGATCGACAATCGGATGTTCTAAACACCGGATGACCACCGCGTTTACGTGTGCGTGTATGCGTGCGTGTGTACGTACGTGCGTGCTGGTGTGATTTGCTTGTTATGTGTGAGTGAATGTGTGTGTATGTATGTGTGTGTGTGTGTGTGTGTGTGTGTGTGTGTGTGTGGTGTGTGTGTGTGTGTGTGTGTGTGTGTGTGTGTGTGTGTGTGTGTGTGTGTGTGTGTGTGTGTGTGTGTGTGTGTGTGTGTGTGTGTGTGTGTGTGTGTGTGTGTGTGTGTGTGTGTGTGTGTGTGTGTGTGTGTGTGTGTGTGTGTGTGTGTGTGTGTGTGTGTGTGTGTGTGTGCTCGTGATCGTGCTCGTGGTCGTGTGCTCGTTCGCGTGATTGCCTGGTGTAAGTACGTATGATTTCGCCAGTCTTAGAATACCGGATGTTCGCTGAACGTCTTTATTGTCTGCTGACACAATAATCCCCCGGAGATACAGCCCGAGGCACCGACACACGTGTCTACTGCTACGTTCTACGTCTGTGATCTCGTTGAAGCCGTTGACCTCGTAAAGCAACGCGGAGGTCTCTCCAGGTGGCTCAGCTGGGTTCATTCATCCCCTTCCCCCGGGGCGTTCGTCGCGGGACAGTCTCGTGACAACCCTGCTCCTGGTGGCGCCGCCAGCGGAGATCCGAGGAGGTCCCACAAACAACCCCCCGCCGTCACCCGAGACGACACAACACCCTCCGCCAGGGCGACTCTCACGAGCAGGTGGCGAACCTACCGACCGCGTGCGTACTTGTCGCGCTTGTCGACGCCATGATTGATCTGCTATTTATTTATGCGCAAGATGGTTCAGTGATTCCGGTCTTCGCGCTAACGTTGGCGGTGAACCCACTGTCAATGTGACACTAGATGACACGTGATCTTCTTCTTCTTCTCTTTGTTCCCTTAGGGACGGGAGTCAGGTCGCTCGGTTGATGCCGCTCGTTTGACGATACTTGAACTATCTCGATCTTTCACGCAGTTGTTCTCTGCTATCATATATCGTATGATATGAAACGAGAAATGCAGTAATTGTCGACTAATGTATTTACTCTTTACCGATGTTTGCAAGTATTAGTCTCCGGTGTCAGCGACAACGCTAGATGCTCGCCGCGCTGTGCATCGAGAAGACAAGACGTCAATTCAAATTACACGTAAACCGACATCAAATCTAACGCTGATACAGCGTGGGTGCGTGCGTGCGTGCGTGCGTGCGTGCGTGCGTGCGTGCGTGCGTGCGTGAGTGCGTGCACGTGTTGAGTGTGTACAGCGAGTATTTGGGTTGCATTATGTCATTAACTCGCGGGTCATTGCCCGGCGATTTTCGTAAACAGCTCATTAATCCTATTCACCTCGAAAGAATTCCCTCCACGATGCTAAATTCGGGAATGGTTTTATACATCACCACCGTTCCTTACGTCAGCACCATGACCCGTTTAATGACCTGAGTGCCACGGAAGCTGGGGTGGGGGCGAATACTCTCTCTTTTCATGTAGTTGCTTTTATTGCCGGCGACGCCAAGTGCATTTTTTTCTCACCCACTACATCCGACCCGACAAGCCGTGTTTAGGCTAATCCAATCCCTTGATCCCATGTCTGCCCGGCGGTGCCTCACGGCAAAACTCCGTCGCGGGAATGTAATTACGTTGCTTATTTATAAAACTTAAAGAGCCTCAATCATATGAACAGTTTCACAGTGCACTTAATGTCAGGTAGCAGTGTTTTATTTAATTATCACGCGATAAGCTGAACGCAAAGGAAGATTAACATCCGGGCAAGAGAAAAAGTATGGTTTAAAGAACAATGCTGACGTCCAGTTATACTATAGGAATCTCTGGTGAATACATTCAATCAAAACGATTCGCTGCCGTCATTATCTGAGAAGTCAAACTGACACATAGCCTATAACAAAATGAACTTCGTCATTTAAACTCTTCAACAGCGCCGAGTTACATCAAACGAAGAAAGCTGGCTGAAAGGATGTGGTCATTGGTAAAGAAATCTTGAAAGTCTGGCATACATTAGCTTTCAAGGAGATCTACCATGCAACGATGCAAATTTGTGTTTACGATATACCATTTTATGACCACGATTGACATACCAATCAATCATTCAAAGCAGATTGCTGTACAGTCTTCTAAGCAGATTCCGGGGCTTCATTTGCCGAGCAACTATCTAGCCCCGGCGTCCTACTACGAACGTAAACAACCGATAAATGTTCATGCTTATTCTCGGGTCTAAATCGATTGGTAAGGCCGCGTCTCTGGTACTGCACGTCGCTAGATACAACCCTATTTCTATTTCTGAGTCCACAGTGATATCGTTGCACCAGTCGGAACCTGTCCACTTCATGTTGTACACTGTAATACGATTTTTATGTAATCGCGCCGTTCCTGGTAATAGTCTATTCACGTGATATGACCCACAAATGACCAAATTATTTCTGTCATGCATGACGTTGATCGATGCTCTATACAGGGGATTATGTATTGCAGGGAATCGTTTGAATAGTACCGTCTGTCTGTCTGCCTGTCTGTCTGTCTGTCTGTCTGTCTCTCTCTCTCTCTCTCTCTCTCTCTCTCTCTCTCTCTCTCTCTCTCTCTCTCTCTCTC